>CAMPDV010000752.1:0-194227 GCA_946699065.1 Loxodes magnus | reverse complement strand
AGAGTAAATAGTTAAAAATAATTTATTAAAGATTATAATAAGAAAAATAAGCAAAATTTAAATAAATTAGCTAAAATTAATTTAAACAACAAAAGCTGTTAAACAACTAAAAACTCACAAAAAGATACTTTTATTTAAGGTATTTATATAATAACTATATAGATTAGTTAACATTTCAACTAAGTTCTAATTATAAAATTATACAGTTTAGTACATAATTAGATCAAATTAATACAATATTCAATAATTAAAGCTATTCTGCTCAAATAATAAAGCTAGAAAATAAGCCTATACAAATTACCATAAACTAAATAATCATTTTATCTAGAACAAATACATTTATTATTTTAAGTATATTATTCAAAAATAGCAATGTATAGATATTGCTTTTTACATCTCCATTATCTAAAATAGCTTTCTTATATTAAGTTACCATCAATCGTGCAATAGTTTACAGGAAGATTAATCTGCTTTGTTTTATATAGTTTTTACTTTTTCTAGAAAAGCTTTGCAGTTTATTACTTAATATTTTTTTACTTGCAGTATTATGTTTTTTAAATCTTTTTGCTCTTTACTGTATATTAAGGTTCGTAAATCCATAGGATCATTAAGAGCATCTAAAGCTTAAGGCTATTGTTTGACTTTTTTCTAATAATAGTGATTAGATGAGAGATTTATTGAAAAGGCTTTAAATTAACAAAACCAAAATTAATTATACGAATTTTATTTTCGGTTCTTAAATTTTATTATGCCAATCCTTTAAATAATTTGATAGATATATCTTGAGGAATGAGAAATATAGATGATTATGATTTTCCTTTTAATAAATAAATCTTAATTAAATATAATAAAATATAGTAAAATTTATAAAATGCTTTGTAGAAACCATTTATCTATCAAAAGCATATAAGCTAACTATCATCAAAACTAATCATTTTACTACATAAAGGTAAGTTTAGAAAAAGTAAAAATTAAGAATAAATAAGAAATGGAAAAGTAGGCTGCACGATTAAATCTTTATACGATTTTAAATAAAAAATAGAATAAATAAAGCAAATTAAATAAATTTAACTATGGGTTAAGACCTTTAAAAATAAGCAATTTAAAGTTATGAACAAGGGGAATATGACAAAGCTTTATCTTTAACTGATCTTTCAAAAATACCAAAAAAATGTAGATGCACATTATAATAATGGAATCACTCTTGACAAAATGGGCAAATTTAAAGAATTATTAGCTAGTTTTGATGAAGCTACTAAACTAGATAAGAAAAATTTAAATGCTTAGAATAATAAGGGAAATCTTTTGAACAAACTGGGAAGGCATAAAGAAGCCAAATAAATTTTCGAACAAATAATTTAAAAGAATTCGAAATATGTCAACGATTATTAATTTAGGAAATATTTTTGACTAATAAGGTATGAATGATTAAGCAATATTATAATTCAACAAAGCAATGTAATAAAATCCAAAGTGTGTAAATGTACTATAACAAAGGAAATTAATTGAACAAAAAAGGTAGATATGAAGAAACAATAAATAGCTTCGATATGGCAATATAATTAGCTCCGAATCTTTTAAATGCATGAAATAATAAGGGAAGTACAAAAAATAAGTTAGGCTTATTTAAAGAACAATAAATTGTTTTGATGAAGCAATATAATTAGCTCCGAGTCTTTTAAATGCATGAAATAATAAGGGAATTTCTCATCAAAAATTAGGATAATACTAAGAATCTATACAAAGTTTCGATAAAGTCATTAGTTTAGATCCAAAGTGTGTGAATGCGTTTTATGAAAAGGGAATTGATTTAGAAAAACTATGTAGATATGAAGAAGCAATAAAGAGCTTCGATATGGCAATTTAATAAGATTCGAATCTTGTAAATGCACATTATAATAAGGGAATTTCTCAATAGAATTTAGAATGACTGAAAGAATCAATTCAGAGCTTTGATATGGTAATTTAATTAGATCCAAATTTTTTAATGCTTGTTTAAATAAAGGTCTTTTACTTAAAAGACTCGGAAGATTTTAGGACTTTTAGAAGTATTTGAATAATCTCTTTAATTACATTAAAAAAATATAGATGCTTTCATTAATGTAGGAAACTTATTAATCATTTTAGAAGATATTAAGAAGCTTTAGAAGCTTTTAACCTTGCTATTTAAATAGATTCTTAGTACGTTTTAACATTGATTTATAAACATTTTTCGCTCCTTAAATTAGGCTTAATTTAAGAAGCTGACCAAATCTGCTAATCTTTTCTATAACTTGAACATAATTTTTCTGAGTTTTTTAATAATGAAGGTCTTGCTTTGTTTTTCTCGGAAAATTTGAAGCTTCTATTGATTTTTTTGACATTTCGATTAAATTAGATTCTTAGTTTGCTTTGACCTTGTTTAATAAATCTAATTCTTTTAAAAGTTTAGCAAAGACATAGGAAGCTTAACTATGTTCTGATGAAGCGAAGCGATTCAATCCTGATATAGAGTCTTATTCTTTTTAAATTCAGTCTAAATTAAATAATGCTATCTATTATTGGTAAAATTTGATAATTATTGCATTTAAATGGCGCTGGTACAGATATAAGATCTCAAATTCCTTTTATTATAATTAGCTAATCCCTAGTGAAAAATTCCTTTTAAACTTAAAATATTTAGGCGAAGGAAGTTTTAGCACTGAATATCTTATCAATATCGAAGATACAGATTATGCACTAAAAAATTAAACCCTTAAAATAGTTAACTAAAAATAGCTTAAGAATTTTTACAAGAATGTTAAGCCCTTTTATATGTAAATAACTAGAGAGTTCTAAAACTTAATGGTGTATCTATTGATACTTCCTAGTAAGGTAATTACCGTTTCTGTATTCTTACTGATTACTTTTCCAAGGGAAACTTATATAACTCATAAAATCTTAAAAGCTATTGCCAGAATACTAAGTTTATTAAATTAGATAGCTGAAGGTATTCAAGCTATTCATTCTAGAAATCTAACTCATAGAGATATTAAATCACTAAATATTTTGATGGATGAGACTGACACTCCTAAAATAGCAGATCTAGGATTAGTTAGTGAAGCAGATATAACAACTACTTTATAAGGAAAAGAATCATTTTAGTGAATGGCACCTGAGTTATTTGAAGAGAAAGTAAGCTAAAAGAGCGATATTTGATCACTAGCTTGTGTAGCTGTAGGAATATTTAACGAATAGTTACCCTATCCAGATTTGAAAACCTCAGCTTAAATAATAAAATATGTAAATGTTTAGCGTAAATATCGTTAATTTTGCTAGGAAATAAAATAAGAGCCTGATTTAGATGAATTATTATAGAAATGTTTTAGTTAAGATCCTAGCCAAAGACCTGATATTGATAACTTTAAAAATTAAATAGATACAATGTAGCAAAAGGGAAATTAATAAGTTTATAAGCCAATTAATCATCTTAACTTTAAAATATTTAAGAATAAAAAATTTGAAGACAACTGGTAATAAAGAAAATAATAAAAAGGTTTAATAACCAAAAACATTATTGAAATCAGAGGACGGACAGAAGAAGGTTTAAACTAAGAAGTTATGAATTAAGAAATGAAAGAAAAGGAAGATAAAGATTATAAAGAGGATAAAAAGATTTAAGATTAAAAGATATAACTTAAATAAAGAGATTACAATAAAACTAAAATTATTATTTTTAATTTAAAACATAAAAGCACTATAAGGGGTTTTTCATAATAATAGTTAGGAGTTGCTTTAAGCTAATTATAAATAATGAATTTAGATATTAGTAAGTAATGATATCTAGTATAAAGTAGATGATATTATAGATTAAATTATAAAATTAAAACTCTAATAGTTAGAGCTTAAATAAAAACTTCAATAAATAAATTTGAATTATGATTTTAGCTTAAACTAATTAAATCCTGCTTATCATATAAGCTCCTTTCTAACTTCTTGAGCATTAATCTTATGAAAAATAAGATTAAAATAAATAAATGATCCTTTTATTTGAAACTTTTATTTTAATCTGTAAAGCTATAAAAATCCACTTGTTAAGCAATAGGTTTCTAAACAGTATAAACTGCAAAGTTATTAATTTCAACTATATCTAATTAAAAATTAGGAAACCAATAATACCATCCTTTACCCCATAAAATGAAGACCTTTAGTATAAATTTTAATTAATAAATCTTTAAAAGCTAAAATACGTAGATTTTTGATAAATAAACGACCTAAGACATAAATATTAAAGGTATAAGATTATCTGATTTGTTCACTACATAGTTTTTAAGATCTGAAATTAACTATGTGAAAGAAAATTTTTAAACTAAATCACCATCAATCAGATTAAGTTTCTGAGCAAAGATTTAAATTCTGATTAAATACGAAGTGCAAGAAAATACTTCAATAGAGACAAAGATTTGAGTAATTTTATATTTAAGAACCCTTTTAATTATGATGAATGCTTATTTCTTAACTAAACAAGAAAACTTGCTAAAATATGAACTTTATATTTATTCATAAATAATCTCTTTATCAACAGCCTTGATACTGTTCCAAATTATTATGGTCACTGATGCAAATTATAGTTTCTAAATCAAGTGATGCATATCTATAACATTAATGATATAAATATGATAAATCTGATTGTAAACCTAACTTTAATTATAAAGTTTTCTAATAGAAGTCAAAGACCAGAATTTCTCAAAGTTTAGAAGGAAACATAATAATAAGAGCATTCTTAATTTATCTAATCTATTTAAGAGAAATTCACTTAAAATTACTTTCAGACAACTAGTTTTATTAATATTGTCCAAAGTTTTAATCAATTAGCTTTATTAAGTTAGCTAAATCTTGAAAAACGATAATGAGATATACTTCTACTAAAGGAATTTTTATTTTACTTAGAAATAATTCTCAGTATTATGTCTAGTGCTTTTATCTCCACTACCTATTTACTTTATGTTCAATTTTACTTTTGCGTAATCAAGTTAAGACTCGATATAAATTCCATTGAGGTAGATCTAATGCTACATTAATAGTTAATCACTACTGAGCAATAGAAATTTAGTTTTATCCTTTATATGTTGGTGTTAATAAACTTATATATCTCTAAATTAAGATTTTAACAAACTGAGTAAATAAAATGAAACTTACAAATAAGAATAAAGAAGATTGCATATTAGACTGATTCAAATCAAATAAGAAATGAAGAATTCAACCTTTAAGTTTAAGATAAAATAGATACTTTAATCCATCTTTTTTTATTCTCATTATGAATTTAAACAATTGGATCAAAAAAAGTTGTATGTCGAATAAAATAAGAATCAGCTGCCTTATAGATTAAGAAAAATACAACTAATTGAAACAGAAACTTCTGAAACTATGATAAGATATGAGGAAATAATAAGAAATATTTTCGATTAAGATGCTTGAGAACATAAGGATAGATTAAACTAGTAGCAGTACAGCAAGAGTAGTTTGGAATCTAAAAAAACTTAAATTAGAAAAATGATGAAGTATAAAATAAGAATATAAAGAATCTATATTTATTTAAATAAAACTTAAAACATATTAGATGTACTTTAGTCCTAGTTCATCAATCAAGTTTATTTACTAAGTTGTAAACATAAAGAAAAAACAGAAGCTTCTTAGTAAATTTTGATTAAAGTATCTTTCCAGAGTATTTTGGAGTGGTAAATAAAGAATAAATATAAATAAATTGTTAATAGCTACTAGAATGTAATAAAGTACCTCTAAGCAAATCATATGCTAACAAAAAATGAATTAATAGAAATAGACAAAATAATAATGAAAAGCTAAAATTTCCTTAAAAATGAACAGAATAATTAAGGAGTTATAAGATAGATTATAGTAAAATAAATACATTTAGAAAATTAGAAGCAATTAATTAAAAAAGTTTCTAAAAATTAAAAAATGTAGAAAAAGAAAAATTAGAAAAGGTTAAAAATGAATGAAATCTGTTAAGCAGTTAGTTTATAAGCAAGCATTTAATTTAATATAAAATGCCAAAGACAAGCAGATTCCTTCCTTTGTAGGAATATAGGTAGAATAGAGATTGGAAGATTTAATAATTAACTGTAAATTTGAAAGATAATAAAGGTAAGTAAGATAAAAGGATTGAAATATGATTAAATCTAATGAGACAATCCAGTTAAAGTGTAAAATAATAATATATGATGTATCTTGTTAATTAGATATAAAGTTATATTGAATTATATTGTAGTACATGATTAAGTCTAGTAATGATTATTTAATAGTGGTTATTTAGTGATTTACGTATCTAAAATATGGATGAATACTAACTAGAATGATTATAAAAGTAGGTAGTTTTAAGATGATAATAAATGGTTTAGTAATTGAATAGTAAACTGATATTAGTATTATTATCTGGTTATAGTTGGTTTTCTTAAAGTCTTCTTTTTAGAAAGTTTTTAACTACTAATACTATTGATGTTTCTATATTTATTAGAACTTATTTAAGATATATTTACTAAGATATAATAAGTTTTATTTGCACTCTAAACGATATGATATATGTAAGTAGATTTCTACTTACACTTCTAAGAATATATGGAAAGTTAAAAATTTGAATATATGGAGATTTAATAACAATAAGATAGAATCAGACTAAAAAGGTAGAGCTTTATTTGAATTCCTTTTATATTTATTTTTGTTTGGAAATATCTAAGTTAACTATATTTTAGAGCAAATAGCAATCTTATTAACTGACAATATAAGCAACTATATATAATAATGCAAAGCTATGGTTAAATAGTAGATCTAAAATGAATGGTATCTAGAACAGTAACTAAAGCAATCAACTACAAATTATTAAATAATCAAGATTAAATAAGAAAATTAGCAAATACTAATACAAATTAAGGTATAGCCACTACAATCATTAGAATTAAAATCAAATATTCCTATGCTTTTTAAAAAGAAATCTACTTCCTATATATTAAGCAACTGTTGTCTTAGCATTTAATAAATTAGCATTGTAGTTATTTATAAAACTTCAAAGCAAATAAATAAAAACAATTTAAGAAATTCTCTTATATAAATCAATAAAAATAAAGCAACTAAATATAAATTAAAATACACTCTAATCTATCTGAAAGCTTTATTCATCTTTAAAAAGATAATATCATATTTATTGAAGCTGCATGTTTCTATTCACTATCCTTAATTTGAAAAATTGAAGTTAGGTCTAAAATATTTTTATAGTTATTGAAGAAGTATTGCCTTTATATAAGGATATGTTTTAAATTTGAATCTCTATAAAAATCTAATAGTGTAAACTAATAATTTAGTCATAATCTTAAACTTAATTTACAAATAAAAATAATAATTAATTTTAAAGATATTTAGATACTAGCGTGCTCTACAAAATGAAGAATGATAAGAATATTAGCTTATTTAAGTTTAAAATTAGATTAATTTTTTGGCATAAGAATAAATAAAAAATGAAAGATTAAAGAGATTTGTTAGCTTTCTAAATTTTGATATTATAAATGGGTTGCTTTAAGACTTAGATTATCTTTGATATTGATTATAATTGTTTCTACTCTCTTTTAAATGTGTACTTTGATATAAATTTTTCTTAGAAATAAAGACAAAAATAGTGATTTATTTTGCTTCTTTTCTATTTGGCTTTTTTTAATTTAATAAAGAATGATTTTAAACTTTAATTTACTTATTATTATCATTATCATTTAATAAAATGCTAACCAATCTTGTAGTAAGACAGAAAGATTAAAAGATGTATAGCCAAAAATAATAGGAAAAATAGAAAATATAACAACCAAGTTCAAACCTAAAACTTTAACTGTCTAAACAATAGATTTTTAAGGAAGGGATACAATAACCAACAGATATCCTAGAAGAAGAAATTCCTCTATAAAGCAATAAAAGATAAACTTCAAAAGAGCAATCAACTATATAACAACAATCACCTTTAATCCTAAAGAAAATCAAAAGCTTATAATCACAATTTTGAGGTAGTCACTATGTTCTTGATGAAGTATTCAAATACTTAAAAAAAAGTGAAATAGCAAAGTTTCAATAAATGAACAAGCATTTTAGATAGTTGAGCTATAAAATTGATAAGCTAGTGATAAAGAAATACAGTGATAATGAAACTTATGTGTAAAATAGAATAAACTGAACATTAAAATAATTATTAACTTCTAGAGTTAAAACTTTAGTTATTTCAGCTGTTTTTTCAAATTAAAACTTAAACACATAAATTTGGAAAGCTTTATAAGGTATTTTTTAGTAAGCTGAAGCAAGAAAAAATCTAGAGAAAATATAAGAAATTTAAGTAATTGATTGGCCTTTTGAGTATTTAGCCTCTATTGATTAATTATTCTTATCAAAAGTAAAGAAAATAGTGTGTATTGAAACCTTTACTAATGACTTACTTCTAGGATGTCTTTAAAATATTCCAAATTTAGAATCTCTTTAGCTGAAGGACTCTGAAACATGTTAAGTAGAGGGAACTTTTCTGACCGATTATTGGGAAAATTTAAACTTAAAAGTATTAAAAATAGAAAGTGGAGATCTTAAGTAAGATTTAGTGGTAAAATATTTAATAGAAAAGGGAAGTTAAATAGAAGAATTGGAAGTTAATTATAAATGGACATTTGAAAATCTTGACAGCTTATGCAAAAACTTAGTAAAACTTAATGTTTAATGAATTGAGGAGTTGTTAGATCAAAAATTATAGCAAATTAATAATCTTCACCTTCACCTCTAACATTTGAAAATCTAAAGTACTCTTATTTCTTAGAAAGGTTGATTGTAACTATCATCACAAAAATGGAATAGTTTGAAATATTTTGACTTAGAAGACTGCTAGTATTTTAGTGATTAGTGTTTGGTTCTTTTATTATAAAATACTCCAAACCTAAAATCACTAATCTTATGCAGTCTTCCATTATTAACGAATAAAGGTTTATAATATATTGGAGATTATGGATAAAACTATAAGTATATTTAGTTATGTGTACTAGAATAAATATCACATTTAACACTAGAATTTATATTTCAAAAGTGCAAAAAATTGAAAGAAATAGTGCTCTCAAATATTTAGAATTTACAACTATCAACATTATTAGTTATAGGATAGAATTGCTAGATGATTTAGAGTCTTTTTCTAAGATGCTGCAGTTTTAGTGAACCAAATTGAATTTAAGAAATAACTCATTTCAAATGTTTAAGAGAACTAGGATTATCTAACTGTCATTTAAATAACAAAGATACTATTTAGATTATAGCTCATTTCAATCATTTAGCTCATCTCTATTTATGATCAACCAATATCACCGCAGAAGGATTGCCTCTTTTAAATCAATAAGGGTAATAGTATCCTATTTGGAGTAGCCTTAGAAATCTAAATATATGGGGAAGTTAAGTAAATGCTGAATGGATAGAACAACTAAGAAGCAAATTTAAAAAACTTTCAATATATGAATGAAATAAATAAACTTATTAGCATTCTTTAAACATTTATATTTACTAGATTGTTTAAGTTAAATGCTTCAAATAGTAGATCATATCTTTTAATTTAAAATCACCAATTTGTTTCTATACCTTATCTGAAACTTATCATTAGGCTATTCAAATAGATCAGAACTTAAGTCATCCTTATATCACTAAGGAACTTCTCTAAGGGACAGACTTATAAATAGAAACTTTAAATAGGCTTTTCAAGAAAATCTGAACTATAGTGATGCTTTTAATAGAGAGGGAGCTCTTTGTAAAGCAAAGGAAGAAAAGAAAAATTGAAAGTTACGCTGAGGCTATTCAAATAGATCCGAACTAACGAGATGCTTATTATAAAGGGGTGATTCTCTGTAAAGCTTAGGTAGAGATTAAGAAAAGAAAGTAGCAATTAGTCTATTCAAATAGATTAGAATTAGGTGATGCCTTTAATAGATTGGGATATTTTCATTAAAACTTATGCAGACGAAAAACAGAAAGTAATATGTAGGCTTTTCAAATAGATCCGAAATATGGTGATGCTTATAATAGAAGGACATGTTTTCTTTCAAACTTAGATAGAGACGAAAAGTAGAAAACAATAATTAGGCTGTTCAAATAGATCCGAACTAAAGTGATGCTTTTAATAATTAAGCTAATATTTTGCTTTAAATCATTATAATTGGGATTTGATTTACAATTTTTATTAATCTTAAATAAATAAACCATGCTGTAGATAGTCAATTATTATATAAATTAGGAAAAATTAGATTTATAAGGTTAGATCCTTCATTCTCTAATATCTTTCAGCTTACTTTTATATTTTATCAGACAAAAACTTTAAGCTCTTTATGTTTAAATAATAATTTGCTTTCTTATTAGCTATGTTTGCTTCACTAGGAACTCTATGATAATAAAGATGCTTCTAATGTTTAAATATCTAACTAGTAGAAGATTACTTAGAAAAAGCTAATGTCTTAATTATTTAATTTGTATCTTTATTTTGATATCTTTAACTAAATAAAAAAACTAAGTATCTGATAGCTTTTTATCTTACTCCATCTTTACTTATTCCATCAAATTACTAAAATCTTACTAAAGAAACCATATCAAATCTCAATCTTCTGATGCTCACCCAAATTAAGCTTTTAATGAGTAACATTATAGTTAAACATTCTAAAACATATAAGAAAGAACTTTGTTGCATTAAGACGTGATAGAACCAATCTAAATCTAAATAGACAAGTAGGCAACTAAATTAAAGTATAAAGGAACTAAATATTAAAGGTATTATATATTTAATTAGTAATCTGCATTAAGATTGTAAAGTTACTTCAAATCCTTAAGCAACTACTATAGCTTTCTATACTTTAGACTTAAATTTTTTAAAATTCTACTAAATATTATGCAAAAGGCTTAGATTTAATAAATAATTAGCTTTTAAAATAATTCTTTAAAATTTCTCTTAAAAATTAGATTATCAAAAAATAAGCCTAACTATCATTTGATCTTCTAAATTTATCTTAGTTTACTTTTAATATAGATTAATATATTTAAAATAAATTTTGCTTAAAACTTAAATAATTAAGCAAAGTTCTTTATAGGAATAAACAAAGTATCAACAAAAAATTTAATTTAACTTTAATAAAAAGATTAAAAATAATAACTTTATGAATGTAATGAAAGATTGAGAATAATTAAATTCAAAGCTTATAAAATGCATACATTTTAAAGAAAATTTCAAATATATAACATAAAAATTAAAAATATTTAGTTGTCTAAACAGAATAAAATAAACAAAAAATTGATAAAAACAAAATATTAATAATAATAAAATTAAAAGTATGAAATAATAAAATAATTCAAATACTTTCAAAATATTTTAAAATCACAGCTTATATTGAACTAATGCAGAAGTGAGACAATCAGTATTTTATGATAAAACATAGATATATATTATAAAATATAAACTAGAACTTAAATGAAACATAAAAACTATTATTCTGATAAAAAAATTTAAAAGCACAAAAGAATATTAAAAATAGTTAAGGAATTAAAGCATATAATATTAAATTCTTAAATAAAAATCCAAGAGAAAACATATCTAAATAACTATGAAAAAAGAGAATAAATAAAAAATTACATAATAAATCAAAATTAAAAAAATGCAAAAATATTTAATTAATCAATCAAGATAAGCAGCAAACAATTACAAATAAATACAAATTAAAAGTTAGGCGTTGTTGGAGGTATTTCAGCCTCTTTCCCACCAACCTCTAGATTACACTAGAGACTAACTATAAAAGTCTGTAAATCTCTATAAATCTTCTCCTTGCCATGCCTGTTGTCCTTTAATTCTTCTTTCACTAAGATACTAGATGTTTTTTTTCTTGTAAATTTTCCCAAATTTGTTACAATATAGTCTTTCTCTTTTTCTTAATAATTCTTATTGTTATTATCTCTTCTTTTAATTTTCCAACTACTTCTATTAGTTTTAGTATTCTTACTTGAAATTGAGAAATTTCTAGCAAACCTTTTCCACAGTGCTTTTGAGAGATACAATAATAGCATCTTCTTGCTTTACGTTTAGGCTGAAATCTTGAGTTTTTTTGATTTCAATTATCATTGGATCATTCCTTTTTTCTTTCAGTTCCATTTTACGCTGCAATTTATACTGACTTGCTTCTAATTTTCAATCTTGTTGATCAGCTCTTTCTACTTCTATTACTAGTTTTGAGATTAACTGCTCTAGTCTTGTGAAATATTTCAAAATGTTTTAAGATTTCTTTCTTAGCTCATGAGTTTCGATTCTATTTCTCTGCAAGTTCAAGATTTTACATTAACTTCTTATTATCTTTCTTCAATTTTTGACCTCTTCCTAAAATCCAGCACCACTTTAATCAGCTTACTATAGCTTATTTGTTACTATGTGGTGAGATTCGAGATTTCCGAGCGCATTACATTTTTAGCCTATTTCCTAGACTTTTCTTCATAGATGGAAGAATCATCCTGATGAGATACCTTTATGGTACCCTTTTACTGATTCTAGCCTTTTAAGAATGTAATTAGCTCCTGCTTTTTAAGAGCCGCAAAGAATCCTGATTTCATCTTTTTTATTGCAGCAAATACTTAATAAAATATTTTTCAAGGTAAAAAATGGAGTAGTCAATAAGAATGTCTAAGAACTAAGCCAGAAAAATTAGAAAGAAACCAGCTAAGACTATTGGACAAAAAGTAAAATTGAACAAATCGAGATCTTCCTTCCAAGGTAAGATTATAGTGGGTATTCTAGAGAAAGAAGAGAACTAACTAAAACAGTATTAATAACAATGGAACAGAATTATCAACTAAACAAAAGAATATCTAACTTTGACGAAATCATATTCAAGTAAGGAGAGAGAATTCGCAATTTTATGAATGAAATTGAAGATTTAAACAACGAAATAATAATATTAAAAAATTAACTAATAGAAAAAAAGAATTAGGCGAGAAAAAATTGTACTTATAATCTTAACAAAGCTTTAAGACATCAACTAGAATGATAATCAAAGAATAATAACCTAATGTTTAACAAAATCGCATGATAAATGAAGAAGTTCCAAACTAAGAAATATTAAAACGAATTGGAATCCTAGAGAAAAAAATTATTCCAAAAAATAATCAGTAAACTTAAGCCAAAAGTTGCTTTTATTGCAAATCGAAGTGGTATTAGCTAAAATTTTGCAGGGAATGAAGAATACTTATACAAAAGAAGAAAATAAAAGATGAAAGGAAATAAACTGACTTTATATAAACAAGTAAGGAGTTTTTAAAAGAAGAATCTTTACAAAACCAGAGCACGAAACGTGGACACCATCCACAAGGAAAAATGGTCATGGTATCAATCCACGAAACCTAAATGGCAGCACGTACCTGGTTGAGATCCCAGGGGAGGCAGAACTTTTTTACTTTTAGTTTTCATATATGTATAAGATTTTTTCAAAGTAAATTTTAATTTTAAATAAAAATTATTGAAAAATATATATAATTAAAAAATTTAAAAATAAATGTAGAAAAAACAATAAAAAATGGGAGCATGTATTTCGAAAAAATAAAAAAACAGAGAGACTTTTAATGCTTCTTAAAAATACATAGAAAACATTTAAAATGCCAAAGCACACCTTATCAAAGGAGTTTCATTTGATAACTTAGGAGAATATCAAGAAGCAATAGAAAGTTATAATATGGCTAATCAAATTGATCCTAAGTATGCCGCTGCTTACAATAGCAAGGGAAATTAATTAAAAAACCAACATAAATATCAAGAAGCGATAGAAAGTTATAATATAGCTATTCAAATCGATCCTAAATATGCCGCAGCTTACAATAACAGGGGAGCTTCATTAGATAAAATAGGTAAATATCAAGAAGCAATAGAGAGCTACAATATGGCTATTAAAATCGATCCTAAGTTCGCTTATGCTTACAATAACAAGGGAGTTTCATATGATAACTTAGGTAAATATCAAGAAGCAATAGAGAATTATAATATGGCTATTCAAATCGATCCTAATAATGCATTAGCTTACAATAACAAGGGATATTTATTAGATAACTTAGGTAAATATCAAGAAGCAATAGAGAATTATAATATGGCTATTCAAATCGATCCTAAAGATGCCTTAGCTTATATTAATAAATATCTTTTACTACTTAAATTAGGTAAAAATGAAGAAGCTTTTTAGATCTGATAGATAGTTCTTACATTAGATCATAACTATTCTGATAATTTTTATAAAGAAGGACTTAGACTTTTTAATTTAGGAAAGTTTTAAGATTCTATTGATAATTTTGATATTGCTATCAAACTTAAACCCGATTTCGCTGAAGCTTATTTTGGCAAATATTAGTCTCTCTTGAAATTAGGGAATCATTAAGAATCAAATTTAAACTATGAGAAAGCAATTTAACTTAAACCTGAGCTAATTCAAAAGTCTATTTAAGAATAACCTTAAACTAAAGAATCAATCCAGGCTACTCTTGATAATATTTGGTAATTATTGTATTAAAATGGGGCTAGTAAAGACATAAGATCGTAAATTCGTATTTTCGATTATAATTAGCTAATTCCTAATAAATAATTCCTTTAAAACTTAAAAATCTTAGGCTAAGGAGGTTTTAGCACTGTATATCTTATTAATATTTAAGGTACAGATTATGCACTTAAAAAATTAAATCCCTAGAATAATTAACTTAAAATGACATAAGGATTTCTTCAAGAATGCTAAGCTCTTTTATATGTAAATAACTAGAGAGTTCTAAAACTTAATGGCGTAGCTATTGATATTTCCTAGTAAGGTAATTACCGTTTCTGTATTCTTACTGATTACTTATCCAAGGGAAGCTTATATGAACTAATTTAATCCAGATAACTTTTTATAGATTACCAAACAGATTCTTCAGCAAGATTCCTTAGAAAATTAAATTTGCTTAGTTAGATAGCTGAAGGTATTCAAGCTATTCATTCTAGAAATCTAACTCATAGAGATATTAAGTCTTTAAATATTTTGATGGATGAGAATTATACCCCTAAAATAGCAGATTTAGGATCAGTAAGTGAAGCAGATATAACAACTACTTTGGAAGGAAAAGGCTCGTTTTAATGGATGGCGCCTGAGTTATTTGATGAGAAAGTAAGCTAAAAGAGCGATATTTGATCACTAGCTTGTGTGGCGATAGAAATATTTAACGAATAGTTACCTTATCCAGATTTGAAAACTGCAGCATAAGTAATAAAATTTGTAAATATTAAGCGTAAATTACCATAATTTTCTTAGGAAATAAGCTAAGAGGCTGATTTGTGCTAACTTTTATAATAATGTTTTAGTTATGATCCAAATTAAAGACCTGATATATATAGTTTCAAAAAGAAAATAGACTAACTTAGATAAAAATGATTATAAAATAGTTAAACTTAATAAAACTAATAATTTCTAAATTCTTTATAATAAAGTTAATAGAATTAGCAGAAAAAAGAAAATAGAGTGAAAGCTTTACATCACCTAGCATCTTTAAGTTAATAGGAAAAAATTGAATAAGGTTTTAAACAAGAAGAAATTATTTAGCAAAATAGAGTAGATAAAGTAGAAGAAAACAAGGAAATGAAAAGAATTTGAGGCAGCAAAAATTACTATTAAAATAAGATAATAAGTTTACTATTATTAAAATAAATTTTTTACATAAATCATTTAACTAAAGACAAAAATAATCTATTATAATTTAAATTTAAGATTAATAAGAAAATGTACTCAAAATGGTTTACAACTTGTAACAAACTTGAAATAGTTAATAAATTATAAATAATCTTTTTTATAAATTAAAATGAATGAAGTCTAGATTTTAAGTTTAAAGTCTAACTGCACTAAAATTCTTCTTTATAATAATGATCACTTTTCACTAATTTTTTTGAAGATATCTTATTTATTGTTAGTTTAGAGCTATTTTTTCTTTAATTAGCCTTAATTAACTTTTATTAGTTTCCTTAATTTTATTTATGATAGCTTTTGAAGAATTTTTAACATTTCGCTAAAAATTTGTAGTGAAATAATATATGAGTATGCAATATAAGTAATTTAAGCCCCAATCCAATTTTATTTTCCATCCTTGAAATTACTAAAACTGAAAGTTAAGATAAAAAACAATCAAAAATATGAAAATGTATTCCTATCCTATCTAAGCTTCCAGTAACTTAAAATAGGACTTATAAGCATTAATCCACATCTTTAATAGTAAGATATTTAAGATTTTATCCTTAGTAGCAGTTTTATTTATTTACAATAAGTGAAATGCGAGCAAAGATAGTTTCTTAATATTATTAACATTTAATTAGAAACCCATTTTAAAGAACTTATACACATGCAGCTGGTGCATTCGTACTGATTAAAAATAAATTGATTTAGCTAAAAACTATTTAGATTTATAAAATTTCAGTCACTTTTATAAAACTCAAAGATTATCATATTTAATAGCAACAAAAAAATTGGTAATTCAAAGAAATCCAAATAAAGCACATTCATTTATAGAGCTAGCAATGAAAGCTATTACACCTATTATTTTTAAGTTAGCTAGCATTCCAATAAAGTTTATTAACTTAATTTTAGGTTCTTTAGGATTTAGAAGTAATATTTGCTTATTTAAACCTCTTTAGCTTTAAAAAATCTTGATAAGAAAATAAGAAAACTTTATTATGAATTTCAGTAGTATTTTTATACATTTTTTAAATTCATAACTAGAGACTAAGAAAAAGTCTAAAAGCATTAATAAAAATGCATAAATAATTATAGCTAAATAGAAAATATTAATTTATTTAAGCTTCCACTTAATGTAATTTAGATTTGGGAAAGAATCTTTATAAACGCGCTATTTTAATTTAAAAAATTAAACCTTTTAAATAGAAAAATAGATGCAATAAGAAAGCATATTCTTTATAAAGAAGAAATTAAATAATCATCTATAAATCCTTCCTGTTACAGAAAATAAATAAATCTATACAATCATTTATTTTTGCATTAATGCTTAACTTAATTAATATATATAATTTAATTATCATCAATTTTTTTAATGGAAAAAATCACAGAATCTAAACTTAAATTCTAACCTAATAGATCAATCTTAAGACCAAGTTAACTAGCAAGAACCAGAATTCAAAAAAGATAAATCTACTCCTATTTAAGATTGGGAAATACTTAATTTACTAAAGCGAAAAAGCTTGAGAAATCCCATGAGCAAGACTTTATTTAGCTTATTCCTTATTGAGAAATAAATACAAAAATGTAGACTCTGAAGGCAGAAAATAGAATCTTCGGTTTCTTTTGAAAGATAAAAATAGGAAGATCACGACTTGGTGAGTTAAGCTTTGCTTTTTAATTGAAACATTAACTTCAAATTTATAATAATAGAGAAAAACCTAGTATCAAATCCATAGAAAAATAAAGAAGAAGTTCAGATACCAAGTTAAGAAAATTAACATCAAACTGATAAGATGGAAATTGAACAAATGTAAACACAATAAAAGCTTTATTTCAAGTCATTAATAAAATGTTGCTATTGTTGTCAAAAGACTGGATATTATGAAAGTGATGTCTGAAGTGAAAAAGAGAGCTTAGAAGCGCCGAAAAAAATTTAGAACATCTAGGGGCTATATTATATGAGGTATTTACAGAAAGAAGTTGGCATTAGATGATTCAAATGTGACACTACTCAAGCAGGGTTTTGGTAATTAATAGTAATAAAATAAATAACTTTAAAAGGATAACGATGACCTTAGAATTTATTTAGAGAAGCTGGAGAAAATTACAAGAAGATGTAAGAACAATTCTATGAGGCTATTAAAGAGAAAGAAGAAATATCTCAGTTTGAAATTGATTCGGATGAAGACTTGAACAATTGAACAATGAAAAAAATGTTTTGAATGTCTTTAATTTGAGGAAATTATTCCTTCAATTAAAATGTCTCTAACCCTTTTAGTTAAAAGTGATTCTATAAAATTTTATTTACAAAGTCTAATAGCAAAATCCTTTATTTTATTACTTTTTATGTATTCAAAATATTTAATAAATTTGGATATAAGAGAAATGTAATTTATTCAAAACAGATGCAAAACTTTAAGATTTTTAAATAAAAATAAATTTAATGAGCTAAAAAAATAAAAAGCATGAAATTAATTATACAATAAGTTTAAGAGGTTTATAAGATTAAAACTAAAAAAATAAGTAATTAAATTCCAACTTTAATATTAAAAATATAATCCCCAAATTTAGATAATAGGCTATTTAACAATTAAAATCATATAAAAAAATCACAAGAAACAACAGAGAAGATTTGGAAGATGAAAAGAACGATGCTTGAATTTTATGAACATAATTGAAATGAACTAACTGATTCATATCAGTAACTTCATTTCATTAATATTTTTATTAAAGTGATTTGTTCTTCTTAGAATAATATAAAAAATAAATAAGCTTATTTCTATAAATATAATAAAAAATATATATATAATCTAGTTTTTAGTATATTTTAATTTAAAAATTAGTAATTAGTAATATATTATTTTAATATAAGAAACAAGCTATATATATTTGCTGCTTAGAATAAGTATATATATAAATAATTATTCGCTTATTGAAAATTTAGACTATACAAAATGTTAGAAAAATAAAAGATTTTATTTATATATTAAACAATTAATTTTGAAGTAAATATTATTTTAATTTTTATCTAAGTTGTTTAATTAAATTTCCTATGAATTATTTTATTTATCTCTCAGTTATTAAATTAAAATTAGCTGACTTTAAGAAACTTTAACTTGTTTTTCTTCAGTAATAAAATCTTATTTTAAATTAAATTATGATTATAATCTGAAAGTTCAATAAAATAACTAAAACTCTTATGTAAAATCTTAAAGCAATATACAATATAAGTACCTACATCTAATTATGATATAGTTAATCATCAGAATTGGGGTAAATTAAATAAATTGAAAAATAAGCTAGTTAACTGGATAAAGAATTAATTTGCACAAAAATAGAAATAAGAATATACTTTATACTGTTTATAGATAAAAAAACTAAAACTATTATAAGAGAAGATAGTTAGACAATTTTTAAAGATAAGAATAATTAAACTGAAACATTTTAGAGAGATATGTGAAAGAACAAAGCGTCATATTAAAGATTGGACTTTTTTTAAGTTTTTGAAGATCGTTATTTTAAAGCAAGATTTAGATTAAAAATATACTTGAATTAAGTTCCAAGAAAAAAAGAATATTTTTGATATAGTTTAGACTTAAAAATTAGAGAAATGTTTTTACTTCAGTTGATAGATAAATCAAAGAATGAAATAGATCTACAAGTGATTAAAAGACAAAAAAATAATATAATAGGAACAGCTTTCTTAATGAAAAGATCTTGCAAAAAAGAAGTTGATAGATCAAACACTTTTCTAGAGTATAATTAAAGCTGATTAGACTTATTGAAAGACTTCAGAGAAGAAAATGAAAATAGTTCTAAATATTTGTCATATATTATAAGTTAATTATAAAAGAAAGAAAACAAAATTTAAAAGTCCATTAAAGAGATTTAATTATAATAAATATTATAATTCCTTATCTTTGAGGTAAATATAAAATTATAGTAATAATTTATTTTTATAGTAATATGATCATAGTGGGAATGTCTATATCTATATAAAATAGAAAAATTTAAATTTAACCTAGCGCTAATATTAAAAATATTTCAAAAGATCAGTAGTATGTTTTAATACTACTTAATTCAATGATATTAGAGGTTTTAGGTATTTAAAAATTTAAGTTTAGACAAATAAATTATTCTAAATAGTAAGTGAAATACTCCTAAATAAAACTAGTAATTCTTATGAATGTGAGCTATAATGCAATTATAATAAATCCAGAGTATAAATTAAATTAGTAAATTGAATCCAGAACAAGGCAGGCCATTTTAAGTGTAATTAAATGAAGATTTTTAATTGATATTAGCATAGCTTAATCTTAAGGCTTTCTCTCTTAAGTAAATTAGGATATCTAACTAAGGTTTAAAATAATAAATGAATAGAAAATTGTAATTTAACTTTATGAAGATATTGCTTGGGTGATATTAAAATAAACTAATATCTCTAGTTAAAATATTATTATGCCATCTTAATATAATTTTATATCAGCATCCGAAACAATAACTCCAAGTTCAATTATAGCAATATAATAAAAGAGAAATGTTAATATAATATTTTTACTTTAAAATTAGAAGATTTTAACTATATCATATAAAGTTCAAAAGCAAGTATTAAATCTTTTTAAAAATGGAACCAATTTTTAAAGGTTAAGACTAGATTGTAAAGATATTTAAATAATTAATTTAAATAAATGTCTTAAATAGGATTTGATATAACTAATAAAAATGAATAGATATAAGTAACTTTATAGGGTATTTATTATATTTCATATAGAAAGATATATAAGATATTCCATTATAGTTCTCTTAATATAATAAGTTTATTTAATTAGAACTAAAATCTCTTGATACTGTTATTCTAAAATTAGGATAGTTTTAATTATTTTATTTATATAAGTTATAATCATTCTTATATAATAGCTACCAAAATTTATTATATAGTATTGTTTCATGTTTCTAGAGGTTATTAAGCAAAAAGGTTCATAAAAATATTGAAGAAAATAATAATTTTTCCTTATTTTCTATAATAATGAAAATACGTAGAAGTAATGGAGATAAATGGGTGTGTTATACTTATTGATAAAAGGCTTTAATTTAGTAAAATTAATATATCAATATGATTTGAGGTTTGAATAAAAATTGATATGATTGAGATTAAAGGATCTTATGTTAACTTGTAATAAACTTAATTTACTTAGATTTTAAGCTAGATTCGATATAATAAATGACTAAGAAGTTTTTCTTCTCTTAAAACTAGAATTATCAATAACTTCAAAACTCTAATACAATCTTTTAGTTTTAGAATGATAGCATCACTTAAATCTTAATTTTTAACTATAAACTTACAAGTTTATTTAAAATTTAAAGATCATCAAACAGATATCTTTTTCTCTCTTACTAAACTATTTGAGATAAGTACAATCTATTTATCTTACACTAAGACTACTTTTTCACTAATTTTATATTTCAAAGTGTAATCAGTTTATTATCTCTGAACTAAGACATTTAATGCTTAAATCCTTTAATCTAATCTATAATACTAAATTTAATGTAAATTATTGAAAATCTGTCTTTATTATTTGCTAGAGAAGAGCAGTAATTTTAAAAAGCTAAAGCTTAATATTTGTTTAAAGGATAGTATAAATAACCCTTAAAGGCCTAAAATGAATTTGAAAGCATTGATAAGAATTATAAAGTATAAAAGGAATAAATAACAAGAAAGCATTAAGATATAAATTAAATATGATAACTAACAATAATTCATACTAAGAAAATAGAAACATTTATAGGAAATACTTTAGAGTTATTACAATATAATTAAAACTTTAAAACATATAAAACTATATGCTAATCAAAATAATCCATGTCTTTATATAACACTAAACAGCTTAAAACCTATTTAGAGCTAGTATATTTTTAGATTTATCTTAACTAAATAAGTGAGAAGAAAGTGTTTTAAGTTAAAAAATGTAACTAAAGATAAAATAAATGAAGCAAGTATTAATAAAAAGAGATCTTTAGTAATAATAACTAATAATTAAGGCAATTAATTAAATAATCACTATATCTTCTTAATTATATAGAAACAACTAGTCTTAATACTTATTCAATTATATGACTTTCATTTAAAAGTAAAGAATATTAAATTAATAATATTAGTTTAATCATTATTTATAATCAAGTCACTAACAGATAGAGGTAAAAAGAAAAATTTAATTTAAATTCTATAAAAAATAAAAAATACTCTAAAGGAATAGAGTTCACTAAGAATAAAGCATTCCAATTCTTAATGCTTTAGATTGCTTCAAATAAAAAGTAAATAAAGAAAAAGTTAATTAAAGAAAATTAAATTAATTCAAGCATTTTTTAAATAAATCGAAAGATAAAGCTAAAATAAATAAACTATAATTAAGAAATATACATAAATATAGTTGAAATCTAAAAGTCCAATCAATTTAATAGTTAAACAATAAATCATCTTAATATAAGAAAAATCAATGGCATCAAAGTTCTTCTTAAAAGCGAAATAAATCTATTCGCTAGGTAAATATTAAGAATCGATAGAGCTTTATAATAATGCCATTTAATTAAATCCAAAGTTTGTCAATGCTTATAGTGAAAAGGGAGTTTCACTTGATTCTCTAGGTAAATATTAAGAGGCGATAGAGTGTTATAATGCTGCTATTCAAATAGATCCAAATTTTGCCAATGCTCATTTTAAAAAGGCAGTTTCATTAGATTCTTTAGGCAAATAATAAGAGGCGATAGAGAGTTATACCACTGCAATTTAAATAGATCCGAAGTATATCAGTGCACATTTTAAAAAAGGAGTTTCACTTTATTCTTTAGCTAGATATTAAGAAGCAATAGAGAGTTTTAATATGGTTATTTCAATTGATCCGAAGTATGTAAATGCTCATTTTAAAAAAGGAGTTTCACTCGATTCTTTAGGTAAATATGAAGAAGCGATAGAGAGTTATAATATGGCTATTTCAATTGATCCGAAGTACATAAATGCTCATTTCAATAAGGGAATTTGCTTAAATTCTTTAGGTAGACATTAAGAAGCAACATAAAGCTATAATATGGTTATTAAAATAGATCTGAAATATGCCAATGCATATCTAAATAAAGGAGTTTCATTTGCTTATTTAGGTAGACATTAAGAAGCAATAGAGAGTTATAACATGGTTATTTAAATAAATCCTAAGTAAGCCAATGCACATTTTAACAAAGGAGTTTTATTAAATTCTTTAGGCAGATACTAAGAAGCAGTAGAGAGCTATAATACTGCTATTAAAATAGATCCTAATTACGATAGTGCATATTTCAATAAGGGAATTTCATTAGATTCTATAGGAAAATAATAAGAAGCGATAGAGAGTTATAATATGGTTATTTAAATAAATCCTAAATAAGCCAATGCACATTATAACAAAGGAGTTTTATTAAATTCTTTAGGCAAATACTAAGAATCAGTAGAAAGTTATAATGCTGCCATTAAAATAGATCCGAATTACGATAGTGCACATTTCAATAAGGGAATTGTACTTGCGTCTTTAGGTAGATACTAAGAAGCGATGGAGAGTTTTAATATGGTAATTTCAATTGATCCAAAGTGTGTAGATGCCCATTCCAATAAGGGGGTTTAGCTCGATTCTTTAGGTAGATATGAAGAAGCAATAGAGAGTTATAATGCTGCGATTTAAATAGATCCTAGTTATGCTGATGCACATTTCAATAAGGGGATTTTATTGGATTCTTTAGGAAAATAACAAGAAGCAATAAAATGTTATAATATGGTAATTTCAATTAATCCAAAATATATCAATGCACATTTCAATAAGGGAGTTGCCCTTGTGACTTTAGGTAGACATCAAGAAGCAGTAGAAAGCTATAATGCTGCCATTTAATTAGATCCTAGTTATATCAACGCACATTTAAATAAAGGCATTTCACTTGATTATTTAGGTAGATATGAAGAGGCGATAGATAGTTATAATATGATTATTTAATTAGATCCAAAAAATGTTAACGCATATTTCAATAAAGGAGCTTTACTGTAAAAGATAGAAAGAATCTAAGAATCTTTAGAGATTTTTAACAATATTATTTAAATAGACCCTAGTGATGTCAATGCCCATTTAAATAAAGGAGTTTCCCTTGATTATCTAGGTAGACATTAAGAAGCTATAGATAGTTATAATATGATTATTTAAATAGATCCAAGTCATATAAATTCACATAATAATAAAGGAGTTTTACTGTATAAATTAGGAAGATATTAAGAAGCTTTAGAGTGTTTTAATATTGCCATATAATTAGATTCAAAGTACGGTTTACCTTTGATTAATAAATATCTTTCACTCCGTAAATTAGATAAAATATAAGAAGCTGATAAAGTCTGATAATCAGTTCTATTGGTAGATCATAATTACTCTGATATTTACAACAAGAATGGACTTGCTCTTTTTAACTTAGGAAAATATCAAGATTCTATTGACTTTTTTGATGTTGCTATAAAGCTTAAATCTGATTTCGCTGAAGCCTATTAAAATAAATATAATTCTCTCATGAAATTAGGTAAACATTAAGAAGCTTAAATATGCTTAAATTAAGTAGTTTAACTTAAACCTTAATTAGTTTAAAAATCTAATTAAAATCACCAATAGTTAGAGCAATAAATCCAAGCAATTATTGATAATATTTGGTATCTGTTGTATCAAAATGGTGCCGGCAAAGAAATAAAATCTTAAATTCGTATTTTTGATTATAAATAGCTAATTCCTAATGAAGAGTTCCTCTTAAACTTAAAGCCTTTAGGTGAAGAAGGTTTTTGTACATCTTACCTTATCAATATAGAAGGAATGGACTATGGGCTCAAAATAATAAATCTCACGACTAATTAATTAGAAATGGCAGAATAATTTTACCTTGAATGTTAAGCTCTTTTATTAGTAAATAACTAGAGAGTTCTAAGAATTCATGGTGTTGCTATCGATACTTCTTAGTAAGGCAACTATCGTTTCTGTATTCTTACTGATTACCAATCCAAGGGAAGTTTATTCGAACTTATAAAATCTAAATAATTATTCTCAGAATAGCAATTAGACTCTTCAGTCAGATTTGTTAAGTAGCTAACTTTATTAAGTTAGATAGCTGAAGGTATTGAAGCTATTCATTCTAGAAATCTAACTCATAGAGATATAAAATCAAAAAATATTTTGATAGATGAAAATGATACACCTAAAGTAGCAGATTTAGGATCAGTAAGTGAAGCAAATATAGCAACTACTTTACAAGGAAAAGGTTCTATATAGTGGATGGCACCAGAGCTATTCGAAAATAAAGTAAGCTAAAAGAGCGATATTTGGTCACTAGCTTGTATTGCTGTAGAAATATTTAATGAAGAATAACCTTATCCAGGTTTGAAAACCTCAGCATAAGTAATGAAATATGTATTTTCTGATAAGAAATATCCAATATTTTCAAAGGAAATAATAAAAGAACCTGGTTTAGTTTAACTATTATAGCAGTGCTTTAGTTATAACCCAGATTAAAGACCTGATATTTATACTTTTATGAAGCAAATAGATTAATAAAAAGAAACATTTTAGGAAAAAAGTGAAAAAGAAGACAAAGAAAAGAATGAAAAAAAAAGAAATTGAGGAAATAAAATAAAAATTTAACTTAAAATATTAAAATTAATAATTTTATAAGTATGCTTTAAATAAATTAGTAAAGTAAAGATAAACATAAATTAATTTAAAGTACCTAAAAGGTTATATAAGGATATTAGGATCTAAGATTTATTGCATAATGTAATAAGGACGATATTATTTAATTATCTATAAAAAATGGATTTTTTGACACTACTAATTAATGTAAATTATAGATAGTTGGTATAATATTAAAGGAAATAGGTTAATTTATAAAGTCTAATAAAAGGTAAAATAAAATCCAAATTAAGGAACTATCCTTTCTTATTATATATTTTAAGAATTATATTTGAAATAAAACTTTAAAATACTTTTTAGATCAAACATACAATCATTCTCTATATAAGTATTACAAATAACTTAATATGTAAATCCTTATAGCTACACTATAAATGCTTTATATTTTCTTTTTTTAATTAACTTTAAAACTTTCTTATAACAAATTTTATTTTTGTATCTAAAAATCCAAAGAAAGTTGCATCGTCACATTATCTAATATTAAGTGTCATTTAAAAAAAGCATTCTAGTTCTTAAAGTATCATTATAAAAGTAAATTTAGACAATAAAAATTCTCATCAAATAGCTCAGTTCAATTCTTACTTGTAAATCTTTAAATATCTGCAAATAACTATAAACCTAAAACTTAGAGTAATCTTTAACATCAATAATTTTACTTAAAATATTCAGTTTTTAACCTAGTTAATTTAAAAAAATAAGAGCAATAAATATATATCACTTCATTAATCCATTATAAAATTACATTAATTCCAAGCTAGCAATTAGTTACTAGTTTAATCCAATTATTTAATTGATTATTAGCTTATCTTTAGCTTAATGCTATGATGCAATATTAAAATATATCTTCATTAATAGTTTAAATACTTTTATAAGCTTTAAAATACAAAATATTATATCATCTATTAAGGATTATAATACTGCTTATATTGCATTAAAGCTTTAATAAGAGTAAAACTTTTATAATCAAGTACTTAGGCTAAATTAATGTAAAATATTGAATATCTTAGTAAAATATTTGGAGACACATCCATAATAGGAAATCTTAATGTTATTAACTAAAATTTAATTCAAGAAATGCTTGAAATCCTCCCAATCCCAGTTTTCTAATTTCAAATTGACTGCACAATATTTAAATACTGATTCCTATAAAGAATTCAGTAGGATGCTTAACATGGTTTAAACAATTTCTATTAATATCAGTTAATGTTGTACATAATTGTTAAGGTATTTAAAGCTTTTAATCAAATGTCTCTATCCAACTCTAAAACATCTTACGTTCTTTAAATAATTGCTTTATCCAGTTGCAATTTTTACATTTCTATCTAGAGGATTTTTGTAGTTTAATTAAAATTATGCTATTACTTTTCTTATTTTGCTATTTTCTATTTTCTATTATTCTTTCAGTTTTTATCTTTCTGCTACTTCTTTATCTATTTAATTACAATTTTCTATTCCATTTTTTATACTAGAAACTGCTTTGGGAGCATTCTGCTTTCTTCAAGGATTTGGATTAAATATTTTATTTTACTGATTACAGTTAATTCTAGCAACCAGTTTAACTACCTATAGTCCAGAAGTTATTTTTCTTAGCTTATAAATCTGTTTCAATACAATCCTTTTTTAATAAAATAATATTATCTAAATCTAATTCCAAGTAATTTGCAACTTATCTCTCTTAGTAATTACAACTTTTGTTTCTTTGCATTTTTAATTAGCCTTGACTAATGGTAGAGATGATAAATTGAAGCTACTAATGTATTTCTTTCAAATTGGTATACATAATTTGTTATTTAGTTAGAGATATAAGTTGTAGTCTTATGTGTATCTTTTTTAAAAGGATGATTATTAATTAAAAATTCTTAAATTGATTGTCAATTAAAGCAATCTAGCTTTACTATTCTTAGATCTGACTTAACTTGATAGATAAAGCTATTAATATTTCAATATTAAATTGGACTTTATCAATTTATCTTATTATTGCTGCTATATTTAGATGATTTAAGTGTTCTTGTTACCTAATTAGCAATTATATTCCTAATAGATTCAAAAATAGTAATTAAATATATCTGATTAATAAGAAGCCTATTTTACTATATTCCAACTGTAGCTAAAAGATAAATAAGCAGCAAGCTATTAATAAAAGAGAACATAAGGAATAGAAGTATTCATAAATAAGGATAGCTACTATAAAGGAATAAGAGCTGTAATGATTAATCAATCTTAGAGATATTTATTTTAATATTAGCCAATAGATCTTAAGAGTATACAATGCTTAGATTAATACAAGTTACTAAGATGCTAAAAGTTATTACATACTAGAAAATATTAGAAGCTAATACAAAAGATAGTAAAACAATTATTGCTTTGCTAAACCAAAACTAACCAAAAAATATATGAATAAGCTTATCAGACTCTGCTAATATAATAGTCAAAGAGCAAAGAGTTAAAGATAAAATCTAATTAATATAAGTATAAAAGATAAAGTAGCTATAGTTAAATGAGGTATCTTAAATATCTAATTGTAGAAGCTTACTATTAGTAGGTATGTTAAAGTAGAACTTATATTTGAAATATATTACATTGCTTTAATAAATTTAATTTGCTCATTTAAACTTATAACTTATAAACCCTTTTTACATATATCTAGTTAATAATATTAGAAGCTACTATTACCTCCATCTAAAGGTATCTTTCTTACTATTTTTTAGAAGCTTTAGATAATAATTTATAAGAATAGCAAAATAGAGTCTTATCATTCTAAATAAATAAACATAGAGATCAGAAACAAAAGGCTATAAATAAGTAAACCTCATATAATATTTAAAGCTTTATTAGTATCAATCTAAGATAAATAAAGAAACAGATGCTACAGTTTAGAGTCTTAAAATAGAAATAAAACTTAAATAAGCTAAAGAAAAGTTTTAATTAAGAAAGATAATTAAAGTTAACTAATAATAAATATTTAACTAAAAGGAATCTTTATGCAATTAGCAATAAAATAGCTTTTACTTTAATTTTTAAACAAGTTAATTTAACTTTTAATGAAATTAATATAGTTTTAAATTTAATAACCATAAAATTAAATAATTATAGAAGAACTAAAAATATTCCAAAGAATATTAAAGCTGCAGGTTTGGAAGATATCAAAAAGCTATTAAGAATTATGATGTGGCTATTAAACTAGACATTAAGACTTTTTTTACCTCGGAAAGGAATTTTTACAGAACAGATTGAAAAATAATAGTTATAGATCTATAACAAAGGAACTTAAATAGAATAGAAAAATGCCTTGGCCCATAATTAAAAAGGAAATTCACTGTTTTACTAAGATAAAAATCACAAAACCATTGAGAGTTATAATTGAGCAGTTTAAATTGATCCGAAATTCATTATTCCCTATAATGGAAAGGGAAAAACTTAAATAAATTAGGCTATTATTAAGAAGCTAAAGAGAATTTTAAAAAAGTTATCGAAATAAATTTGAGATATTTCAAAGCTTAAATTGAAAAAGAAAACTCCTGTTCAACATAGTAGATTTCAAAAATAAAAGCTTCGGCCATTTTAATAGTCCGAAGTATGTCAAAGCTTAATATGAAAAGAGAAATTAATTAAATAGCATAGAATTATTTTAAGAAGATAGTGCAAAATTTAGCAAAGCTATTTAAATAGATCATAAGTTTTTAGATACCTACAATGAAAAAGGAAAGTACCTATTCTAATTAGGCAAGTATCACTAAGTTATAGAGATACTTAACAAAGTAATTACAATATATACTAGCTATGTTCATGCTCATTATGGAAAGGGAAATGTTTCGAGTAGTTTAGGGAAATAGCAAGAAATTATGATATTTTAATGTTGGTATTTAATTAGATCCGAATTATTTAAAAACTTATAGATAAAAGTCAAATTAATTAGACAAATAAAGGAGATAGTATAAAGCTACTGAGAATTATGATATAGCTATTTAAAAAAATACAAATATGTTAAAGCTTACAGAGTGAAGGGAAATTCTCTAAATAAATTAGGTAAATATCAAGAATCGATATGAGCTTTATATGTGCATTAAGATTATTCTAATAACTGTTTAGCTTAGATTAATAAATATTTTAAGCTGATTAAACTAGGTAAAAAGAAAGAAGCTAATCTAGCTTGGTAATCAGCTCTTTCATTAGATCTTTAATATTCAAACATTTCAAAAGTGAAGAATTTTCTTTATTTATCTAAGGTAAATATTAAGATTCAATAATTGTTTGGCTATTAAATCAGATTCTAATTTTGCAGATGCCTATATAAGCAAATAAAATTCATTTAAGAATTAGGAAACCTTCAATATAATAATTCGAAATTCAATTATGCTGTTTAATTTAGACCTCATGTATCTTAGATGCCATTTTAAAATAAGCAATTGAAACAAAAATCTATTTAATAATTCTAAGAATTCTTGATAATATTTTAAAATTGCTACAATAAATGGAGTTGATACAGAAATAAATAACTAAATTCGCATTTTCGATTATAAATAGTTAATTCCTAATGAAGAATTCGCATTGAACTTATAAACTTTAGGCTAAGGAAGATTAGTACTGTTTACTTTATTGATATGGAAGGAACTAATTACGCTCTTAAAAAAACTGAATCATTAGATTGATTAACTAAAAATGACAGAGAAATTTTACCTGAATGTTAAGCTCTTTTATATGTAAATAGTTAGAGAGTTCTAAGACTGTGGAGTAGCTAGCGATACTTCTTAGTTAGGAAATTATCATTTTTGTATTCTAACTGAATAACTTATCCAAAGGAAGCTTGTTTGAAACTTATATAATCGAAATAGCTTTTCTTTGGGTTGTTAAAATAGGTTCTTCAGAAAGATTCCTTAAGAAAATAAGTTTATTAAGCTAGATAGCTGAAGGTATTGAAGCTATTCATTCAAGAAATCTACTCATAGAGATATAAAAATCAAACAATATTTTAATGGATGAAAAGGACTCTCCTAAAATATCATATCTTGATTTAACTAGAGAAGAAGATATAATAATTACTTACGAGAAAAAAGGATCATATTAATGAATGGAGCCAGAATTATTTGGGTAAAAATTATTTGGTAAAAAATTCAGTTACAAGAGCGATATTTGGTCACTGGCCATGTATAGCTATAGAAATATTTAACGGATAATTACCTTATCCAGAATTGAAAACTTCAGTATAAGTATTTAAGAATGTGAGTGTTTAATAGAAGCATCCATAATTTTTAGATGAAATATTCTAAGATGACATATTGTCTTAACTACTAGAACAATGTTTTAGCTAAAATCCAAACTAAAGAGTTGGTATTTTAAACTTTTAAATAGAAAGTAAACAAAATAAAGAATACAGTGAAACTAGATAAATTAATAATCCATATAAAACTTATAATTAAAGTTATAATCATAAGATTAAATTTAGCCACAAGAAAGAAACTAAATCTTATTATTACCAACAAAACACATACTTGATTTATTATGAAAATACAGAACAAAATTTTAATTAAAAGGTATGCCTTTACAAAAGTGAGGGATGCAGAAAAAGGGAAGAAGGAAAACAAAAGCAATGAACTAAAACTCTATATTTTTTAATAAAGAGATTAAGATTAAAATTAAATTTCTTAGAAATCTTTTAAGAAAAATAAGTTATTCAAAGAATCAACAATTTATTATAAAAATGCTACAAATTAAAGTAAGCATATAAATATCTAATGTAGTAATAGAATGATGTAATAATTAGTAAGCACTTAAGATTTTATAAATATCAAATAATTTATTACTAGCAGGGTTTTATAAAAACTTCTAGGTTAAATAATTTAGCTTTTCTTTGATTTAGTTACTTTTTGTTAAGACTTAAACTAAAGCTAATGCCTTTTCTAATTAATGAATTATTATTTTTATTTTAAAAGTACTAAAAGAGAAGATCTATAACTCTTGAGATTTACAGTTTAAATCAGCCAAAATTAGCATTTTTCTTTATAGCTCTTCTGAAATAAAAAATTTGTAAAAGGAGAAAAAGTTATATATTGATCAGTATCATTTCAAAGTAAATTTCCTTAGTTTAATGGCTTTAAAATTTTAAAATAAGTAAGCTTAACTTATAAAATTCTTTTTAATTTACCTTCATCTTTAGTTTTTAAAAATTACTCTAATCTTGAGAAGATTAAATTCTGTCATTGAGGGAGTAAGATTAAATTTCTATTCAATTTAGATTTATGTAATAGAAATTAACTTCCTTGGGTTCATGTTTATTTAATTATTTGTATTAATTAAAATCATAAGATTCTCTCTAAGTGCTAATCTTAATTTTCTTACTATTTGCTATCCTATAATTATCACTAAAATGTCCTACTTAAAGATACTAAAAGATTAGAAATGTAGTAGTAATTGAAATTTAATTTATAAAATGCTTTTTTATCTTTTATAGATTTCAGTTTAATAAGTTTTTCCCGCCTTCTAGTTGCTAAGTAAAAATAAATTAGTTGTAGAATACTTAAATTTATATTTCTTTAAGATTTTTTCTATAATGCATTATTGTTCATTTATATATCAACAATGCTTCATTCCAAATAGTGGAATATTCAACTTAAATACTACTCATTTCATAGAGCATTTTCATGAATTATTCTCTATATTTATAAATTTAGGGGAGATGATAAATTTAATTTTCTTATTGATCACCAATTTCTTTTTAATTATTATATATAGTTAGCAATAAGGTTGGAATATCTAGGCAATTGCTTAATGAGAGTCTTCTTTTAGAAGGTTGAAATTGAAAGTCTTTAATGATTATCAACTAAAATAAACTTATTTATCTTTACTTTTCTTTTGATCAAATTTTAGTTGAGAAATAAAGGCAGATGATATTCCTATTTATTTTATAATACTTCGCTAAATATAACTGATTAAGAAGATTGCTTAATTATAGAATTTCAACTAGCAAGATTGATAGATTAACTAAATATGCTGCCATTAATAGAAATTTACATTTCCAAAGGTTTATCTTAGTAACTTTTAGCAATGTAATTTACTTTCTAATTCAAATCATTTTCAGCTGACATATACTCTCAATCTATAATTAGATATATCTAAAAAGATGCTAATAACTTGATAAGCTGTAGTTAATGAAAATGTTTACAAGTTACATTTGCTTTATTTTCTATCTAACTACACGTTAAATATAATTTAAGTTATTAAAGCTTCTCATGTACTTATACATTAGTGAGATTTGACTAATATCGGTTTTAATTGAAAGTTATTAATAAACTAGTATTAAAAATATCAATTAATATAAGGCAAACAATATTTTGATTAAAAATGAATTTACATATTGTAGCTTTTCTATTTCTTATTTATCTTTTTCAAAAATTTTGTTATGAAATTTCCTTGATAGTGTCAGCAGTATAATACTTAGGATCGTTTGAATATTCATATTGTAACTCTCTATTGCTTCAAGGTTCTTGCCTAGGATTTGCTATAAAATACCCTTGGTGTAAGCATCGGCATTTTTAGGATCGGTTTGAATAGCCATATTGTAGCTTTCTATTATTTCTAAGTTATTCGTCGGTTTTGTTATAAAATTCCCTCATTTAAGTTAACTGCTGCTTTTTTTAATATCGATTTGAATAGCTATTTTTATAACTTTATATTACTACTTAGTACTCACTAAGTTTAGTTATGAAATTCCCTTATTTAAAATTAGCAGCGGAATACATAGGATTGATTTTTATAACGAAATTTAGCTTTTAATTTTTAGTTTAATTCTTCCCTAAGTTTAGTTATGAAATTTCCCTAATTTAAGTTAGCAGTGGCTTTCTTAGGATCGATTTGAAATTGCCATGTTGTAGCTTTCTATTACTTCTAAGTTATTCGTAAATTTTGGTATGATATTCCCTTATTTAAGTTAACAGCGAAAGACATTAGGGGTCGAGTTTAAAGCCATATTATAGCTCTCTATTGCTTCAAGGTTCTCCCCTAAGTTTTGCTATAAAATACCCTTTGTGTAAGTATCGGCATCTTTAGGATCGATTTGAATAGCCATCGTGTTACTTACTAATTTTTATTAATTTTTCCGTACACCTTGTAATCAATTGCCCCCTAATTTCGTAAGCAATGAAATACTTAAGATCGATTCGAATGGCCATATTGTAGCTTTCTTTTGCTTCTTTTTTTTTCTCTAATTTTTTTTTGATGAAATTCCCTTTTTTTAACGGCTTTCTTAGGAACGATTCTAATAGTCATTTATAGCTTTCTAATACTTCTAATTTCGTAAGCAATGAAATACTTAGGATTGATTTGAATAGCCATATTGCAGCTTTCTATTACTACTTACTTATTCACTAAGTTTTTATGAAAATTCCCTTATTATTGCTACCGGAAATAACGTAGGATCGTTTGAGAAGCCATATTGTAACTTTCAATTTTTTTTAATTTTTTTCTAAGTTTTTAATAAATTTCCTTTATTATCTTAAGATTAGGCATTTTCTTTACTTTTAGCTTCTTTTTTGGATATTGTTTCATTTTTTCCCTTTAGTTTTTCTCTTCAATTATTTTGATAACACATGACTAGTTTAAAATTTTTATTTTTTTGTCTTTTTTTAAAGCCTATTTAATTTTTTTTTTGTAATATGCAAGCAGGCATCTATTTTTTATTTAGGTTTAATATTTTTTTCTCCTTCTAAAGTTTAATTGCTTTTGTAAAGACCTTTTAAATTAAAAAATTTGTATTTTGATTATAATATTCACATTTTTGTTACATATTTTCTTTATTTCTATTTTTAATCTTTTTTATTTTTACTTATAATTTTATTTCTTTATTTTTTTATTTTATGATTTTAATTTTTTTTAATTATTTTAATAAGTTTTTATCTTTTTTCTTACTTAACTTACTACTATGATTGTACTTAAGCAAAACTTTTTAACATACCCGTTTCAATAAAATGTTCAAATTTTTGTATTATTTCTCAAGTTTTGTAATTTCGCCATTTTTATTTAGCCTTAGGCATTTGATATGCATAAATTAAAATGAAATGTTTAAAGTTTTAGATTTGATTTAATTGATTAAGAATTTATTTTTATTATAATAATTTGTTTAATATTAACTTTTAAATAAAATATTTTTAGATATTTAATTTATCTTAAGAAATAAAGCAAAGTTAGTAAAATAGATTGAAGTTGATTAATTATAAGAATAATAAATTTTTAGTTATTTGTCTAAATTTTAATATCATTGTGATGTATATTTTAGTAAAAGCTAATTTTAGAAAATATTGTCTGGATTACTTTTATGGTAAGTGATTTACTAGAATAAAATAGTATAAGCCTTTGGCTAATAATTTTTAATACTAATAACTTTTAGATGAAAATTGGACTGAGCTAGTATTTATATTTTATGGAAGTATTATATAATAAAATGATTTTTCTTTATTAAAAATGGGTTTTTTCTTTTTATTGGGTTGCATTAAAAGTTTGAAGCTTTTTATATTTTATCTAGTATAGTAAAATTAAGTAAATTAGTAATATCATCTAATAATTGATTAAGAGCATTTATCTAGCTTATAGTTTTAAATAAATAAAAAAATTGCAAAATAGAATGAAATTCTTAAGTGTCTGTTATTTTATTTTTAATACTTTCATCGATTATCCAATCAATAAAATAACATTATTGATTAAATTCTTTATTCTCTACAATCAGAATATCCAATATATCCATATCTTACTTTCTCGCTATCTTAAATCACTTATAGCTTAAAAATATTACTAGCAATCTCTCTTTCTTAGGTTTTCTAATTTCTAGATATTTGTAACTATTAAAGTTTAGAATTAAGAATGAGGATCTATTTTAAATATATAATCTATTTTAGAAAAGTTAAATTAAACTTTATAACAAATGCTAAAACATCAAGCAATACTTATGATCTAATGTTCGAGTAATAGTATTAAGCAATAGAAAATGTTTTTAAATTTATTTAATAAGATTATTATACAATTATAAATAGCTTGAAGTATCTTTCTAGATATCTTATTATAAGTCAGATAGTTTTAAATTTGTAGATTATTATTTCTAATATTATTTTAACTTCTAAAATAAGCTGTAATAGGTATATTTAAGCAGCTTATTTAATCTATTTATAACTTGTAACTTTATAAACTTATAATGCTTTCTTTAGTTTAAAATTATTATTCACACTCCAACTAATCATTTGATTCTTTTTAAGGTGTTTAAATTATTTAAGCTAAGATAAAATCTTGAAATATCTTTGTTACTATATATTAACAATTAAATAGAAGGATAGATATTAATATAAAGTTTAGTTTTAGTCAAATCACTTGTATAATCTAGCTATTTTAATGAGAGAAAAGTATTAATGCTTAAGTAATAAAATTATCTGAATGACTATTGGGATTCAAGTTGTCTTTAATAGAATTTTGCTAACTCAGGTTTAATTAATTTCTTTGTATTGTTTAATTTTTAATTTTCTAATTTCTTAATTACTTAAAATTTGCATTTTTGATGTGATAAGGTTTTTATTAATTCAAGATAGTTTTATTGCGATACCTAAAGGTTTAATGAGACTTAAAATTTCATAGTTTAAAAAGAGAGGTTCCTTTTACTGACATTTAGATCAGAATAAGCAGTCCTTTTGATTGTTTTAGATTCTCAGCCTTTTACCTAAATTAAAGACCAAAAATTTTAGTATAAGGTAAACTTTTATTTAGTATATATTATCTCAAGGCCTCACTAAATAACTGTTCAGTTTCTTATTATCTTCATTCTTGATAAATAGTTTTCTCTTTTTATTGAAAATACACCTAACTTATTGAATTAGCATAGACAAATTCTCTATAGCTTCTTAAATGAGTATCTAAATGTTCTAATATTCTTCATAAATTAGCTACTATGGCTTAATTATTTAACTAATCTAGTATTTGCTATTTTAAATAGAGTTACATATACATATAAAAAATAGTGATGTGGAAATGTAAAGTAAGTGTATAATAGAAAAAATGATTAGAGTGTAAATAGATGTTGATCCCTTATTTAAGTTTAAAATTAGATTAATTTTTTGGCATAAGAATAAATAAAAAATGAAAGATTAAAGAGATTTGTTAGCTTTCTAAATTTTGATATTATAAATGGGTTGCTTTAAGACTTAGATTATCTTTGATATTGATTATAATTGTTTTCTACTCTCTTTTAAATGTGTACTTTGATATAAATTTTTCTTAGAAATAAAGACAAAAATAGTGATTTATTTTGCTTCTTTTCTATTTGGCTTTTTTTAATTTAATAAAGAATGATTTTAAACTTTAATTTACTTATTATTATCATTATCATTTAATAAAATGCTAACCAATCTTGTAGTAAGACAGAAAGATTAAAAGATGTATAGCCAAAAATAATAGGAAAAATAGAAAATATAACAACCAAGTTCAAACCTAAAACTTTAACTGTCTAAACAATAGATTTTTAAGGAAGGGATACAATAACCAACAGATATCCTAGAAGAAGAAATTCCTCTATAAAGCAATAAAAGATAAACTTCAAAAGAGCAATCAACTATATAACAACAATCACCTTTAATCCTAAAGAAAATCAAAAGCTTATAATCACAATTTTGAGGTAGTCACTATGTTCTTGATGAAGTATTCAAATACTTAAAAAAAAGTGAAATAGCAAAGTTTCAATAAATGAACAAGCATTTTAGATAGTTGAGCTAATAAAATTGATAAGCTAGTGATAAAGAAATACAGTGATAATGAAACTTATGTGTAAAATAGAATAAACTGAACATTAAAATAATTATTAACTTCTAGAGTTAAAACTTTAGTTATTTCAGCTGTTTTTTCAAATTAAAACTTAAACACATAAATTTGGAAAGCTTTATAAGGTATTTTTTAGTAAGCTGAAGCAAGAAAAAATCTAGAGAAAATATAAGAAATTTAAGTAATTGATTGGCCTTTTGAGTATTTAGCCTCTATTGATTAATTATTCTTATCAAAAGTAAAGAAAATAGTGTGTATTGAAACCTTTACTAATGACTTACTTCTAGGATTGTCTTTAAAATATTCCAAATTTAGAATCTCTTTAGCTGAAGGACTCTGAAACATGTTAAGTAGAGGGAAACTTTTCTGACCGATTATTGGGAAAATTTAAACTTAAAAGTATTAAAAATAGAAAGTGGAGATCTTAAGTAAGATTTAGTGGTAAAATATTTAATAGAAAAGGGAAGTTAAATAGAAGAATTGGAAGTTAATTATAAATGGACATTTGAAAATCTTGACAGCTTATGCAAAAACTTAGTAAAACTTAATGTTTAATGAATTGAGGAGTTGTTAGATCAAAAATTATAGCAAATTAATAATCTTCACCTTCACCTCTAACATTTGAAAATCTAAAGTACTCTTATTTCTTAGAAAGGTTGATTGTAACTATCATCACAAAAATGGAATAGTTTGAAATATTTTGACTTAGAAGACTGCTAGTATTTTAGTGATTAGTGTTTGGTTCTTTTATTATAAAATACTCCAAACCTAAAATCACTAATCTTATGCAGTCTTCCATTATTAACGAATAAAGGTTTATAATATATTGGAGATTATGGATAAAACTATAAGTATATTTAGTTATGTGTACTAGAATAAATATCACATTTAACACTAGAATTTATATTTCAAAAGTGCAAAAAATTGAAAGAAATAGTGCTCTCAAATATTTAGAATTTACAACTATCAACATTATTAGTTATAGGATAGAATTGCTAGATGATTTAGAGTCTTTTTCTAAGATGCTGCAGTTTTAGTGAACCAAATTGAATTTAAGAAATAACTCATTTCAAATGTTTAAGAGAACTAGGATTATCTAACTGTCATTTAAATAACAAAGATACTATTTAGATTATAGCTCATTTCAATCATTTAGCTCATCTCTATTTATGATCAACCAATATCACCGCAGAAGGATTGCCTCTTTTAAATCAATAAGGGTAATAGTATCCTATTTGGAGTAGCCTTAGAAATCTAAATATATGGGGAAGTTAAGTAAATGCTGAATGGATAGAACAACTAAGAAGCAAATTTAAAAAACTTTCAATATATGAATGAAATAAATAAACTTATTAGCATTCTTTAAACATTTATATTTACTAGATTGTTTAAGTTAAATGCTTCAAATAGTAGATCATATCTTTTAATTTAAAATCACCAATTTGTTTCTATACCTTATCTGAAACTTATCATTAGGCTATTCAAATAGATCAGAACTTAAGTCATCCTTATATCACTAAGGAACTTCTCTAAGGGACAGACTTATAAATAGAAACTTTAAATAGGCTTTTCAAGAAAATCTGAACTATAGTGATGCTCTTAATAGAGAGGGAGCTCTTTGTAAAGCAAAGGAAGAAAAGAAAAATTGAAAGTTACGCTGAGGCTATTCAAATAGATCCGAACTAACGAGATGCTTATTATAAAGGGGTGATTCTCTGTAAAGCTTAGGTAGAGATTAAGAAAAGAAAGTAGCAATTAGTCTATTCAAATAGATTAGAATTAGGTGATGCCTTTAATAGATTGGGATATTTTCATTAAAACTTATGCAGACGAAAAAAAGAAAGTAATATGTAGGCTTTTCAAATAGATCCGAAATATGGTGATGCTTATAATAGAAGGACATGTTTTCTTTCAAACTTAGATAGAGACGAAAAGTAGAAAACAATAATTAGGCTGTTCAAATAGATCCGAACTAAAGTGATGCTTTTAATAATTAAGCTAATATTTTGCTTTAAATCATTATAATTGGGATTTGATTTACAATTTTTATTAATCTTAAATAAATAAACCAGGCTGCAGATAGTCAATTATTATATAAATTAGGAAAAATTAGATTTATAAGGTTAGATCCTTCATTCTCTAATATCTTTCAGCTTACTTTTATATTTTATCAGACAAAAACTTTAAGCTCTTTATGTTTAAATAATAATTTGGTTTCTTATTAGCTATGTTTGCTTCACTAGGAACTCTATGATAATAAAGATGCTTCTAATGTTTAAATATCTAACTAGTAGAGATTACTTAGAAAAAGCTAATGTCTTAATTATTTAATTTGTATCTTTATTTTGATATCTTTAAACTAAATAGAAAAACTAAGTATCTGATAGCTTTTTGTCTTACTCCATCTTTACATATTCCATCAAATTACTAAAATCTTAGTCAAGAAACCATATTAAATCTCAACTTCTGATACTCACCCAAATTAAGCTTTTAATGAGTAACATTATAGTTAAACATTCTAAAACATATAAGAAAGAACTTTGTCGCATTAAGATGTGATAGAACCAATTCTGAATCTAAATAGACAAGTAGGCAACTAAATTTAAGTATAAAGGAACTAAATATTTAAAAGGTATTATATATTTAATTAGTAATCTGCATTAAGATCATAAAGTTACTTCGAATCCTTAAGCAACTGCTATAACTTTCTATACTTTCGACTTAAATTTTTAAAGATTCCACTAAATATAATACAAAAAGCTTAGATTTAGTCAATCATTACTTTTTAAAATAATCAAATCAATAATTCTTTAAGACTTCTCTAAAATGTTAGATCGCTACAAAACACGCGAAGAGAAAAATATCTCATATTATCATATCAAACAAGTAACCCAACTATCATTTATCTTCCAAATCTATCTTAGCTTTTCATATTGATTAAAATGGTAAAACACTTTTTACCTAAATTTAATACTTAAAGAAAGTTCTTTATAGAGATAACAAATAATTAACAAAAAATGTAAAATTTAGCAAAAACTATTAAAATAATAACTTTATAAAATGTCATGATGAATAGAGAAAAAATTAAAGTCTGAGGTTTAGAAAACACATAATTTTAAATAGCAAATTAAAAATATATAAATAAAAGTTAAAAACATTTAGTTGTTTAAACAGAATAAAATAAACAAAAAATTGATAAAAACCAAAATAATAATAATAGTAAAATTAAAATGTGAAATAGTAAGATAATTCAAAACACTTAAAAATTTAATTAAAAATCCTAACTTTTATAAAAATAGCGTACAAGTGAGATAAAGCAGTATTTAAGATAAAGCATAAATATATAAGCTATGAACTAGAACTTAATTTAAATATAAGAAAACTATAATTCTGACAAATAAAATTAAACTTTTTTAAGGCCACAAAAGAATATTAAAAATTGTAAGGAAATTAAAACATAAAAACTTAAAATTTATTTATAAAAAGTAAGCAAAAATCAAAGAGAAAATAAATCTAAAAAATATTAAAAATTAGTGAAAAAATAAAAAAATAGACAAAAATATAGAATTAATATATCTAGCTAAGCAAAACATTTTAAAAATATTTAAAGTAAATTTTAAAACGAAAATAAATTTTTATCAGAAGAAGATAAAAAAACCTAAAAAAATGTGTTCATCATTTTCGAATTAAAATAATTATAGAAAAGAGAATGTTTATGCTTATAGAATTAATTATAAATTTTCAAAATACCATAGCTTATAATAAAGATATCTTTTCATTAAAAAATTTGGGGAAATAAAAATTCTACTATTATAGCTGATTTAATCAATAAGTGTAAGAATTATAATTCAGAACAATAACTTTCCTTTTTAGCTCTATGGAATAAAAAAATTAGACAAGTTATCGTTGAGATATCTACTAGGATTTAGTTTATCCTTTTATGATTAAACTTTTAATTTTTGAATTATTATTTTAAAATTGATTATAATATCAACTATCTAAGTTTAATTTAAAGGTTATTAAAGAGATTTTAATTTATGGTTAATTTAGTCCATTAAAGTATTTACAAGTTGTAAATCATTTTGAGTACATTTTCTTATTGATCTAATATTTAAAATATAATAAATAATTTTTATCTTTAATTAAGGGATTTACGTTAAAAAATTTTAATAATAGTAATTTTATTATCATTCTTAAATAAATATCTTTGCTGACTTATATCTTTTATTCTTCATTCTATTCTTTTTATTTATTTACTCTATTTTGCTAAATCATCTCTTCTTATTTAGAACCTTAATCATTTAGTTGCTAAGAATCCAAGGATGCTAAATGATATTAATCTTTCATTCTATTTTCTTCTTTCTGCAGATTCTATTAATTTTATTATAAAGAATTCTAATTTTATTAGTTTTATTAAGTTTAACTATTTTACAATTGTTTTTATCTTATTTAATCTATTTTCTTTTTGAAACTATATATATCAGGTCTTTAAACTGGATCATAAGTGAAACATTATTATAAAAGTTAGCACAAATCAGCCTCTTAGCTTATTTCCTAAGAAAATTATGGATATTTCTTATCTAAGACTAAAGATTTTATTACCTATGCTTGAGTTTCACAGTCTGGGTAAGGTAACTTTTCATTAAATATTTCTACAGCTACACAAGCCAGTGATCAAATATCGCTCTTTTAGCTTACTTTATCTTCAAATAACTCAGGTGCCATCCACTGAAACGAACCTTTTCCTTCCAAAGTAGTTGTTATATCTGCTTCAGTAACTAATCCTAAATCTGCGATTTTAGGAGCATCATTCTCATCAATCAGAATATTTAGTGATTTAATATCTCTATGAGTTAGATTTCTTTAGTGAATAGCTTGAATACCTTCAGCTATCTAGCTAAGCAAGCTTAATTTTCTAAGGAATCTTTCTGAAGAACCTATTGGATAATCTAAAAGAAGTTTTTTAGATTTAATTAGTTCATATAAGCTTCCCTTGGATAAGTAATCAGTTAAAATACAGAAACGGTAATTACCTTACTAGGAAGTATCAATAGCTACTCCATAAAGCTTAAGAACTCTTTAGCTATTAACATATAAAAGAGCTTAGCATTCTTGTAGAAATTCTTATGTCATTTTAAGTTAATTATTCTAAGGATTTAATTTTTTAAGTGCATAATCTGTACCTTGAATGTTGATTAGGTATACAGTGCTAAAACCTCCTAAGCCTAAGATTTTTAAGCCTTGAAGGAATTATTTATTAGGGATCAACTAATTATAATCGAAAATACGAATTTACGATCTTATGTCTTTACTAGCACCATTTTAATACAATAATTACCAAATATAATCAATAGTAGTCTGGATTTAATATTAAGTTTAAGGTTATTCTTAAATAGACTTTTGAACTAACTCAGGTTTAAGTTAAATTGCTTTCTCATAGTTTTTGTTTGCTTCTTAAAAATTTCCCAATTTCTAAAGAGACTAATATTTGCTAAAATAGGCTTCAGCGAAATCAGGTTTAAGCTTAATTGCAATATCAAAAAAGTCAATGGAATATTAAAACTTTCTTAAACTAAAAAAACTAAGTCCTTCTTTATAAAAATTATCAGAATAATTATGATCTAATGTAAGAACTATCTATCAGGTCTTAAAAGCATCTTCATTTTCACCTAATTTAAGGAGTGAAAGATATTTATTTATGTAAGCTAAGGCATCTTTAGGATCAATTTGAATAGCCATATTAAAACAGTCTATTGCTTCTTCGTTTCTCCCTAAGTTATAATATGAAATTCCCTTGTTATTGTAAGCTCCAACATACTTAGGATCGATTTGAATAGCCATATTATAACTCTATATTGCTTCTTCGTTTCTCCCTAAGTTATAATATGAAATTCCCTTGTTGATGTAAGCTCCAACATACTTAGGATCGATTTGAATAGCCATATTATAACTCTATATTGCTTCTTCGTTTCTCCCTAAGTTATAAAATGAAACTCCCTTGTTATTGCTAGCTCCGGCGTTCTTAGGATCGATTTGAATAGCCATATTGTAACAATCTATTGCTTCTTGATATTTCCCTAAGTTTTAATATGAAATTCCCTTGTTAAAGTAAGCTGAGGCATATTTAGGATCGATTTGAATAGCCATATTATAGCTCTCTATTGCTTCTTGAATCTTACCTTAATTTTTTAATGAAATTCCCTTGTTAAAGTAAGCTGAGGCATATTTAGGATCGATTTGAATAGCCATATTATAACTCTCTATTGCTTCTTGATATTTACCTAAGTAATAGAATGAAATTCCCTTGTTATAGTAAGCATCAGCATATTTAGAATCGATTTAAATAGCCTTATTATAACACTCTATTGCTTCTTCGTTTTTCTCTAAGTTATAATATGAAATTCCCTTGTTATTGTAAGCTCTAGCATCTTTAGGATTGATTTGAACAGCTATACTAAAATTCTCTATTGCTTCTTGATATTTCCCTAAGTTTTTTAATAAAATTCCCTTATTATTGTAATTTACAGCATTCTTAGGATCGATTTGAATAGCGTTATTAAAAGTCTCTATTGCTTCTTCATTTTTCCCTAAGTTATAATATGAAATACCCTTGTTATTGTAAGCTCAAGCATTCTTAGGATCGATTTGAATTGCCATATTAAAACTCTCTACTGCTTCTTGGTATTTCCTTAATTTTTTTAATGAAATTCCCTTGTTATAGTGAGATAAGACATCATTAGGATCGATTTGTATTGCCATATTAAAATTCTCTAATGCGTCTAGAAATTTACCATTATTTTTTAATGAAATTCCCTTGTTATAGTAGTCTAAGGCATTTTTAGTACTTTCTATGCATTTCGAAGAAGTTTAATCAGTCTCTCCTTTTTTTTATTTTTTCGAAATACATGTACCCATTTTTTAGGTTTTTTTATCTTCTTCTGATAAAAATTTATTTTCGTTTTAAAATTTACTTTAAATATTTTTAAAATGTTTTGCTTAGCTAGATATATTAATTCTATATTTTTGTCTATTTTTTTATTTTTTTCACTAATTTTTAATATTTTTTAGATTTATTTTCTCTTTGATTTTTGCTTACTTTTTATAAATAAATTTTAAGTTTTTATGTTTTAATTTCCTTACAATTTTTAATATTCTTTTGTGCCTTAAAAAAGTTTAATTTTATTTGTCAGAATTATAGTTTTCTTATATTTAAATTAAGTTCTAGTTCATAGCTTATATATTTATGCTTTATCTTAAATACTGCTTTATCTCACTTGTACGCTATTTTTATAAAAGTTAGGATTTTTAATTAAATTTTTAAGTGTTTGAATTATCTTACTATTTCACATTTTAATTTTACTATTATTATTATTTTGGTTTTTATCAATTTTTTGTTTATTTTATTCTGTTTAAACAACTAAATGTTTTTAACTTTTATTTATATATTTTTAATTTGCTATTTAAAATTATGTGTTTTCTAAACCTCAGACTTTAATTTTTCTCTATTCATCATGACATTTTATAAAGTTATTATTTTAATAGTTTTTGCTAAATTTTACATTTTTTGTTAATTATTTGTTATCTCTATAAAGAACTTTCTTTAAGTATTAAATTTAGGTAAAAAGTGTTTTACCATTTTAATCAATATGAAAAGCTAAGATAGATTTGGAAGATAAATGATAGTTGGGTTACTTGTTTGATAATGATAATATGAGATATTTTTCTCTTCGCGTGTTTTGTAGCGATCTAACATTTTAGAGAAGTCTTAAAGAATTATTGATTTGATTATTTTAAAAAGTAATGATTGACTAAATCTAAGCTTTTGTATTATATTTAGTGGAATCTTTAAAAATTTAAGTCGAAAGTATAGAAAGTTATAGCAGTTGCTTAAGGATTCGAAGTAACTTTATGATCTTAATGCAGATTACTAATTAAATATATAATACCTTTTAAATATTTAGTTCCTTTATACTTAAATTTAGTTGCCTACTTGTCTATTTAGATTCAGATTGGTTCTATCACATCTTAATGCGACAAAGTTCTTTCTTATATGTTTTAGAATGTTTAACTATAATGTTACTCATTAAAAGCTTAATTTGGGTGAGTATCAGAAGTTGAGATTTAATATGGTTTCTTGACTAAGATTTTAGTAATTTGATGGAATATGTAAAGATGGAGTAAGACAAAAAGCTATCAGATACTTAGTTTTTCTATTTAGTTAAAGATATCAAAATAAAGATACAAATTAAATAATTAAGACATTAGCTTTTTCTAAGTAATCTTCTACTAGTTAGATATTTAAACATTAGAAGCATCTTTATTATCATAGAGTTCCTAGTGAAGCAAACATAGCTAATAAGAAACCAAATTATTATTTAAACATAAAGAGCTTAAAGTTTTTGTCTGATAAAATATAAAAGTAAGCTGAAAGATATTAGAGAATGAAGGATCTAACCTTATAAATCTAATTTTTCCTAATTTATATAATAATTGACTATCTGCAGCCTGGTTTATTTATTTAAGATTAATAAAAATTGTAAATCAAATCCTAATTATAATGATTTAAAGCAAAATATTAGCTTAATTATTAAAAGCATCACATAGTTCGAATCTATTTGAACAGGCTAATTATTGCTTTCTACTTTTCGTCTCTATCTAAGTTTGAAAGAAAACATGTCCTTCTATTATAAGCATCACCATATTTCGGATCTATTTGAAAAGCCTACATATTACTTTCTGTTTTTCGTCTGCATAAGTTTTAATGAAAATATCCCAATCTATTAAAGGCATCACCTAATTCTAATCTATTTGAATAGACTAATTGCTACTTTCTTTTCTTAATCTCTACCTAAGCTTTACAGAGAATCACCCCTTTATAATAAGCATCTCGTTAGTTCGGATCTATTTGAATAGCCTCAGCGTAACTTTCAATTTTTCTTTTCTTCCTTTGCTTTACAAAGAGCTCCCTCTCTATTAAGAGCATCACTATAGTTCAGATTTTCTTGAAAAGCCTATTTAAAGTTTCTATTTATAAGTCTGTCCCTTAGAGAAGTTCCTTAGTGATATAAGGATGACTTAAGTTCTGATCTATTTGAATAGCCTAATGATAAGTTTCAGATAAGGTATAGAAACAAATTGGTGATTTTAAATTAAAAGATATGATCTACTATTTGAAGCATTTAACTTAAACAATCTAGTAAATATAAATGTTTAAAGAATGCTAATAAGTTTATTTATTTCATTCATATATTGAAAGTTTTTTAAATTTGCTTCTTAGTTGTTCTATCCATTCAGCATTTACTTAACTTCCCCATATATTTAGATTTCTAAGGCTACTCCAAATAGGATACTATTACCCTTATTGATTTAAAAGAGGCAATCCTTCTGCGGTGATATTGGTTGATCATAAATAGAGATGAGCTAAATGATTGAAATGAGCTATAATCTAAATAGTATCTTTGTTATTTAAATGACAGTTAGATAATCCTAGTTCTCTTAAACATTTGAAATGAGTTATTTCTTAAATTCAATTTGGTTCACTAAAACTGCAGCATCTTAGAAAAAGACTCTAAATCATCTAGCAATTCTATCCTATAACTAATAATGTTGATAGTTGTAAATTCTAAATATTTGAGAGCACTATTTCTTTCAATTTTTTGCACTTTTGAAATATAAATTCTAGTGTTAAATGTGATATTTATTCTAGTACACATAACTAAATATACTTATAGTTTTATCCATAATCTCCAATATATTATAAACCTTTATTCGTTAATAATGGAAGACTGCATAAGATTAGTGATTTTAGGTTTGGAGTATTTTATAATAAAAGAACCAAACACTAATCACTAAAATACTAGCAGTCTTCTAAGTCAAAATATTTCAAACTATTCCATTTTTGTGATGATAGTTACAATCAACCTTTCTAAGAAATAAGAGTACTTTAGATTTTCAAATGTTAGAGGTGAAGGTGAAGATTATTAATTTGCTATAATTTTTGATCTAACAACTCCTCAATTCATTAAACATTAAGTTTTACTAAGTTTTTGCATAAGCTGTCAAGATTTTCAAATGTCCATTTATAATTAACTTCCAATTCTTCTATTTAACTTCCCTTTTCTATTAAATATTTTACCACTAAATCTTACTTAAGATCTCCACTTTCTATTTTTAATACTTTTAAGTTTAAATTTTCCCAATAATCGGTCAGAAAAGTTCCCTCTACTTAACATGTTTCAGAGTCCTTCAGCTAAAGAGATTCTAAATTTGGAATATTTTAAAGACATCCTAGAAGTAAGTCATTAGTAAAGGTTTCAATACACACTATTTTCTTTACTTTTGATAAGAATAATTAATCAATAGAGGCTAAATACTCAAAAGGCCAATCAATTACTTAAATTTCTTATATTTTCTCTAGATTTTTTCTTGCTTCAGCTTACTAAAAAATACCTTATAAAGCTTTCCAAATTTATGTGTTTAAGTTTTAATTTGAAAAAACAGCTGAAATAACTAAAGTTTTAACTCTAGAAGTTAATAATTATTTTAATGTTCAGTTTATTCTATTTTACACATAAGTTTCATTATCACTGTATTTCTTTATCACTAGCTTATCAATTTTATAGCTCAACTATCTAAAATGCTTGTTCATTTATTGAAACTTTGCTATTTCACTTTTTTTTAAGTATTTGAATACTTCATCAAGAACATAGTGACTACCTCAAAATTGTGATTATAAGCTTTTGATTTTCTTTAGGATTAAAGGTGATTGTTGTTATATAGTTGATTGCTCTTTTGAAGTTTATCTTTTATTGCTTTATAGAGGAATTTCTTCTTCTAGGATATCTGTTGGTTATTGTATCCCTTCCTTAAAAATCTATTGTTTAGACAGTTAAAGTTTTAGGTTTGAACTTGGTTGTTATATTTTCTATTTTTCCTATTATTTTTGGCTATACATCTTTTAATCTTTCTGTCTTACTACAAGATTGGTTAGCATTTTATTAAATGATAATGATAATAATAAGTAAATTAAAGTTTAAAATCATTCTTTATTAAATTAAAAAAAGCCAAATAGAAAAGAAGCAAAATAAATCACTATTTTTGTCTTTATTTCTAAGAAAAATTTATATCAAAGTACACATTTAAAAGAGAGTAGAAACAATTATAATCAATATCAAAGATAATCTAAGTCTTAAAGCAACCCATTTATAATATCAAAATTTAGAAAGCTAACAAATCTCTTTAATCTTTCATTTTTTATTTATTCTTATGCCAAAAAATTAATCTAATTTTAAACTTAAATAAGGGATCAACATCTATTTACACTCTAATCATTTTTTCTATTATACACTTACTTTACATTTCCACATCACTATTTTTTATATGTATATGTAACTCTATTTTAAAATAGCAAATACTAGATTAGTTAAATAATTAAGCCATAGTAGCTAATTTATGAAGAATATTAGAACATTTAGATACTCATTTAAGAAGCTATAGAGAATTTGTCTATGCTAATTCAATAAGTTAGGTGTATTTTCAATAAAAAGAGAAAACTATTTTATCAAGAATGAAGATAATAAGAAACTGAACAGTTATTTAGTGAGGCCTTGAGATAAATACTAAATAAAGTTTACCTTATACTAAAATTTTTGGTCTTTAATTTAGGTAAAGGCTGAGAATCTAAAACAATCAAAAGACTGCTTATTCTGATCTAAATGTCAGTAAAAGGAACCTCTCTTTTTAAACTATGAAATTTTAAGTCTCATTAAACCTTTAGGTATCTCAATAAAACTATCTTGAATTAATAAAAACCTATCACATCAAAAATGCAAATTTTAAGTAATTAAGAAATTAGAAAATTAAAACTTAAACAATACAAAGAAATTTAATTAAACCTGAGTTAGCAAAATTCTATTAAAGACAACTTGAATCCCAATAGTCATTCAGATAATTTTATTACTTAAGCATTAATACTTTTCTCTCATTAAAATAGCTAGATTAAACAAGTGATTTGACTAAAACTAAACTTTATATTAATATCTATCCTTCTATTTAATTGTTAATATATAGTAACAAAGATATTTCAAGATTTTATCTTAGCTTAAATAATTTAAACACCTTAAAAAGAATCAAATGATTAGTTGGAGTGTGAATAATAATTTTAAACTAAAGAAAGCATTATAAGTTTATAAAAGTTACAAGTTATAAATAGATTAAATAAGCTGCTTAAATATACCTATTACAGCTTATTTTAGAAGTTAAAATAATATTAGAAATAATAATCTACAAATTTAAAACTATCTGACTTATAATAAGATATCTAGAAAGATACTTCAAGCTATTTTAATTGTATAATAATCTTATTAAATAAATTTAAAAACATTTTCTATTGCTTAATACTATTACTCGAACATTAGATCATAAGTATTGCTTGATGTTTTAGCATTTGTTATAAAAGTTTAATTTAACTTTTCTAAAATAGATTATATATTTAAAATAGATCCTCATTCTTAATTCTAAACTTTAATAGTTACAAATATCTAGAAATTAGAAAACCTAAGAAAGAGAGATTGCTAGTAATATTTTTTAAGCTATAAGTGATTTAAGATAGCGAGAAAGTAAGATATGGATATATTGGATATTCTGATTGTAGAGAATAAAGAATTTAATCAATAATGTTATTTTATTGATTGGATAATCGATGAAAGTATTAAAAATAAAATAACAGACACTTAAGAATTTCATTCTATTTTGCAATTTTTTATTTTATTTAAAACTATAAGCTAGATAAATGCTCTTAATCAATTATTAGATGATATTACTAATTTACTTAATTTTACTATACTAGATAAAATATAAAAAGCTTCAAACTTTTAATGCAACCCAATAAAAAGAAAAAACCCATTTTTAATAAAGAAAAATCATTTTATTATATAATACTTCCATAAAATATAAATACTAGCTCAGTCCAATTTTCATCTAAAAGTTATTAGTATTAAAAATTATTAGCCAAAGGCTTATACTATTTTATTCTAGTAAATCACTTACCATAAAAGTAATCCAGACAATATTTTCTAAAATTAGCTTTTACTAAAATATACATCACAATGATATTAAAATTTAGACAAATAACTAAAAATTTATTATTCTTATAATTAATCAACTTCAATCTATTTTACTAACTTTGCTTTATTTCTTAAGATAAATTAAATATCTAAAAATATTTTATTTAAAAGTTAATATTAAACAAATTATTATAATAAAAATAAAATTCTTAATCAATTAAATCAAATATAAAACTTTAAAACATTTCATTTTTAATTTATGCATATCAAATGCCTAAGGCTAAATAAAAATGGCGAAATTACAAAACTTGAGAAATAATACAAAAATTTGAACATTTTATTGAAACGGGTATGTTAAAAGTTTTGCTTAAGTACAATCATAGTAGTAAGTTAAGTAAGAAAAAAGATAAAAACTTATTTAAATAATTAAAAAAAATTAAAATCATAAAATTAAAAAAAAATAAAGAAATAAAATTATAAGTAAAAATAAAAAAAGATTAAAAATAGAAATAAAGAAAATATGTAACAAAAATGTGAATATTATAATCAAAATACAAATTTTTTAATTTAAAAAGATCTTTACAAAAGCAATTAAACTTTAGAAGGAGAAAAAAATATTAAACCTAAATAAAAAAATAGGTGTCTTTGCTTGCATATTACAAAAAAAAAATTAAAATAGGCTTTAAAAAAAGACAAAAAAATAAAAATTTTAAACAAGTCATGTGTTATCAAAATAATTGAAGAGAAAACTAAAGGGAAAAAATGAAACAATATCCAAAAAAGAAGCTAAAAGTAAAGAAAATGCCTAATATTAAGATAATAAAGGAAATTTATTAAAAAACTTAGAAAAAAATTAAAAAAAATGAAAGTTACAATATGGCTTCTCAAAACGATCTTAAATTCTTCGCCGTTAGCAATAATAAGGGAATTTCATAAAAAACTTAGTGAATAAGTAAGTAGTAATAGAAAGCTGCAATATGGCTATTCATATCGATCCTAAGTATTTCATTGCTTACGAAATTAGGGGAATTCCATAACAAAATTAATGGAAGAAATTAGAAGTATTAGAAAGCTATAAATGAAAAATTAGAATCGTTCCTAAGAAAGCCGTTAAAAAAAGGGAATTTCATCAAAAAAATTAGAGAAAAAAAAAGAAGCAAAAGAAAGCTACAATATGGCCATTCGAATCGATCTTAAGTATTTCATTGCTTTCGAAATTAGGGGCAATTGATTACAAGGTGTACGGAAAAATTAATAAAAATTAGTAAGTAACACGATGGCTATTCAAATCGATCCTAAAGATGCCGATACTTACACCAAGGGTATTTTATAGCAAAACTTAGGGAAGAATTTTGAAGCAATAGAGAGCTACAATATGGCTTTAAACTCGACCCTATGTCTTTCGCTGTTAACTTAAATAAGGGAATATCATACCAAAATTTACGAATAACTTAGAAGTAATAGAAAGCTACAACATGGCAATTCAAATCGATCTTATGTATTCCACTACTAATTTAAAAAAGCTATTTCACAAAAAAACTTTGGAAATAATTAAACTAAAAATAAAAGCTACCATATGGCTATTCAAATTGATCCTAAAAAAAGCTGCTGCGTACACCAAGGGTATTTCATAGCCAAACTTAGGAAGAACCTTGAAACAATAGAGAGCTACAATATGGTTATTCAAATCGAACCTAAGTATTCAGCTGCTTAAAATAAAATAAAATTTATCTACAAAACTTAGATAAAAACTTAGAGGAAACTGAAAGCTAAATTATGGGTATTCTAATCGATCCTATGTATTCCGGTGCTAATTTAAAAAAGGGAATTTCATAACTAAACTTAGTGAGTAACTAAGTAGTAATATAAAGTTATAAAATAGCTATTCAAATCGATATTAAAAAAGCAGCAGTTAACTTAAATGAGGGAATTTTATAACAAAACTGACGAATAACTTAGAAGTAATAGAAAGCTACAATATGGCTATTCAAACCGATCCTAAAAATGCTGATGCTTACACCAAGGGTATTTTATAGCAAATCCTAGGCAAGAACCTTGAAGCAATAGAGAGTTACAATATGAATATTCAAAACGATCCTAAGTATTATACTGCTGACACTATCAAGGAAATTTCATAACAAAATTTTTGAAAAACATAATAAGAAATAGAAAGCTACAATATGTAAATTCATTTTTAATCAAACTATTGTTTGCCTTATATTAATTGATATTTTTTCACTCGTAAATTAGGAAGATCGAAGATGCTTTTTAGATCTGATGGATTATTCTTTCATTGTTTTATAATTATTCTGATTTTTATTATAAAGAAGGATTTTGTCTTTTTAATTTAGAAAAGTTTTAAGATTCTATTAACTTTTGGAGATTTATAATAAATCTTTAACCTATTTTAGCTAATTCCTATTTCAGCAAGTGTTAGTCTCTTTAGAAATTTGAAATATTTAAGAAGTAAAACTTAACTTTGAGAAAGCAATTTAGCTTAATCCCTAATTAGCTCAAAATTCTATTTTTATTAATTTTAATCACAAAATTCAATCCAGACTGTTTTTAGATAATATTTGGTAATTGTAGTATTAAAATGGTGCTGGAACAGACATTAGATCTCATATCGCATTTATATTTATTATTAGATAATTCCTAATGAAGAGTTCCTTGAAAATTATTAAATCTTAGGCTCAGGAGGTTTCAGCACTGTCTATTTTGGCAGTATTGAAGATAATTATTATGCACTTAAAAAATTAAACCCCCAAAATAGTTAACTAAAAATGACTTAGGAATTTTTGCAAGAGTGTTAAGCGCTTTTATATGTTAATAACTAAAGAGTTCTAAAACTTAGTGGTGTAGCTATTGATATTTCCTAGTAAGGTTATTACCTTTTCTGTATTCTTACTGATTACTTATGCAAGGGAAGTTTATGTTAACTAATTTAATCTAAATAGCTTTTATAGAATTTCAAACAGGTTCTTCAGAAAGATACTTTAAAAAATTAAGTTTATTAAGTTAGATAGCTGAAGGTATTCAAGCTATTCATTCTAGAAATCTAACTCATAGAGATATAAAATCATTAACTATTTTGATGGATGAAAATGACTCTCCTAAAATAGTACATTTAGGATTAGTTAGTGAAGCAAGCATAACAACTACTTTAGATGGAAAAGGCTCTATTTAGTGGATGGCACCTGAGCTATTAGGAGAGAAAGTAAGTTAAAAGAGCGATATTAAATCTGCTTGCTTGTGTTGCTGTAGAAATATTTAACTAACTATTACCTTATCCAGATTTGAAAACTTCAGTATAAATAATAAAATATGTAAGTGTTTAGTGTAAATATCTATAATTTCCCTAGGAAATAATGTAAGAGACAGTTTTAGTTTAACTGTAGCAATGTTTTAGTTATAAATATAACCAAAGGCCTGATATTTATACTTTTAGAAAGAAAATAGACTAACTTAAGTAAAGAGGAATCTCATAAAATAAATTTGCTAAGTAAAACTAATAGGTTTAGAAGTCTTTATTAAGTTAATAGAAAGAAGTAACTAAAATGAAAGCATAACATCAGTAAACTTCTTTTATCTCTTAGTAGAGAACTGAGAACAATTTTATTTTAGAAGGAAAAAATAAAAAGAGCTAAAATGAAGAAAATGACAAAAGGATATAAAAATACATTTGAGACAAAAAAATATTTATTTAAATAAGAAATTAAAATTAAATTTCTTTAAATAGATTTTACATACACTAGCTTACTTAAAATAAAAAACTTTATTGTATTTTAACTTAAATTTAAACAAGGAAATTAACTACAAATTTTTATCTAAAATAATACACTTTAAATGATTAAAATATCCATGGACATGAATATATAAATATTCTAAAATGATGAGATTAACTTAGATACTTCTTATTATAATAAATTGTAAAAAATTCAGAATTGCCAGTTTTATATAAAAGGATGAACTATCAACATTTTTGATATGAAATAATCACGTTTCCTAATTTATTTTTGTATTTTAGTACTAAAATATACAGTTCTTGCTTCAATTTATATTTCTTATCTTCTTGCTATACTTGTAGAATATTTAACTTTGCAATGAGAACAATTTTAAAGAAACTTAAGTTAACTTCACGTAAAAATAGGAAAATTGTAGAAATATAAATATTAGCTGGCAATAGCTATTAATTTTAAATAAAGGGATAGAAAAACTTATTTAATTAAAAAGAAAGTCCTTTACTATTATAAGCTTTAGAATAGCTTTTATTATTAAAAAGATTATCTTATTTTATCACCTTCCTTATTATTTAATTTTAGGAGTGAAAAATATTTATTTATCAAAGGCAACTTAGAAAAATTTAAATAGCAGCATAAAAACTCTCATAATATCTACCTAAATTATTCAATTAATTTCCTTTATTTTTATGTATTCTAACATACTTTGAATCTAATTTAATCCGAACAAAACACTCTATAGCTTCTTGTTATCTTTCTAGATTAATCAGTTAATTTATCTTTCCATTGTACATTTGTATATTCATACACATTCTTCGCATTTGGTTTAATCACTTTATTATTATTTAAATAGCTTGCATATATACACTTTGATTGCAACTTTGATTTCATTATTTTTTAAAACTTAGCCCAATTAAAATTTTGATTGTTGTAGTATGGTTTGATTTGTAAATACTATTGATTTTGAAAATTAAAAACTACGAATTAAAATTTTTGATTTGACTTGGATTGTCTATTTCTAGAGTTAATGTTTGATGATAAAAGTTTTGGTTGATTTTAAATAGGTGTATTATAAATCTATGGGGGAGAATAATCTGAATATGGCTATATAAGTAGTTGATATAAAAGATTGAATTATTTAGCAATGATGTAAAAATAGGGGATTATATGTATTTGATTTTAAAGAAATAAAATAGCTAGTATATTTTGACTTAATTAGATTTAAGTTCTCTTTACTTGAAGTTTATTATAACTAATTATTGATTAGCTTGCTATTTTTACAAAGACTGTTTTCTTATTGTTAAATTTTGAATAGCGCACTTGATATATTTAATAGAATGATTGCAGTATTAATATCTTATCTTATATAATTGATGTTTTAGCTTTTATCTTTAATTAATGTTTAATTTGGAACTCTTATATCTCAGAATTCCATAAGCTATATCTAAAAATAGACTTCTTTATCTAAATGATAATAAGTTAGATAGTGATTTGCTAATCTGTATAGTGATAATAAATGAAAGATAATGATATATCTAGTTGCTTTAATGCTTTTATCAATTAGCTTTAACAAACTTATATTAGTATCAACTTTTAAATATTATTAAGACTGCTCTTCTCATTTATCTCCTATCTATCAAACTAATTATACCATATTTAACTTAATCAATAAAAACCCAATAAAAGAACAGCAATACAAGTTTAGAACCTTCACAAAAAGCACAAAGCAATAAGTACTTTACTTTGTGATTAAAGGGACAAAATTGCTAATTAAAACAAGAAATTTAAGGTTTACAGTATTTTGCTAAAGCTTTATAATCAATAGACAATATAATTATCCTAGTTTCCAATCCAATTTTAATTCACATCCAAAAGGCAGCAAAGACTTTCAATAATTAAGAAATAAAAGAGCAATGAAAATATGAAAATGTATTCCTACAATATATAAGCTTTTAGTAGGATAATATAGTTCATATTAGCACTAACTGCTATCTTAAATAATAAATATTATGCATTTTATCTTTAAATCATTTCATATACTTTTAATAAATTAAGCACCAGAACAAACATTTCTTATTACTATAAATTAATAAAAACACACTTTTAAACAACTATCATACATCCAGTGTATTCCTACTCACTAAAATTATTCATTTTTGTTACTAAATATCTACATTTTATAAACTTCCTGCAATCCCTATAAATATCTATCATTATCATACTTAATACCAACAAAATTTATCATGTAAAATTATAAAAATTAATAATATTAATTTGTATAGCTAACTGTAATAACTATTGCATATCTTCAACTTAAGCATCTAAACTATTATAGCAAATAGGAAATTTATAAGTCTAATAATACTCAAATAAATAAATGTACTGCAAATTCTTAGGAAAAGTATATCTTCATATGTTCTTTAAGTGAAAATGATATAGACTTATAATATATTTGCAAACAGTTTATAAAGAAGAGTATTAATTAGAAATAGCTGTTATTACATGTAAATAACAAGATATATTAGAACTATTTAGTTTTGGAAAGATAGTAAATAAAGCAATAACTAACTATTAATGTAGGCTAGCAGTATAGTTGGAATTAAAGGTAATTGAGGTAAATGTAATTTGAAAAGTGTAATAATATTGATTTGTATTAATAATATTAAAAATAGAGAAATGTAAATTATAGTAGTTATAGCTTTGATATGAGTAAATAGCATGATATAATTATAATGGTTAAATTTATTATAGTATAAGAGGCTTATAAAAATCAAAGAAAATAAGTAATGAAAGTTTATGTTTAATACTAATACAATAATAACAGGCTATTAGGCAATTAAAAGCATATTAAATAAACTTATTCTATAAAAGCAACAAGTTATATACTTAATAAAGTATATAACAATGATTTCTTTATTTGTAACGGTAGAAAGATAAAAGTATTTATTTATGGGATTGTATGAATTATAGGTAGATGGATTAAAAATTAGGTAGTTAAAAGTAGAAGTTGGTAGGTGATATAAATATGTAAGTTGAATAGTAGTTTTGATGAATAAAAGAGTATTAGTATTTGAGTAATAGTTTAGAATGTTAAGAATGTATTTATTGAATAAAAGTTTAGTTTGAATTATACTTTTAATTAAAGATTGTTATCTATTTTTATTTAGTAATAACTATGATTACTTCCATTCTTCTTTAGTATGCTTATACATTTTGCCATAAAGCTTAATATATATGATATAGCTTACTAAATAGCTTTTAAATTAGGAAAGTTAGTGAATAAGTAAAATTTAATAGAAGTATTATATTTCAATAACTATAAGATAGAACACTAATTAAGTTTACAACTTAGTAAGTTTCATATCATTAGAATTTAAACTTCATATATGTAAAGATAAATTAGTTATATAGTTAACTTTAATAAGAAATATAAATTACTAAGCTAAAATTAAAACTAGACTCTTATATAATAGCTATTTATATCCTTTAGACTACTTATTATTTAAAGTACCAACGAGACTAACTATTTAACAGTAATATAAATTAACTTTAATTAAATTAACTTTATACTTTTAATAATTGGTATCTTTAAGCTAATAAGTAGCTAGATATTATTAACCATTATAATACTAGTTTATTAATAACTTTCAATTAAAACCGATATTAGTCAAATCTCACTAATGTATAAGTACATGAGAAGCTTTAATAACTTAAATTATATTTAAAGTGTAGTTAGATAGAAATAAAGCAAATGTAACTTGTAAACATTTTCATTATCTACAGCTTATCAAGTTATTAGCATCTTTTAAGATATATCTAATTATAGATTGAGAGTATATGTCAGCTAAAAATGATTTGAATTAGAAAGTAAATTACATTGCTAAAAAGATACTAAAATAAAACTTTGGAAATGTAAATTTCTATTAATGCAGCATATTTAGTTAAACTATCAATCTTGCTAGTTGAAATTCTATAATTAAGCAATCTTTTTAATAAGATATATTTAGCGAAGTATTATAAAATAAATAGGAATATCATCTGCCTTTATTTCTCAACTAAAATTTGATCAAAAGAAAAGTAAAGATAAATAAGTTTATTTTAGTTGATAATCATTAAAGACTTTCAATTTCAATCCTTCTAAAAGAAGACTCTCATTAAGCAATTGCCTAGATATTCCAACCTTATTGCTAACTATATATAATAATTAAAAAGAAATTGATTGATCAATAAGAAAATTAAATTTATCATCTCCCTAATTTTATAAATATAGAGAATATTCATGAAAATGCTCTATGAAATGATAGTATTTAAGTTGAATATTCCACTATTTGGAATGAAGCATTGTTGATATATAAATGAACAATAATGCATTATAGAAAATCTTAAAGAAATATAAATTTAAGTATTCTACAACTAATTTATTTTTACTTAGCAACTAGAAGGCGGGAAAATCTTATTAAACTGAAATCTATAAAAGATAAAAAAGCATTTTATAAATTAAATTTCATTTACTACTACATTCTAATCTTTTAGTATCTTTAAGTAGGACATTTTAACAATAATCATAGATAGCAAATAGTAAGAAAATTAAGATTAGCACTTAGAGAGAATCTTATGATTTTTAATTAATACAAATAAATAAATAAACATGAACCCAAGGAAAGTTAATTTCTATTACCATAAATCTAAATTGAATAGAAATTTAATCTTACTCCTCAATGACAGAATTTAATCTTCTCAAGATTAGAGTAATTTTTAAAAACTAAAGATGAAGGTAAATTAAAAAGAATTTTATAAGTTAAGCTTCTTATTTTAAAGTTTTAAAGCCATTAAACTAAGGAAAATTTACTTTGAAATGATACTGATCAAATATAACTTTTTCTCCTTTTACAAATTTTTTATTTCAGAAGAGCTATAAAGAAAAATGCTAATTTTGGCTGATTAAAACTGTAAATCTCAAGAGTTATAGATCTTTCTTTTTGTACTTTTAAAATAAAAATAATAATTCATTTGATTAGAAAAGGCATTAGCTTTAGTTTAAATCTTAATAAAAAGTAACTAAATCAAAGAAAAGCTAAATTATTTAACCTAGAAGTTTTTATAAAACCCTGCTAGTAATAAATTATTTGATATTTATAAATAACTTAAAGTGCTTACTAATTATTACATCATTCTATTCTACATTAGATATTTATATGCTTACTTTAATTTGTAGCATTTTTATAATAAATTGTTGATCTTTGAATAACTTATTTTTATTAAAAGATTTCTAAGAAATTTAATTTTAATCTTAATCTCTTTATTAAAAAATATAGAGTTTTAGTTCATTGCCTTTGTCTTCCTTCTTCCCTTTTTCTGCATCCCTCACTTTTGTAAAGGCATACCTTTTTAATTAAAATTTTGTTCTGTATTTTCATAATAAATCAAGTATGTGTTTTGTTGGTAATAATAAGATTTAGTTTCTTTCTTGTGCTAAATTTAATCTTATGATTATAAATTTAATTATAAGTTTTATATGGATTATTAATTTATCTAGTTTCACTTATTCTTTATTTTGTTTACTTTCTATTTAAAAGTTTAAATATCGGGTCTTTAGTTTGGATCTTAGCTAAAACATTGTTCTAGTAGTTAAGACAATGTATCATCTTACAATATTTCATCTAAAGGTTATGGATGTTTCTATTAAACACTCACATTCTTAAATACTTATACTGAAGTTTTCAATTCTGGATAAGGTAATTATCCGTTAAATATTTCTATAGCTATACATGCCAGTGACCAAATATCGCTCTTTTAACTGAATTTTTTACCAAATAATTCTGGAGCTATTCATTAATATGATCCTTTTTTCTCGTAAGTAATTATTATATCTGCTTCACTAGTTAAATCAAGATATGATATTTTAGGAGAGTCATTTTCATCTATCTAAATATTTTTTGATTTTATATCTCTATGAGTTAGACTTCTTGAATGAATAGCTTCAATACCTTCAGCTATCTAGCTTAATAAACTTATTTTCTTAAGGAATCTTTCTGAAGAACCTATTTAATAACCTGAGAAAAGTTATTTCGATTATATAAGTTCAAACAAGCTTCCTTTGGATAAGTATTCAGTTAGAATACAAAAATGATAATTTCCTAACTAATAAGTATCGCTAGCTACTCCACAAAGTCTTAGAACTCTCTAACTATTTACATATAAAAAAGCTTAACATTCAAGGTAAAATTTCTCTGTCATTTTTAGTTAATCAATCTAATGATTCAGTTTTTTAAGAGCGTAATTAGTTCCTTCCATATCAATAAAGTAAACAGTACTAATCTTCCTTAGCCTAAAGTTTATAAGTTCAATGGGAATTCTTCATTAGGAATTAACTATTTATAATCGAAAATGCGAATTTAGTTATTTATTTCTGTATCAGCTCCATTTTAATATAGCAGGTACCAAATATTATCAAGAATTCTTAGAATTATTAAATAGATTTTTGTTTCAATTGCTTATTTTAAAATGGCATCTAAGATACATGAGGTCTAAATTAAACAGCATAATTGAATTTCGAATTATTATATTGAAGGTTTCCTAATTCTTAAATGAATTTTATTTGCTTATATAGGCATCTGCAAAATTAGAATCTGATTTAATAGCCAAACAATTATTGAATCTTAATATTTACCTTAGATAAATAAAGAAAATTCTTCACTTTTGAAATGTTTGAATATTAAAGATCTAATGAAAGAGCTGATTACCAAGCTAGATTAGCTTCTTTCTTTTTACCTAGTTTAATCAGCTTAAAATATTTATTAATCTAAGCTAAACAGTTATTAGAATAATCTTAATGCACATATAAAGCTCATATCGATTCTTGATATTTACCTAATTTATTTAGAGAATTTCCCTTCACTCTGTAAGCTTTAACATATTTGTATTTTTTTAAATAGCTATATCATAATTCTCAGTAGCTTTATACTATCTCCTTTATTTGTCTAATTAATTTGACTTTTATCTATAAGTTTTTAAATAATTCGCATCTAATTAAATACCAACATTAAAATATCATAATTTCTTGCTATTTCCCTAAACTACTCGAAACATTTCCCTTTCCATAATGAGCATGAACATAGCTAGTATATATTGTAATTACTTTGTTAAGTATCTCTATAACTTAGTGATACTTGCCTAATTAGAATAGGTACTTTCCTTTTTCATTGTAGGTATCTAAAAACTTATGATCTATTTAAATAGCTTTGCTAAATTTTGCACTATCTTCTTAAATTCATTCTATGCTATTTAATTAATTTCTCTTTTCATATTAAGCTTTGACATACTTCGGACTATTAAAATGGCCGAAGCTTTTATTTTTGAAATCTACTATGTTGAACAGGAGTTTTATTTTTCAATTTAAGCTTTGAAATATCTCAAACTTATTTCGATAACTTTTTTAAAATTCTCTTTAGCTTCTTAATAATAACCTAATTTATTTAAGTTTTTCCCTTTCCATTATAGGAATAATGAATTTCGGATCAATTTAAACTGTTCAATTATAACTCTCAATGGTTTTGTGATTTTTATCTTAGTAAAACAGTGAATTTCCTTTTTAATTATGGGCCAAGGCATTTTTCTATTCTATTTAAGTTCCTTTGTTATAGATCTATAACTATTATTTTTTCAATCTGTTCTGTAAAAATTCCTTTCCGAGGTAAAAAAAGTCTTAATGTCTAGTTTAATAGCCACATCATAATTCTTAATAGCTTTTTGATATCTTCCAAACCTGCAGCTTTAATATTCTTTGGAATATTTTTAGTTCTTCTATAATTATTTAATTTTATGGTTATTAAATTTAAAACTATATTAATTTCATTAAAAGTTAAATTAACTTGTTTAAAAATTAAAGTAAAAGCTATTTTATTGCTAATTGCATAAAGATTCCTTTTAGTTAAATATTTATTATTAGTTAACTTTAATTATCTTTCTTAATTAAAACTTTTCTTTAGCTTATTTAAGTTTTATTTCTATTTTAAGACTCTAAACTGTAGCATCTGTTTCTTTATTTATCTTAGATTGATACTAATAAAGCTTTAAATATTATATGAGGTTTACTTATTTATAGCCTTTTGTTTCTGATCTCTATGTTTATTTATTTAGAATGATAAGACTCTATTTTGCTATTCTTATAAATTATTATCTAAAGCTTCTAAAAATAGTAAGAAAGATACCTTTAGATGGAGGTAATAGTAGCTTCTAATATTATTAACTAGAACTTAATTTAAATATAAGAAAACTATAATTCTGACAAATAAGATTAAACTTTTTTAAGCACAAAAGAATATTAAAAATTGTAAGGAAATTAAAAATCTCAAAGCAATAAATAAAAAATACAAAAAAATATATCTAAAAAATTAATAAAAAAGTGTAAGAATAAAAAATTAGATAAAAAATCAAAATTAAAAACAAGAAGATGAAAATACTAAATTAATAAATTAAGTAAACAACTTTAAAAAAATCTTTCAAAGTAAATTTTAAAACTAAAAATTAAAAAAAATAATAACTAATGGGTGCATGTTGTTCGAAAAAATAAAAAAACAGAAAGACTGTTGAAGCTTCTTAGAAATACATAGAGAACATTTAAAATGCCTCTACTTACAATAACAAGGGAATTTAATTTGATAAAATAGGTAAATATCAAGAAGCAATAGAGAATTACAATATGGCTATTCAAATCGATCCTAAATATGCCGTATCTTACAATAATAAGGGAATTTCATTAAAAAACTTAGGTAAATATTAAGAAGCAATAGAAAGTTATAATGTGGCTATTCAAATCGATCCTAAATATGCCGCAGCTTACTATAACAAGGGAATTTTATATTAAAACTTAGGTAAATATCAAAAAGCAATAGAGAATTACAATGTGGTTATTCAAATCGATCCTAAATATGCCGCATCTTACAATAATAAGGGAATTTCATTAAAAAACTTAGGTAAATATTAAGAAGCAATAGAGAATTACAATGTGGCTATTCAAATCGATCCTAAATATACCGCAGCATACAATAACAAGGGGAATTCATTATAAAACTTAGGGAAATATCAAGAAGCAATAGAAAGCTACAATGTGGCTATTCAAATCGATTCTAAAGACGCCTTTACTTATAATAATAAGGGAATTTCATTAAAAAACTTAGGTCAATATCAAGAAGCAATAGAGAATTACAATTTGGCTATTTAAATCAATCCTAAATATGCCGCAGCTTACTATAACAAGGGAATTTCATTTTAAAACCTAGGTAAATATCAAGAAGCAATATAGAGTTATAATATGGCTATTCAAATCGATCCTAAGTATGTTGGAGCTTACAATAACAAGGGAATTTCATATTATAACTTAGGGAGAAACGAAGAAGCAATAGACTGTTTTAATATGGCTATTCAAATTGATCCTAAAGATGCCTTAGCTTACATAAATAAATATCTTTCACTCCTTAAATTAGGTGAAAATGAAGATGCTTTTAAGACCTGATAGATAGTTCTTACATTAGATCATAATTATTCCGATAATTTTTATGAAGAAGGACTTAGACTTTTTAATTTAGGAAAGTTTTAAGATTCTATTGACTTTTTTGATATTGCTATCAAACTTAAACCCGACTTCGCTGAAGCTTATTTTGGCAAATATTAGTCTCTCTTGAAATTAGGAAATCATTAAGAATCAAATTTAAACTATGAGAAAGCAATTTAACTTAAACCTGAGCTAATTCAAAAGTTTATTTAAGAATAAACTTAAACTAATCAATCAATCCAGGTTGCTCTTGATAATATTTGGTAATTATTGTATTAAAATGGTGCTAGTACAAACATAAGATCGTAAATTCGTATTTTCGATTATAATTAGCTAATTCCTAATGAAGAATTCCTTTTAAAATTAAAAGTCTTAGGGTAAGGAGGTTTTAGCACTGTATATCTTATCAATATTTAAGGTACAGATTATGCACTTAAAAAATTAAATCCCTAGAATAATTAACTCAAAATGACGCAAGGATTTCTTCAAGAATGCTAAGCTCTTTTATATGTAAATAGCTTGAGAGTTCTAAAACTTTATGGAGTAGCTATTGATACTTCCTAGTTCGGTAATTTCTGTTTCTGTATTTTAACTGATTACTTATCCAAGGGAAGCTTATATGAACTAATTGAATCTAAATAATTTCTTATAGATTATCAAATAGGTTCTTCAGAAAGATTCCTTAGAAAATTAAGTTTGCTTAGTTAGATAGCTGAAGGTATTCAAGCTATTCATTCTAGAAATCTAACTCATAGAGATATAAAATCAAAAAATATTTTGATAGATGATAATTATGCTCCTAAAATAGCAGATTTAGGATCAGTAAGTGAAGCAGATATAACAACTACTTTGGAAGGAAAAGGTTCGTTTTAGTGGATGGCACCTGAGTTATTTGATGATAAAGTAAGCTAAAAGAGCGATATTTGATCGCTGGCTTGTGTAGCGATTGAAATATTTAACGAAGAATAACCTTATCCAGATTTGAAAACCGCGGCACAAGTAATAAAATATGTAAATATTTAGCGTAAATATCCATAATTTTCTTAGGAGATAAGTTAAGAGGCTGATTTGTGTTAGCTATTATAATAATGTTTCACTTATGATCCAATCTAAAGACCTGATATATATAGTTTTAAAAAGAAAATAGACTAACTTAGATAAAAATGCTTTTAAAATAGTTAAACTTAATAAAACTAATAATTTTTAAATTCTTTATAATAAAATTAATAGAATTAGCAGAAAGAAGAAAATAGAGTGAAAGTTTAGCCTCATTTAACCTCCTTGGATTCTTAGCAACTAACTGAATAAGGTTTTAAATAAGAAGAGTTAATTTATCAAAATAGAGTAAATAAATAAAAAGAATATAATGAAGAATAAAAGATATAAGTCAGCAAAGATATTTATTTAAGAATGATAATAAAATTACTATTATTAAATAGATTTTTTACATAAATCATTTATCTAAAGAGAAAAATAATTTATTATAATTTAAATTTTAGATTAATCAGAAAATGTACTGAAAATGGTTGACAACTTGTAACAAACTTAAAATAGTTAATAAATTATAAATAATCTTTTTTATAAATTAAAATGAATGAAGTCTATATTTTAAGTTAAAAGTCTTAATATTGTAGGCCTCACTAAAAATCTTTTTTATAATAATGATCACTTCTCACAACATTTTTGAAGATATCTATTTTATTGTTGTTTTTGTGCTTTTTTTTAATTAACTTATATTAAGTTTCCTAAATTTTATTAATGAAAGTATTTGAAGAATTTTTTAACGTTTCGTTAAAACTTTTTAGTGAAATAGTATATAAATATACAATATAAGTAATTTAAGTTCCAATCCAGTTTTAATTTCCATCCAAAAAATTACTGAAATTGAAAAATTAAGATAAAAAGCAATTAAAAATATGAAAATTCATTCATATTCTATCTAAGCTTTCAAGTGGCTTAAAATAGGACTTATAAACATTAATTCACATTTTTAATAGTAAGATATTCAAGATTTTATCCTTAGTAGCAGTTTATCTGTATAACATAAGTAAAATACGAGCAAGATAGTTTCTTAATATTATTAAAATTAATTAAAATTCTATTTTAAAGAACTCAAGCACATGCAGCTGGTGCATTCATATTGACTAAAAATAAATTTTATTATAGCTAAAAACTATCTAAATTTATAAAATTTCTCTAATTTTTATAAAACTCAAAGATTATCATATTTAATAGCAACAAAAAGGTTGTTAATTACAAAATAATCCAAATAAAGCGCATTCATTTATAGAGCTAGCAATGAAAGTAAATTTATAAATCCTAAATTAATTAATTAACTTAAGCTTACACTTAATGTAATTATTAAGAGCTAGGAAAAATGAATCTTTATAAGTATCTTATTTTAATAAGTTTCTATAACTTATCAAAAACTTTAAAGTTTCAATCTCTATACTTATTCATTTTATTTTTTCACCTTATCATAAAGCTTCTTGAACTGAAGTTTATTCTATAGACATTTCTTAGATCTATAATTTCTCTAAAACTTTATTTTATCCTGCCTTAATATTTTAAATAGGTTCTGTATAGATTGATTATCTCAATTAATAATTTCAAATATTTTAGATTTAATTAATTATTTGACTTATCGAGGAGAATGATTAAGTTTTTAAAGTTAGCTTTATTTTTCTTTGAATTAGATAATCTAACAAATATAAAATGTAGGAACTTAACTTCCTTTTTATCTTGTGAATAGATTTTAAATTAGAGTTCTTATATTGATAAGTATTAAAAAACATATAGCATATACTATAGTAAAAATTAGAACTCTAAGCCATTAATATGTGAAGGCTAACAACACTAAAAGTTTAGTTAAATCAAGATAATTTCTCATTTAATACTTGCATAGTTTATCATCACTTTTCACCTCTCAATAAGTAATACTAAACTACTAGAGAGCAATTATTAACAATAAAAGATATACAAACTTAAATGCTCAGAATATTGATCATAATTGCATAATTAAATGTAATAGCAAATTATGTTTAAGTAAAGTTTTAGAGATGAATGAATAAAGCAGTAATATACAATTAATTAGAAATGCTTCAATTTATTAGCATATCCTACTATCGACTATAATCATAGTAGCTTTAACTATATCTGTACTATAACTTGCAAATTATGAACGCTAACTTCATTTATGATCCAAATATAAAGTAAGTAAGTAAATTTCAACTTATTAAATTTGCTGTAAGGAAATAGGAGAAGTTTAAAAGAAACTATGGACATTGTGTTAAGAAAAGATTTCAGTTGCTATAGCAATTTATTTAAAATTCTTCTAATATAATAAATTAATTGAGGAAACTATAAAATAATGAGATATTAAAAGACAAATAAGCAAAAATTATAAACATCAATTAAAACTTTCCAGTTCTTTAAAATGGCGGAAAACTAAAAGATTTTTAAGATATTTAATAATCTAAAGAATGGTAGAGTAATATTTTGATTTATCTGAATATATTTTTAATATTTAGTGGGATTTCTAGTTAGATTCAAGACTTTCAAACTGTTTAGATTAAATTAATGCTTAAAGATTAAACATTCATTGCTTATAAAGGTCTCTCCTTTGAGAAATTTTTAAGCAGAATGTTCTTTACAGGCTGTTTGTAGTAAGTAACTCGACGGTGAAAGTTAAGCTGTCCTCAAGCATTCAACTTAATTATAAAGATCTTTTAGATATTCTTGTTTGGCCTATGAAACGTAAATATTAAAAATTTAATATAAAATAGACAGAAATATAAGATATCTAACATTAATTTAAAAATAATAATAATCTATTATAACTTTGGATAACTAATCATAATTTAACTCTATAGAAGCACAAAACTTTATTTAAACCTATAAAGAATTTTAAGTAAAATTAAGGGTTATTAGTTTATTTAAATTACTTTAAAACAGTCTTATTTAAATTTACAATGCTTTTGTTATAAATTTTATTAACTCTTAAATCTATTTAAATGCATCTAATTAGAGTAAATACCTAAGTTTAAAAAGAGTTAATAAACGACTTGATAGTATTGCGAGTTACAAATATCAAAATTGACTAATTAAAAAAAATTTTACTCAAATAATACTAAAAAGTCAAGGAGTTTATCAATAATGTATATGTTATTATTATCAACTAAAAGTTTAACAAATATTTGCTTTCCTTAGAATTTAAATCAATTCCAGCTATCCATTTTTTATTGGAGTTGAATTCTTCTACTATTTTCTTATATAGATGGTTACTAATCCTTCTCCATCTCACTAAGGTCTATTCTATATACATTTTTTCTTTTAGATTATATTTTTATTGATAAAAAATCTTGCTAGTTCTTCTTAAGTATTTTTGTCCTTTTTTCTTTTAAATCTTTTATAGCCAGAGTAGTGCTTTATTAGATGTTGGGAAGAATTAAAAGATCAGCACTTTTTGTCTTCTATTTCTGTTTCTTTTTTGGAATAAAAAATTCTCAAGCTTTTACAATCCTTTTGTTATCTTATTTGTTTGAATTTCTATTTAATTAATCTGTTAAATAGTCACAACATCAGCTTTAAATTCTTCCATAACCATTGGAATTTTTTGTATTTAGCTTATCTTATTATAAGCGTCAAAGCTATTATTTTGAGACTTTATTTTTAGCAAACTACTTCCGTAAGCATGTCATTTGCTCAATTTTGTCATTAGTTCTCTTATTCTCTCTGAAAGATTGTAAAAATTTATCCTGGTTGCTAATTAGTTTGTCTTGATACGATGGAGAAGGTTCAGACGACTTTTACTTTTTCTATTCTAGTCTTGGTTATCTCCATGTTTTTCTTTCATTATTTTTTGATGGCTTGTTGTTTTCTATTTTCCCTGCTATTTATAAAATTAAACGCGCTTATGAATTTATAAATTATCTCCATTAAAGCTCTAAGTCTCATCGATATTGTATAATAATAAATTGAGCTAGATTCTTGAAGTATTAGCTCATAAATAAAAAAATAATAAGTATAAGCTTGCTAAAACCAAGTAAAAGAATAATGGTACTAAAGCAACTAAAACAAATAAAATAACTAATTTTGTTTAGCAAATTAAATCTTAACTATAATAAAGCTAACCATTATTTAAACTACTTCTAACCAAAAAATTCAAGAGTTTAGTATATTGTTAAATTAAAGGAATTGTAACATATTCAAGTAACTCTGGCAAAACACTAGCAAGCAAGATATTTAAGAGTCTATTTAGATAGTTAATTTAAATAAATAAAGTAGGGCTAAAAAATGATCATCAATACAAAATCTTTGAAAAGCTTAAAACTATTTTATAGAATAGTTAAATTAAATAGCTTTGAATAATAGAGCTAACTAAGCTAGAAGCTGTTAAAAAACTATTTTTATATCAAGAGTTTTTGATTCTAAGAAGTGAAATAATTGCTTTAATTTAGATGAATTTGAACTTGAAATAAACAGTAAAATTTAATTTAATTTGATATTTAAGAATTCAGCTTAAAATAATTACCAACTATAAGAAACGTACATTAAAATCACTATCTAACTAGTGAAATTTTAATATATTTAAAATGCAGGGAAACAGTAAGAACTGCATTGTTAATGGAAAATAAAAATTAACGATATTTAAGATTGAGATGCTTAAGATAATGCTAAATTAAATGAAAATAATCAATAAAATAGCAGCGAAACTCAAAGTAGGTATAAAGCAATAGATTTAGAAATAAAACTTAAATTTAGTAACTTGAAAAAAAGAAATAGCCCTTAAATGAAAAGCATATGTTATTATTTTTGCTTAGTGTATTAAATTAATAAAATTAAAGCAATTTTGATTATAGCTACAATTTATAAACTTAATAATAAGATTAATAAGGGAATTATAGATGCATAAGAGAATCTAATGGAGTTAAATAATAAGCTAAGACTAAATTAGTTATATAGTTAACTTTAATAAGAAATATAAATTACTAAGCTAAAATTAAAACTAGACTCTTATATAATAGCTATTTATATCCTTTAGACTACTTATTATTTAAAGTACCAACGAGACTAACTATTTAACAGTAATATAAATTAACTTTAATTAAATTAACTTTATACTTTTAATAATTGGTATCTTTAAGCTAATAAGTAGCTAGATATTATTAACCATTATAATACTAGTTTATTAATAACTTTCAATTAAAACCGATATTAGTCAAATCTCACTAATGTATAAGTACATGAGAAGCTTTAATAACTTAAATTATATTTAAAGTGTAGTTAGATAGAAATAAAGCAAATGTAACTTGTAAACATTTTCATTATCTACAGCTTATCAAGTTATTAGCATCTTTTAAGATATATCTAATTATAGATTGAGAGTATATGTCAGCTAAAAATGATTTGAATTAGAAAGTAAATTACATTGCTAAAAAGATACTAAGATAAAACTTTGGAAATGTAAATTTCTATTAATGCAGCATATTTAGTTAATCTATCAATCTTGCTAGTTGAAATTCTATAATTAAGCAATCTTCTTAATCAGATATATTTAGCGAAGTATTATAAAATAAATAGGAATATCATCTGCCTTTATTTCTCAACTAAAATTTGATCAAAAGAAAAGTAAAGATAAATAAGTTTATTTTAGTTGATAATCATTAAAGACTTTCAATTTCAATCCTTCTAAAAGAAGACTCTCATTAAGCAATTGCCTAGATATTCCAACCTTATTGCTAACTATATATAATAATTAAAAAGAAATTGATTGATCAATAAGAAAATTAAATTTATCATCTCCCTAATTTTATAAATATAGAGAATATTCATGAAAATGCTCTATGAAGTGAGTAATATTTAAGTTGAATATTCCGCTATTTGGAATGAAGCATTGTTGATATATAAATGAACAATAATTTTTTATATAAAATCTTAAAGAAATATAAATTTAAGTATTCTACAACTAATTTATTTTTACTTAGCAACTAGAAGGCGGGAAAAACTTATTAAACTGAAATCTATAAAAGATAAAAAAGCATTTTATAAATTAAATTTCATTTACTACTACATTCTAATCTTTTAGTATCTTTAAGTAGGACATTTTAGTGATAATTATAGATAGCAAATAGTAAGAAAATTAAGATTAGCACTTAGAGAGAATCTTATGATTTTTAATTAATACAAATAAATAAATAAACATGAACCCAAGGAAAGTTAATTTCTATTACCATAAATCTAAATTGAACAGAAATTTAATCTTACTCCTCAATGACAGAATTTAATCTTCTCAAGATTAGAGTAATTTTTAAAAACTAAAGATGAAGGTAAATTAAAAAGAATTTTATAAGTTAAGCTTCTTATTTTAAAGTTTTAAAGCCATTAAACTAAGGAAAATTTACTTTGAAATGATACTGATCAAATATAACTTTTTCTCCTTTTACAAATTTTTTATTTCAGAAGAGCTATAAAGAAAAATGCTAATTTTGGCTGATTAAAACTGTAAATCTCAAGAGTTATAGATCTTTCTTTTTGTACTTTTAAAATAAAAATAATAATTCATTTAATTTGAAAAGTCATTAGCTTTAGTTTAAATCTTAATAAAAAGTAACTAAATCAAAGAAAAGCTAAATTATTTAACCTAGAAGTTTTTATAAAACCCTGTTAGTAATAAATTATTTGATATTTATAAATAACTTAAAGTGCTTACTAATTATTACATCATTCTATTCTACATTAGATATTTATATACTTACTTTAATTTGTAGCATTTTTATAATAAATTGTTGATCTTTGAATAACTTATTTTTCTTAAAAGATTTCTAAGAAATTTAATTTTAATCTTAATCTCTTTATTAAAAAATATAGAGTTTTAGTTCATTGCTTTTGTTTTCCTTCTTCCCTTTTTACTGCATCCCTCACTTTTGTAAAGGCATACCTTTTTAATTAAAATTTTGTTCTGTATTTTCATAATAAATCAAGTATGTGTTTTGTTGGTAATAATAAGATTTAGTTTCTTTCTTGTGCTAAATTTAATCTTATGATTATAAATTTAATTATAAGTTTTATATGGATTATTAATTTATCTAGTTTCACTTATTCTTTATTTTGTTTACTTTCTATTTAAAAGTTTAAATATCGGGTCTTTAGTTTGGATCTTAGCTAAAACATTGTTCTAGTAGTTAAGACAATGTATCATCTTAGAATATTTCATCTAAAGGTTATGGATGTTTCTATTAAACACTCACATACTTAAATACTTATATTGAAGTTTTCAATTCTGGATAAGGAAACTATCCGTTAAATATTTCTATAGCTATACATGCCAGTGACCAAATATCGCTCTTTTAACTGAATTTTTTACCAAATAATTCTGGAGCTATTCATTAATATGATCCTTTTTTCTCGTAAGTAATTATTATATCTGCTTCACTAGTTAAATCAAGATATGATATTTTAGGAGAGTCATTTTCATCCATTAAAATATTTTTTGATTTTATATCTCTATGAGTTAGACTTCTTGAATGAATAGCTTCAATACCTTCAGCTATCTAGCTTAATAAACTTATTTTCTTAAGGAATCTTTCTGAAGAACCTATTTAATAACCTGAGAAAAGTTATTTCGATTATATAAGTTCAAACAAGCTTCCTTTGGATAAGTATTCAGTTAGAATACAAAAATGATAATTTCCTAACTAAGAAGTATCGCTAGCTACTCCACAGTCTTAGAACTCTCTAACTATTTACATATAAAAAAGCTTAACATTCAAGGTAAAATTTCTCTGTCATTTTTAGTTAATCAATCTAATGATTCAGTTTTTTAAGAGCGTAATTAGTTCCTTCCATATCAATAAAGTAAACAGTACTAATCTTCCTTAGCCTAAAGTTTATAAGTTCAATGGGAATTCTTTATTAGGAATTAACTATTTATAATCGAAAATGCGAATTTAGTTATTTATTTCTGTATCAACTCCATTTTAATATAGCAGGTACCAAATATTAACAAGAATTCTTAGAATTATTAAATAGATTTTTGTTTCAATTGCTTATTTTAAAATGGCATCTAAGATACATGAGGTCTAAATTAAACAGCATAATTGAATTTCGAATTATTATATTGAAGGTTTCCTAATTCTTAAATGAATTTTATTTGCTTATATAGGCATCTGCAAAATTAGAATCTGATTTAATAGCCAAACAATTATTGAATCTTAATATTTACCTTAGATAAATAAAGAAAATTCTTCACTTTTGAAATGTTTGAATATTAAAGATCTAATGAAAGAGCTGATTACCAAGCTAGATTAGCTTCTTTCTTTTTACCTAGTTTAATCAGCTTAAAATATTTATTAATCTAAGCTAAACAGTTATTAGAATAATCTTAATGCACATATAAAGCTCATATCGATTCTTGATATTTACCTAATTTATTTAGAGAATTTCCCTTCACTCTGTAAGCTTTAACATATTTGTATTTTTTTAAATAGCTATATCATAATTCTCAGTAGCTTTATACTATCTCCTTTATTTGTCTAATTAATTTGACTTTTATCTATAAGTTTTTAAATAATTCGGATCTAATTAAATACCAACATTAAAATATCATAATTTCTAGCTATTTCCCTAAACTACTCGAAACATTTCCCTTTCCATAATGAGCATGAACATAGCTAGTATATATTGTAATTACTTTGTTAAGTATCTCTATAACTTAGTGATACTTGCCTAATTAGAATAGGTACTTTCCTTTTTCATTGTAGGTATCTACAAACTTATGATCTATTTAAATAGCTTTGCTAAATTTTGCACTATCTTCTTAAATTCATTCTATGCTAATTGATTAATTTCTCTTTTCATATTAAGCTTTGACATACTTCGGATCTATTAAATTGGCCGAAGCTTTTATTTTTGAAATCTAACTATGTTGAACAGGAGTTTTCTTTTTCAATTTAAGCTTTGAAATATCTCAAATCTATTTCGATAACTTTTTTAAAATTCTCTTTAGCTTCTTAATAATAGCCTAATTTATTTAAGTTTTTCCCTTTCCATTATAGGAATAATGAATTTCGGATCAATTTAAACTGTTCAATTATAACTCTCAATGGTTTTGTGATTTTTATCTTAGTAAAACAGTGAATTTCCTTTTTAATTATGGGCCAAGGCATTTTTCTATTCTATTTAAGTTCCTTTGTTATAGATCTATAACTATTATTTTTTCAATCTGTTCTGTAAAAATTCCTTTCCGAGGTAAAAAAAGTCTTAATGTCTAGTTTAATAGCCACATCATAATTCTTAATAGCTTTTTGATATCTTCCAAACCTGCAGCTTTAATATTCTTTGGAATATTTTTAGTTCTTCTATAATTATTTAATTTTATGGTTATTAAATTTAAAACTATATTAATTTCATTAAAAGTTAAATTAACTTGTTTAAAAATTAAAGTAAAAGCTATTTTATTGCTAATTGCATAAAGATTCCTTTTAGTTAAATATTTATTATTAGTTAACTTTAATTATCTTTCTTAATTAAAACTTTTCTTTAGCTTATTTAAGTTTTATTTCTATTTTAAGACTCTAAACTGTAGCATCTGTTTCTTTATTTATCTTAGATTGATACTAATAAAGCTTTAAATATTATATGAGGTTTACTTATTTATAGCCTTTTGTTTCTGATCTCTATGTTTATTTATTTAGAATGATAAGACTCTATTTTGCTATTCTTATAAATTATTATCTAAAGCTTCTAAAAATAGTAAGAAAGATACCTTTAGATGGAGGTAATAGTAGCTTCTAATATTATTAACTAGATATATGTAAAAAGGGTTTATAAGTTATAAGTTTAAATGAGCAAATTAAATTTATTAAAGCAATGTAATATATTTCAAATATAAGTTCTACTTTAACATACCTACTAATAGTAAGCTTCTACAATTAGATATTTAAGATACCTCATTTAACTATAGCTACTTTATCTTTTATACTTATATTAATTAGATTTTATCTTTAACTCTTTGCTCTTTGACTATTATATTAGCAGAGTCTGATAAGCTTATTCATATATTTTTGGTTAGTTTTGGTTTAGCAAAGCAATAATTGTTTTACTATCTTTTGTATTAGCTTCTAATATTTTCTAGTATGTAATAACTTTTAGCATCTTAGTAACTTGTATTAATCTAAGCATTGTATACTCTTAAGATCTATTGGCTAATATTAAAATAAATATCTCTAAGATTGATTAATCATTACAGCTCTTATTCCTTTATAGTAGCTATCCTTATTTATGAATACTTCTATTCCTTATGTTCTCTTTTATTAATAGCTTGCTGCTTATTTATCTTTTAGCTACAGTTGGAATATAGTAAAATAGGCTTCTTATTAATCAGATATATTTAATTACTATTTTTGAATCTATTAGGAATATAATTGCTAATTAGGTAACAAGAACACTTAAATCATCTAAATATAGCAGCAATAATAAGATAAATTGATAAAGTCCAATTTAATATTGAAATATTAATAGCTTTATCTATCAAGTTAAGTCAGATCTAAGAATAGTAAAGCTAGATTGCTTTAATTGACAATCAATTTAAGAATTTTAATTAATAATCATCCTTTTAAAAAAGATACACATAAGACTACAACTTATATCTCTAACTAAATAACAAATTATGTATACCAATTTGAAAGAAATACATTAGTAGCTTCAATTTATCATCTCTACCATTAGTCAAGGCTAATTAAAAATGCAAAGAAACAAAAGTTGTAATTACTAAGAGAGATAAGTTGCAAATTACTTGGAATTAGATTTAGATAATATTATTTTATTAAAAAAGGATTGTATTGAAACAGATTTATAAGCTAAGAAAAATAACTTCTGGACTATAGGTAGTTAAACTGGTTGCTAGAATTAACTGTAATCAGTAAAATAAAATATTTAATCCAAATCCTTGAAGAAAGCAGAATGTTCCCAAAGCAGTTTCTAGTATAAAAATGGAATAGAAAATTGTAATTAAATAGATAAAGAAGTAGCAGAAAGATAAAAACTGAAAGAATAATAGAAAATAGAAAATAGCAAAATAAGAAAAGTAACAGCATAATTTTAATTAAACTACAAAAATCCTCTAGATAGAAATGTAAAAATTGCAACTGGATAAAGCAATTATTTAAAGAACGCAAGATGTTTTAGAGTTGGATAAAGACATTTGAATAAAAGCTTTAAATACCTTAACAAGTATGTACAACATTAACTGATATTAATAGAAATTGTTTAAACCATGTTAAGCATCCTACTGAATTCTTTATAGGAATAGTATTTAAATATTGTGCAGTCAATTTGGAATTAGAAAACTGGGATTGGGAGGATTTCAAGCATTTCTTGAATTAAATTTTAGTAAATAACATTAAGATTTCCTATTATTGATGTGTCTCCAAATATTTTACTAAGGTATTCAATATTTTACATTAATTTAGCCTAAGTACTTGATTATAAAAGTTTTACTCTTATTAAACCTTTAATGCAATATAAGCAGTATTATAATCCTTAATAGATGATATAATATTTTATATTTTAAAGCTTATAAAAGTATTTAAACTATTAATGAAGATATATTTTAATATTGCATCATAGCATTAAGCTAAAGATAAGCTAATAATCAATTAAATAATTGGATTAAACTAGTAACTAATTGCTAGCTAGGAATTAATGTAATTTTATAATGGATTAATGAAGTGATATATATTTATTGCTCTTATTTTTTTAAATTTTAACTAGGTTAAAAACTGAATATTTTAAGTAAAATTATTGATGTTAAAGATTACTCTAAGTTTTAGGTTTATAGTTATTTGCAGATATTTAAAGATTTACAAGTAAGAATTGAACTGAGCTATTTGATGAGAATTTTTGTTGTCTAAATTTACTTTTATAATGATACTTTAAGAACTAGAATGCTTTTTTAAGTGACACTTAATATTAGATAGAGTAGACGATGCAACTTTCTTTGGATTTTTAGATGCAAAAATAAAATTTTGTATAAGAAAGTTTTAAAGTTAATTAAAAAAAGAAAATATAAAACATTTATAGTGTAGCTATAAGGATTTACATATTAAGTTATTTGTAATACTTATATAGAGAATGATTGTATGTTTGATCTAAAAAGTATTTTAAAGTTTTATTTCAAATATAATTCTTATAATATGTAATAAGAAAGGATAGTTCTTTAATTTGGATTTTATTTTACCTTTTATTAGACTTTATAAGTTAACCTATTTCCTTTAATATTATACCAACTATCTATAATTTACATAAATTGGTAGTGTCAAAAAATCCATTTTTTATAGATAATTAAATAATATCGTCCTTATTACATTATGCAATGAATCTTAGATCCTAAATCCTTATATAACCTTTTAGGTACTTTATATTAATTTATGTTTATCTTTACTTTACTAATTTATTTAAAGCATACTTATAAAAATATTAATTTTAATATTTTAAGTTAAATTTTTATTTTATTTCCTCAATTTCTTTTTTTTTCATTCTTTTCTTTGTCTTCTTTTTCACTTTTTTCCTAAAATGTTTCTTTTTATTAATCTATTTGCTTCATAAAAGTATAAATATCAGGTCTTTAATCTGGGTTATAACTAAAGCACTGCTATAATAGTTAAACTAAACCAGGTTCTTTTATTATTTCCTTTGAAAATATTGGATATTTCTTATCAGAAAATACATATTTCATTACTTATGCTGAGGTTTTCAAACCTGGATAAGGTTATTCTTCATTAAATATTTCTACAGCAATACAAGCTAGTGACCAAATATCGCTCTTTTAGCTTACTTTATTTTCGAATAGCTCTGGTGCCATCCACTATATAGAACCTTTTCCTTGTAAAGTAGTTGCTATATTTGCTTCACTTACTGATCCTAAATCTGCTACTTTAGGTGTATCATTTTCATCTATCAAAATATTTTTTGATTTTATATCTCTATGAGTTAGATTTCTAGAATGAATAGCTTAAATACCTTCAGCTATCTAGCTAAGCAAACTTAACTTTTTAGCAAATCTTGTGAGGAGTTTTTCTAATATTCTGAGAATAATTATTTAGATTTTATAAGTTCGAATAAACTTCCCTTGGATTGGTAATCAGTAAGAATACAGAAACGATAGTTGCCTTACTAAGAAGTATCGATAGCAACACCATGAATTCTTAGAACTCTCTAGTTATTTACTAATAAAAGAGCTTAACATTCAAGGTAAAATTATTCTGCCATTTCTAATTAATTAGTCGTGAGATTTATTATTTTGAGCCCATAATCCATTCCTTCTATATTGATAAGGTAAGATGCACAAAAGCCTTCTTCACCTAAAGGCTTTAAGTTTAAGAGGAACTCTTCATTAGGAATTAGCTATTTATAATCAAAAATACGAATTTAAGATTTTATTTCTTTGCCGGCACCATTTTGATACAACAGATACCAAATATTATCAATAATTGCTTGGATTTATTGCTCTAACTATTGGTGATTTTAATTAGATTTTTAAACTAATTAAGGTTTAAGTTAAACTACTTAATTTAAGCATATTTAAGCTTCTTAATGTTTACCTAATTTCATGAGAGAATTATATTTATTTTAATAGGCTTCAGCGAAATCAGATTTAAGCTTTATAGCAACATCAAAAAAGTCAATAGAATCTTGATATTTTCCTAAGTTAAAAAGAGCAAGTCCATTCTTGTTGTAAATATCAGAGTAATTATGATCTACCAATAGAACTGATTATCAGACTTTATCAGCTTCTTATATTTTATCTAATTTACGGAGTGAAAGATATTTATTAATCAAAGGTAAACCGTACTTTGAATCTAATTATATGGCAATATTAAAACACTCTAAAGCTTCTTAATATCTTCCTAATTTATACAGTAAAACTCCTTTATTATTATGTGAATTTATATGACTTGGATCTATTTAAATAATCATATTATAACTATCTATAGCTTCTTAATGTCTACCTAGATAATCAAGGGAAACTCCTTTATTTAAATGGGCATTGACATCACTAGGGTCTATTTAAATAATATTGTTAAAAATCTCTAAAGATTCTTAGATTCTTTCTATCTTTTACAGTAAAGCTCCTTTATTGAAATATGCGTTAACATTTTTTGGATCTAATTAAATAATCATATTATAACTATCTATCGCCTCTTCATATCTACCTAAATAATCAAGTGAAATGCCTTTATTTAAATGTGCGTTGATATAACTAGGATCTAATTAAATGGCAGCATTATAGCTTTCTACTGCTTCTTGATGTCTACCTAAAGTCACAAGGGCAACTCCCTTATTGAAATGTGCATTGATATATTTTGGATTAATTGAAATTACCATATTATAACATTTTATTGCTTCTTGTTATTTTCCTAAAGAATCCAATAAAATCCCCTTATTGAAATGTGCATCAGCATAACTAGGATCTATTTAAATCGCAGCATTATAACTCTCTATTGCTTCTTCATATCTACCTAAAGAATCGAGCTAAACCCCCTTATTGGAATGGGCATCTACACACTTTGGATCAATTGAAATTACCATATTAAAACTCTCCATCGCTTCTTAGTATCTACCTAAAGACGCAAGTACAATTCCCTTATTGAAATGTGCACTATCGTAATTCGGATCTATTTTAATGGCAGCATTATAACTTTCTACTGATTCTTAGTATTTGCCTAAAGAATTTAATAAAACTCCTTTGTTATAATGTGCATTGGCTTATTTAGGATTTATTTAAATAACCATATTATAACTCTCTATCGCTTCTTATTATTTTCCTATAGATTCTAATGAAATTCCCTTATTGAAATATGCACTATCGTAATTAGGATCTATTTTAATAGCAGTATTATAGCTCTCTACTGCTTCTTAGTATCTGCCTAAAGAATTTAATAAAACTCCTTTGTTATAATGTACATTGGCTTACTTAGGATTTATTTAAATAACCATGTTATAACTCTCTATTGCTTCTTAATGTCTACCTAAATAATCAAATGAAACTCCTTTATTTAGATATGCATTGGCATATTTCAGATCTATTTTAATAACCATATTATAGCTTTATATTGCTTCTTAATGTCTACCTAAAGAATTTAAGCAAATTCCCTTATTGAAATGAGCATTTATGTACTTCGGATCAATTGAAATAGCCATATTATAACTCTCTATCGCTTCTTCATATTTACCTAAAGAATCGAGTGAAACTCCTTTTTTAAAATGAGCATTTACATACTTCGGATCAATTGAAATAACCATATTAAAACTCTCTATTGCTTCTTAATATCTAGCTAAAGAATAAAGTGAAACTCCTTTTTTAAAATGTGCACTGATATACTTCGGATCTATTTAAATTGCAGTGGTATAACTCTCTATCGCCTCTTATTATTTGCCTAAAGAATCTAATGAAACTGCCTTTTTAAAATGAGCATTGGCAAAATTTGGATCTATTTGAATAGCAGCATTATAACACTCTATCGCCTCTTAATATTTACCTAGAGAATCAAGTGAAACTCCCTTTCCACTATAAGCATTGACAAACTTTGGATTTAATTAAATGGCATTATTATAAAGCTCTATCGATTCTTAATATTTACCTAGCGAATAGATTTATTTCGCTTTTAAGAAGAACTTTGATGCCATTGATTTTTCTTATATTAAGATGATTTATTGTTTAACTATTAAATTGATTGGACTTTTAGATTTCAACTATATTTATGTATATTTCTTAATTATAGTTTATTTATTTTAGCTTTATCTTTCGATTTATTTAAAAAATGCTTGAATTAATTTAATTTTCTTTAATTAACTTTTTCTTTATTTACTTTTTATTTGAAGCAATCTAAAGCATTAAGAATTGGAATGCTTTATTCTTAGTGAACTCTATTCCTTTAGAGTATTTTTTATTTTTTATAGAATTTAAATTAAATTTTTCTTTTTACCTCTATCTGTTAGTGACTTGATTATAAATAATGATTAAACTAATATTATTAATTTAATATTCTTTACTTTTAAATGAAAGTCATATAATTGAATAAGTATTAAGACTAGTTGTTTCTATATAATTAAGAAGATATAGTGATTATTTAATTAATTGCCTTAATTATTAGTTATTATTACTAAAGATCTCTTTTTATTAATACTTGCTTCATTTATTTTATCTTTAGTTACATTTTTTAACTTAAAACACTTTCTTCTCACTTATTTAGTTAAGATAAATCTAAAAATATACTAGCTCTTGATTTAAATAGGTTTTAAGCTGTTTAGTGTTATATAAAGACATGGATTATTTTGATTAGCATATAGTTTTATATGTTTTAAAGTTTTAATTATATTGTAATAACTCTAAAGTATTTCCTATAAATGTTTCTATTTTCTTAGTATGAATTATTGTTAGTTATCATATTTAATTTATATCTTAATGCTTTCTTGTTATTTATTCCTTTTATACTTTATAATTCTTATCAATGCTTTCAAATTCATTTTAGGCCTTTAAGGGTTATTTATACTATCCTTTAAACAAATATTAAGCTTTAGCTTTTTAAAATTACTGCTCTTCTCTAGCAAATAATAAAGACAGATTTTCAATAATTTACATTAAATTTAGTATTATAGATTAGATTAAAGGATTTAAGCATTAAATGTCTTAGTTCAGAGATAATAAACTGATTACACTTTGAAATATAAAATTAGTGAAAAAGTAGTCTTAGTGTAAGATAAATAGATTGTACTTATCTCAAATAGTTTAGTAAGAGAGAAAAAGATATCTGTTTGATGATCTTTAAATTTTAAATAAACTTGTAAGTTTATAGTTAAAAATTAAGATTTAAGTGATGCTATCATTCTAAAACTAAAAGATTGTATTAGAGTTTTGAAGTTATTGATAATTCTAGTTTTAAGAGAAGAAAAACTTCTTAGTCATTTATTATATCGAATCTAGCTTAAAATCTAAGTAAATTAAGTTTATTACAAGTTAACATAAGATCCTTTAATCTCAATCATATCAATTTTTATTCAAACCTCAAATCATATTGATATATTAATTTTACTAAATTAAAGCCTTTTATCAATAAGTATAACACACCCATTTATCTCCATTACTTCTACGTATTTTCATTATTATAGAAAATAAGGAAAAATTATTATTTTCTTCAATATTTTTATGAACCTTTTTGCTTAATAACCTCTAGAAACATGAAACAATACTATATAATAAATTTTGGTAGCTATTATATAAGAATGATTATAACTTATATAAATAAAATAATTAAAACTATCCTAATTTTAGAATAACAGTATCAAGAGATTTTAGTTCTAATTAAATAAACTTATTATATTAAGAGAACTATAATGGAATATCTTATATATCTTTCTATATGAAATATAATAAATACCCTATAAAGTTACTTATATCTATTCATTTTTATTAGTTATATCAAATCCTATTTAAGACATTTATTTAAATTAATTATTTAAATATCTTTACAATCTAGTCTTAACCTTTAAAAATTGGTTCCATTTTTAAAAAGATTTAATACTTGCTTTTGAACTTTATATGATATAGTTAAAATCTTCTAATTTTAAAGTAAAAATATTATATTAACATTTCTCTTTTATTATATTGCTATAATTGAACTTGGAGTTATTGTTTCGGATGCTGATATAAAATTATATTAAGATGGCATAATAATATTTTAACTAGAGATATTAGTTTATTTTAATATCACCCAAGCAATATCTTCATAAAGTTAAATTACAATTTTCTATTCATTTATTATTTTAAACCTTAGTTAGATATCCTAATTTACTTAAGAGAGAAAGCCTTAAGATTAAGCTATGCTAATATCAATTAAAAATCTTCATTTAATTACACTTAAAATGGCCTGCCTTGTTCTGGATTCAATTTACTAATTTAATTTATACTCTGGATTTATTATAATTGCATTATAGCTCACATTCATAAGAATTACTAGTTTTATTTAGGAGTATTTCACTTACTATTTAGAATAATTTACTTGTCTAAACTTAAATTTTTAAATACCTAAAACCTCTAATATCATTGAATTAAGTAGTATTAAAACATACTACTGATCTTTTGAAATATTTTTAATATTAGCGCTAGGTTAAATTTAATTTTTCTATTTTATATAGATATAGACATTCCCACTATGATCATATTACTATAAAAATAATTTATTACTATAATTTTATATTTACCTCAAAGATAAGGAATTATAATATTTATTATAATTAAATCTCTTTAATGGTCTTTTAAATTTTGTTTTCTTTCTTTTATAATTAACTTATAAGTATCTGATAAATATTTACAACTATTTTCATTTTTTTATCTGAAGTCTTTCAATAAATCTAATCCACTTTAGTTATACTCTAGAAAAGTGTTTGATCTATCAACTTCTTTTTTGCAAGACCTTTTCATTCAAAAAGCTGTTCCTATTATATTATTTTTTTGTCTTTTAATCATTTGTAATTCTATTTCATTCTTTGATTTATCTATCAACTGAAGTAAAAACACTTCTTTAATTTTTAAGTCTTAACTATATCAAAAATATTCTTTTTTTCTTGGAACTTAATTCAAGTATATTTTTAATCTAAATCTTACTTTAAAATACCGATCTTCAAACACTTAAAAAAAGTCCAATTTTTAATATGATGTTTTGTTCTTTCACATATCTCTCTAAAATGCTTCAGTTTAATTATTCTTATCTTTAAAAATTGTCTAACTATCTTCTCTTATAATAGTTTTAGTTTTTTTATCTATAAACTGTATAAAGTATATTCTTATTTCTATTTTTGTGCAAATTAATTCTTTATCCAGTTAACTAGCTTATTTTTCAATTTATTTAATTTACCCCAATTCTGATGATTAACTATATCATAATTAGATGTAGGTACTTATATTGTATATTGCTATAAGATTTTACATAAGAGTTTTAGAAAAATGCTATAAGTCTTAAGTTTTCTTCTTTTAAGTAACTATTTCTTCCCTTTCAATCGTAAGTGTATCTCAAGTTACTTTATACTTATTTGCTTTTTATATAAAAACTTTCTCTAATTTTAAAGGAATATATAGCCATAGTATTCTATTTCTTCTTTTTATCATCTTTTTATTAGATAAGATAAAAATCTGGCATAGTTTTTATATATTTTAGAGATAAAAATAAAATAGAAAAAGCAGTTAAAATAATGATAAAGCTAATAGTAAGAAAATAAAGGAAAGTAACTTTAAATTAGCTAAACAAAAGGTGTTAAACAACTAAAAGCATATAGATAAAATACTTTCATTTAGATAAAAATATAATAACTACATAGATTAGCTAACTATTATTTAAACTAAGATCTAAATATAAAATTATAGGGTTTAGTACATAATTAGATAAAATTAATGGAATTGCGAGATGTTAAAGTAACTCTGGAAAAATAATAAAAGATTTAAAGATAGAAAGCTAGAAGTAAATATTAAAAGCTAGGAAATATTTAAATTTAGATGCATTATGTTTATTATGTTAAGTATATTATTCAAATATTAATAAAATACAAACCTTCTTTATAATCTATCTTGCTTATATATAAGAAAAACTATTATCATTATTATTTTTACAGCTTTAGGATACTTTAACTCTTATCTTGCTGCTTTTTTCAACGTACTTTTTATGGACACAACGGGTATATTTTGACTATTATTACACAAGCAGAGACTATCTTTATTATCAACTTAAATACCAATATCATAGACTTCAATCCTCTATCAAAACTGGCTAATCTTTCAAAAACGTCTTCTTTAAAATCTTAGTTATAACAAGAAACCTCTAAAGTTAAGGCATAATTAGAAAGTTGAAAATATTACTCCCGCCTGCCTTGGTTATTAAAGCAATTATGATACAAAACTAAAAGATATGATCTTAATTTAAAATGAGTATCATATATCTAATTAAATAAGGAATAATTATAAATAACTCTAATCATTATATAATAAAATAAATATATAAAGAATAGGGAAATTCTTAAGCAATAATCATATATAATAAAGTACAGAGTAGTTATTTCTTAACTTAATAAAAGCATTTAAGTAAAATATTTCCAATTTGGTATCTTTAGATAAGAGAATGCTATAATAACTCATTCATCAAGATACTGTAAATAATATAAAATGCTTTATAGAATCTTTTAGCTTTCAGAAGATATAAATATCTAAATATTACTTAAATTAGTTATTTATAAAAACAGTTTATAAATATAATTAAGAAACTTAAACTATTTAATAGCAAAAACACTTTAATAAAAGAAAGAAATTTCATTATTTAGAAATTTATATTTTTGAGCTAGGAAAACCATAAAAACTTAAAGAAATAAAGTGTTAAAAAGAAGCAAAAAAGTATTAAAAATGGGTTAAGATTTTAAAAAATAAGGAAATTAAAGTTATATTTTAGGTAGATATCAAGAAGCTATTTATAACTATGATTAAGCCATTTAATCTGATGAAAAGGATGTGCAGAATTACAATGGAAAAGGAAATGCTTTGAACAATCTAGGCAGATACTAATAGGCTAAAATATGTTTTAATTTGGCTATTAAAATAAATCCAAAGTATGTAAACGCATATAATAATAAAGGAAATTCACTGGACAAATTAGGAAGATACCAAAAAGCTATAAAGAATTATGATTCAGCTATTTAAATTGGTTCGAACTGTATGATTGCTCATTATAACAAGGGAAATTCACTACATAATTTAGGTAGATACCAAGAAGCTATAGAAAGCTATAATAATGCTATTTAAATAAATCCGAATTATGTTTATGCACATAACAATAAGGGAAATTCATTGAATAATTTAGGAAGATACCAAGAAGCTATATAGAGCTTTGATGCAGCTATATAAACTGATTCTAAATTCGGTTTACCTTTGATTAATAAATGACTCTCACTTCATAAACTAGGTAAAGATAAAGAAGCTGATAAAGTCTGATAGGCTGTATTATTAATTGATCATAACTATTCTAATATTTTTAATAGCGAAGGACTCTCTCTATTTATCTAAGGAAATTTTAAAAGATCTATAGATTTTTTTGAAGTTGCAATATAACTAGATTCTGATTTCGCTGAAGCTTATTTCAATAAATCTAATTCTCTAAAAAGGTAAGGAAATCACTAAGAAGCTTAAATATGTTTTGATAAGGCGATATAACTCAAACCTGAATTAGTATCGTAGTCTGTTTCATGCCAACCTAAATTACAACAGGCAATTTAAATAGTTATTGATAATATTTGGCAATTGCTACGTTAAAATGGTGCTAACACAGAAATAAGATCTTAAATTCGTATTTTTGAATATGATTAATTAATTCCTAATGAAAAATTCCTTTAAAAGTTATAAATCTTAGGCTAAGGAGGCTTTAGTACAGTTTACCTTATAAATTATGAAGGAACTTATTATGCACTTAAAAAATTGAAATCTTAGATTGATTAATTGCAAATGACGTAAGAATTTTACCTTGAGTGCTAAGCTCTTCTATATGTAAATAACTAGAGAGTTCTAAGACTTTGTGGTGTAGCTATTGATACTTCTTAGTAAGGCAACTATCGTTTCTGTATTCTTACTGATTACTAATCAAAAGGAAGTTTGTTCTAACTTATAAAATCTAAATAATTATTCTCAGAATATTAGAAAAACTCCTCAACAAGATTTGCTAAAAAGTTAAGTTTGCTTAGCTAGATAGCTGAAGGTATTTAAGCTATTCATTCTAGAAATCTAACTCATAGAGATATTAAATCCCTAAATATTTTGATGGACGATAATGATGTTCCTAAAATAGCAGATCTAGGATTAGTTAGCGATGCAGATATTACAACTACTTTAGAAGTAAAAGGCTCATTTTAATGGATGGCACCAGAATTATTCGATTAGAAAGTAAGTTTAAAGAGCGATATTTGGTCACTGGCTTGTGTAGCTGTAGAAATATTTAACGAGCAGTTGCCTTATCCAGATTTACAAACTTTAAAAGAAGTAACAAAATATATAGTCACAGATTAGAAATATCCATAATTTTGCTAGGAAATTAGATAAGACCCTGATTTAGTTGAATTATTATAGAAATGCTTTAGTTTTGATCCTAACCAAAGACCTGATATTTATAACTTTAAAAGATAAATAGATTTACTTAAATAAAAGTGAAGCTAACTAAATAAATCACCTAAGCAATCGCTATAGCTTCAATAAGATTTAGATCCAAAGCATTTAAAAAATTAGCAGATTGAAGAAACTAGGGTGAATGCTTTGATATAGGAAACTTCAATGAATTTATAGGAACGAACAGAATAAATCTAAAATGCAGAGGGAAAATCTTAGTAAAAGGATGAAAAGGAAGTCAAATGAGAGAAAGAAGAGTAAAATATATGAGAAAGATATTAGTATTAATGATAATTAAAATTGATATAATATAAACTTTGAATAAATCTATTAATTAAAGACTAAATAATCTAATATAAAGGAATCATAAATGCTTTATGTAAATGTTGATTGTAGCAGCATGAAGAAAATAAATATTTTAAATAATAAATTTATTTAAAATTACTAATAATGTGTATAAAATCTATTTATGTGGCTTATATTATTATTTAAAATATTGGATAAGTTTAAGAACTCTACCTGTTAAATTTAAGGATTCTTATCTTAATGGAAAATGTTTATTTTTATTGTAATTATCACGAAAAATAAAGGCTGATATTTAGTTTTTTTTAATTTAAATGTATATTAATTTTTAATTAAGCAGTTAAAGATAAAAGGCCTAAACTCTTAAGATTTCAGTACTAATTTACCTAAAATTATTTTATTATTGTTTTTTAATTTTAAGTTGCTTTATATAGCATTCTTCATAAATAAGTAGTATATCTAATATAATTTGCTAAAGCTGATAAAATTTAAAACTTTATAATATGAACTATAACTTAAGAAAGCTTATTTTATTAAAACTCCTACCCAACACCTAGAAAGTTAGCAAATGGAAATAGGATAAAAATAGTAAGTGAGTAGACCCTTTTATAATGAAAGCTATGCTAAAATCTTAAATTTTAGATCTTAAAATAAAGCTATCAATGTAATTAGTTTAAATAGTGTAAAATTTAGACTATTAATTGCAAATAATCTAATATAAAGCCTTTTAAAGAAGCAAGCTTCGATAGCTTGAAAACTAATTAATTGAAATATCCGATGTCTTTAATAAACTAATCCTTTTAAAGCTAAAATACACAAGTATTTGCTAAAATTCTACTTTAATACTAATTAATCTTATTTATTCACTACAAAGCATTTCATATCTGCAGGGAAATTAAGTATACTGAAGAAATGTTGGAAACTAGATAACTCATAATCTTAGAATAAGAACTGAGCAAATAATTAAATTAAAGTAAAATGCCAAGTGAAAGGAAACACATCATATAAGACTAAATTTAGAATTATATTATTTATTTAGGAGCTCTATAAGTTTTGGAAGAATGCTTATTAGGAAAATTAACTTCCTAAATATAAATTTAGCGTTTAGGATTTTTCAAAGAGTTAGATTGATGCTTAATAAGAATGCTCTAATTATTAGTTAATTTATTTAAAGAGAAGCCTTATTAAAAACAACTTAGATAAGTAGTTGTATAAATAGTATACTCATAAGACTAGAAGATCTATAAAAACTATGATATAATATGAGGAAATAAGACAGAATATTTTCTAGAAAGATGCTAGAGATCATAAAGGTATATTATTGCTAGGAGCAGTTAAATTTTAAGTTAGTAGATTGAAATCTAAAAATTCTTGAATTTAAAAAATTTGATGTAGTATAAGCAAAATATAAAGAATTCATTTTTGATTTAATTAAGACTTTTAACATATGAAAAGTACATTAGTCCTAATTCAAGTTTATAACAAATTAGAACGAATATTCTCACACTTCTAAGGCAAAAATAGAATTTCCTATAGAAATTCTTGAATAAAGTATCTTTATGGAATATTTTTGGAAAGTTAATAAGTTTCAATAAGCCAAAGATAAGCAGAGTAATTTTTCTTTATAAGAATGCATGTAGAAAAGAGATTACAAGATTTAATAATTAACTTTAACTTGAAAGATAATAAAAGTAGCTAAGACTAAAAGATAAATAAAAAGATTTAAATATTATTAAATATAATGAGACAGTTCATTAAAGCTTAAGTCTAAGGTAATAATAATATATGATGAATCTTTATTAATTAAATAGATCTAAACTTGTACTGGATTGTATATTATAGTAAGTGATCAAGTTTGGTAATTATTATTTAATAGAATTTATTTACTAATCTAACTAATTTTAAAAGTAGGCAGAATTTTACCAGCTTTTTATCTTGGGACTATACCTTAGTTAAAGTCTTTTATTGATAAGTATTTAAAAAACATATAGCATTAATATAGCAAAAATTAGAAATATAATTAATATTTTAAGACTAGCAACACTAAGAGTTTAATTAAATGAAGGTAATTTCTCATCTGATACTTGCAAATTTGAAAGATAATAAAGGTAAGTAAGATAAAAGGATTGAAATATGATTAAATCTAATGAGACAATCCAGTTAAAGTGTAAAATAATAATATATGATGTATCTTGTTAATTAGATATAAAGTTATATTGAATTATATTGTAGTACATGATTAAGTCTAGTAATGATTATTTAATAGTGGTTATTTAGTGATTTACGTATCTAAAATATGGATGAATACTAACTAGAATGATTATAAAAGTAGGTAGTTTTAAGATGATAATAAATGGTTTAGTAATTGAATAGTAAACTGATATTAGTATTATTATCTGGTTATAGTTGGTTTTCTTAAAGTCTTCTTTTTAGAAAGTTTTTAACTACTAATACTATTGATGTTTCTATATTTATTAGAACTTATTTAAGATATATTTACTAAGATATAATAAGTTTTATTTGCACTCTAAACGATATGATATATGTAAGTAGATTTCTACTTACACTTCTAAGAATATATGGAAAGTTAAAAATTTGAATATATGGAGATTTAATAACAATAAGATAGAATCAGACTAAAAAGGTAGAGCTTTATTTGAATTCCTTTTATATTTATTTTTGTTTGGAAATATCTAAGTTAACTATATTTTAGAGCAAATAGCAATCTTATTAACTGACAATATAAGCAACTATATATAATAATGCAAAGCTATGGTTAAATAGTAGATCTAAAATGAATGGTATCTAGAACAGTAACTAAAGCAATCAACTACAAATTATTAAATAATCAAGATTAAATAAGAAAATTAGCAAATACTAATACAAATTAAGGTATAGCCACTACAATCATTAGAATTAAAATCAAATATTCCTATGCTTTTTAAAAAGAAATCTACTTCCTATATATTAAGCAACTGTTGTCTTAGCATTTAATAAATTAGCATTGTAGTTATTTATAAAACTTCAAAGCAAATAAATAAAAACAATTTAAGAAATTCTCTTATATAAATCAATAAAAATAAAGCAACTAAATATAAATTAAAATACACTCTAATCTATCTGAAAGCTTTATTCATCTTTAAAAAGATAATATCATATTTATTGAAGCTGCATGTTTCTATTCACTATCCTTAATTTGAAAAATTGAAGTTAGGTCTAAAATATTTTTATAGTTATTGAAGAAGTATTGCCTTTATATAAGGATATGTTTTAAATTTGAATCTCTATAAAAATCTAATAGTGTAAACTAATAATTTAGTCATAATCTTAAACTTAATTTACAAATAAAAATAATAATTAATTTTAAAGATATTTAGATACTAGCGTGCTCTACAAAATGAAGAATGATAAGAATATTAGCTTATTTAAGTTTAAAATTAGATTAATTTTTTGGCATAAGAATAAATAAAAAATGAAAGATTAAAGAGATTTGTTAGCTTTCTAAATTTTGATATTATAAATGGGTTGCTTTAAGACTTAGATTATCTTTGATATTGATTATAATTGTTTCTACTCTCTTTTAAATGTGTACTTTGATATAAATTTTTCTTAGAAATAAAGACAAAAATAGTGATTTATTTTGCTTCTTTTCTATTTGGCTTTTTTTAATTTAATAAAGAATGATTTTAAACTTTAATTTACTTATTATTATCATTATCATTTAATAAAATGCTAACCAATCTTGTAGTAAGACAGAAAGATTAAAAGATGTATAGCCAAAAATAATAGGAAAAATAGAAAATATAACAACCAAGTTCAAACCTAAAACTTTAACTGTCTAAACAATAGATTTTTAAGGAAGGGATACAATAACCAACAGATATCCTAGAAGAAGAAATTCCTCTATAAAGCAATAAAAGATAAACTTCAAAAGAGCAATCAACTATATAACAACAATCACCTTTAATCCTAAAGAAAATCAAAAGCTTATAATCACAATTTTGAGGTAGTCACTATGTTCTTGATGAAGTATTCAAATACTTAAAAAAAAGTGAAATAGCAAAGTTTCAATAAATGAACAAGCATTTTAGATAGTTGAGCTATAAAATTGATAAGCTAGTGATAAAGAAATACAGTGATAATGAAACTTATGTGTAAAATAGAATAAACTGAACATTAAAATAATTATTAACTTCTAGAGTTAAAACTTTAGTTATTTCAGCTGTTTTTTCAAATTAAAACTTAAACACATAAATTTGGAAAGCTTTATAAGGTATTTTTTAGTAAGCTGAAGCAAGAAAAAATCTAGAGAAAATATAAGAAATTTAAGTAATTGATTGGCCTTTTGAGTATTTAGCCTCTATTGATTAATTATTCTTATCAAAAGTAAAGAAAATAGTGTGTATTGAAACCTTTACTAATGACTTACTTCTAGGATGTCTTTAAAATATTCCAAATTTAGAATCTCTTTAGCTGAAGGACTCTGAAACATGTTAAGTAGAGGGAACTTTTCTGACCGATTATTGGGAAAATTTAAACTTAAAAGTATTAAAAATAGAAAGTGGAGATCTTAAGTAAGATTTAGTGGTAAAATATTTAATAGAAAAGGGAAGTTAAATAGAAGAATTGGAAGTTAATTATAAATGGACATTTGAAAATCTTGACAGCTTATGCAAAAACTTAGTAAAACTTAATGTTTAATGAATTGAGGAGTTGTTAGATCAAAAATTATAGCAAATTAATAATCTTCACCTTCACCTCTAACATTTGAAAATCTAAAGTACTCTTATTTCTTAGAAAGGTTGATTGTAACTATCATCACAAAAATGGAATAGTTTGAAATATTTTGACTTAGAAGACTGCTAGTATTTTAGTGATTAGTGTTTGGTTCTTTTATTATAAAATACTCCAAACCTAAAATCACTAATCTTATGCAGTCTTCCATTATTAACGAATAAAGGTTTATAATATATTGGAGATTATGGATAAAACTATAAGTATATTTAGTTATGTGTACTAGAATAAATATCACATTTAACACTAGAATTTATATTTCAAAAGTGCAAAAAATTGAAAGAAATAGTGCTCTCAAATATTTAGAATTTACAACTATCAACATTATTAGTTATAGGATAGAATTGCTAGATGATTTAGAGTCTTTTTCTAAGATGCTGCAGTTTTAGTGAACCAAATTGAATTTAAGAAATAACTCATTTCAAATGTTTAAGAGAACTAGGATTATCTAACTGTCATTTAAATAACAAAGATACTATTTAGATTATAGCTCATTTCAATCATTTAGCTCATCTCTATTTATGATCAACCAATATCACCGCAGAAGGATTGCCTCTTTTAAATCAATAAGGGTAATAGTATCCTATTTGGAGTAGCCTTAGAAATCTAAATATATGGGGAAGTTAAGTAAATGCTGAATGGATAGAACAACTAAGAAGCAAATTTAAAAAACTTTCAATATATGAATGAAATAAATAAACTTATTAGCATTCTTTAAACATTTATATTTACTAGATTGTTTAAGTTAAATGCTTCAAATAGTAGATCATATCTTTTAATTTAAAATCACCAATTTGTTTCTATACCTTATCTGAAACTTATCATTAGGCTATTCAAATAGATCAGAACTTAAGTCATCCTTATATCACTAAGGAACTTCTCTAAGGGACAGACTTATAAATAGAAACTTTAAATAGGCTTTTCAAGAAAATCTGAACTATAGTGATGCTCTTAATAGAGAGGGAGCTCTTTGTAAAGCAAAGGAAGAAAAGAAAAATTGAAAGTTACGCTGAGGCTTTTCAAGAAAATCTGATGAACTATAGTGATACTTTTAATTGAAAGGGAGCTCTTTGTAAAGCAAAGGAAGAAAAGAAAAATTGAAAGTTACGCTGAGGCTATTCTTGAAGATCAGAACTAAGGTGATGCTTTTAATAATTAAGCTAATATTTTGCTTGAAATCATTATAATTGGGATTTGATTTACAATTTTTTATTAATCTTAAATATATTAACCATGCTGTAGATAGTCAATTATTATATAAATTAGGAAAAATTAGATTTATAAGGTTAGATCCTTCATTCTCTAATATCTTTCAGCTTACTTTTATATTTTATTAGACAAGAAACTTTAAGCTCTTTATGTTTAAATAATAATTTGGTTTCTTATTAGCTATGTTTGCTTCACTAGGAACTCTATGATAATAAAGATGCTTCTAATGTTTAAATATCTAACTAGTAGAAGATTACTTAGAAAAAGCTAATATCTTAATTATTTAATTTGTATCTTTGCTTTGATATCTTTAACTAAATAGAAAAACTAAGTATCTGATAGCTTTTTATCTTACTCCATCTTTACTTATTCCATCAAATTACTAAAATCTTAGTCAAGAAACCATATCTATTAATTCTCGATCTTCTGATACTAGCATCAAAATTCAGCTTTTAATGAGTAATATTATAATTAAACATTCTAAAACATATAAGAAAGAGCATAGTTGCATTAAGATGTGATAGAACCAATCTAAATCTAAATAGACAAGTAGGTAACTAAATTAAAGTATAAAGGAACTAAATATTTATAAAGGTATTATATACTTAATTAGTAATCTTCATTAAGATCATAAAGTTACTTCAAATCCTTAAGCAACTACTATAACTTTCTATACTTTTAACTTAAAATTATTAAAGGTTCCACTAAATATAATACAAAAGGCTTAGATTTAATAAACAATTACCTTTTAAAATAATCAAATAATTTCTCTCTAAGACTTCTCTAAAAAGATTAGATAGCAATAATACACACAAAGAGAAAAATGCCTAATATTATCATTATCAAGAAATTAGCCTAAAAATCATTATTAAAATCTATCTTAGCTTACTTCTTAATATAGGCTAAAATAATAAAAAAACTTAAATTTAAATACTTAAACAAAGTTCCTTATAATTATAAAAAATTAATAACAAAAACCTAAACTTTAATAAAATAATTAAAAAATAAAAGCTTTATAAAATGTAACGATGAATAGAGAATCATTCAATTCTGAGGTTTAGAAAACACATAAATTTTAAATAAAAATATATAATATATAATATACATCATATAAAGACTAATAAAAGCTTAAACAGAATAAAATAAACAAAAAAATGATAAAAATAAAATATTAATAATAATAAAATTAAAAAATGCAAAATATTTAAGATAATTTAAAAACTCAAAAAAATAAAAGAATCATAACTATAATTGATAAAAAGCAGTAGTGAGATAAAGCAGAATTTTATGATAAAGGTAAATATATTATAAAATAAAAAATTTAACTTAATTAAATCATAAAAAAAATTGTAATTCTGACAATTAAAAATAAAAATTTTAAATAAAAAAAGATAATTCAAAGATATAGGAATAAAACAATAAAACTCATTAATCATAAATAAAAAATGCAAGAGAAATCAAAAAAATAATAATGAAAAAAAATAATGAATAGATTTAAAACGGATATAAAAATGTAAACTTAAACAAAGACAAAAATACTGAATTTAAAATTCAAATAAGCATTTCATTTAAAACGAAATTTTAAAAGTAATCTTTAAAACGAGATAAAAAAATTAAAAAAAAGTAGACAAAAAATTAATAAAAATGGGTACATGTATTTCAAAAAAATAAAAAAAAAGAGAGACTGATTAAGCTTCTTTGAAATACATAGAAAGTACTAAGAATGCCTAAACTTACTATAACAAGGGAAATTCATTGAAAAGCTTAAGGAAAGATCAAGAAGCAATAGAAAGCTACAATATGGCAATTCAAATCGATCCTAAGTATGCAAATGCTTACTATAACAAGGGAGTTTCATTAAATAACTTAGGGAAATATCAAGAAGCAATAGAAAGCTACAATATGGCTATTCAAATCGATCCTAAGGATGCCAAAGCTTATAATAGCAAGGGAATTTCATTCAAAAGCTTAGGGAAATATCAAGAAGCAATAGAAAGCTACAATATGGCAATTCAAATCGATCCTAAGTATGCCTAAACTTACTATAACAAGGGAATTTCATTCAAAAGCTTAGGGAAATATCAAGAAGCAATAGAAAGCTACAATATGGCAATTCAAATCGATCCTAAGTATGCCTTAGCTTACTATAACAAGGGAAATTCATTAAATGACTTAGGGAAAGATCAAGAAGCAATAGAAAGCTACAATATGGCAATTCAAATCGATCCTAAGTATGCAAATGCTTACTATAACAAGGGAGTTTCATTAAATAACTTAGGGAAATATCAAGAAGCAATAGAAAGCTACAATATGGCTATTCAAATCGATCCTAAAAATGCCAAAGCTTATAATAACAAGGGAATTTCATTCAAAAGCTTAGGGAAATATCAAGAAGCAATAGAAAGCTACAATATGGCAATTCAAATCGATCCTAAGTATGCCTAAACTTACTATAACAAGGGAATTTCATTATATAACTTAGGGAAATATCAAGAAGCAATAGAAAGCTACAATATGGCTATTCAAATCGATCCTAAGTATGCCTTAGCTTACTATAACAAGGGAATTTCATTACATAACTTAGGGAAATATCAAGAAGCAATAGAAAGCTACAATATGGCTATTCAAATCGATCCTAAGTATGCCTTAGCTTACTATAACAAGGGAATTTCATTAGATGATTTAGGGAAAGATCAAGAAGCAATAGAAAGCTACAATATGGCAATTCAAATCGATCCTAAGGATGCCAAAGCTTATAATAACAAGGGAATTTTATTGAAAAGCTTAGGGAAATATCAAGAAGCAATAGAAAGCTACAATATGGCTATTCAAATCGATCCTAAGTATGCCTAAACTTACTATAACAAGGGAATTTCATTAAAAAGCTTAGGGAAATATCAAGAAGCAATTGAAAGCTACAATATGGCAATTCAAATCGATCCTAAGTATGCAAATGCTTACTATAACAAGGGAATTTCATTAAAAAACTTAGGGAAATATCAAGAAGCAATAGAATGCTACAATATGGCAATTCAAATCGATCCTAAGGATGCCAGTGCTTACAATAGCAAGGGATCTTTATTAGATGACTTAGGAAAATATCAAGAAGCAATAGAAAGCTACAATATGGCAATTCAAATCGATCCTAAGTATGCCAATGCTTACAATAACAAGGGAGTTTCTTTAAATAACTTAGGGAAATATCAAGAAGCAATAGAAAGCTACAATATGGCTATTCAAATCGATCCTAAGGATGCCAAAGCTTATAATAGCAAGGGAATTTCATTCAAAAGCTTAGGGAAATATCAAGAAGCAATAGAATGCTACAATATGGCAATTCAAATCGATCCTAAGGATGCCAGTGCTTACAATAGCAAGGGATCTTTATTAGATGACTTAGGAAAATATCAAGAAGCAATAGAAAGCTACAATATGGCAATTCAAATCGATCCTAAGTATGCCAATGCTTACAATAACAAGGGAGTTTCATTAAATAACTTAGGGAAATATCAAGAAGCAATAGAAAGCTACAATATGGCTATTCAAATCGATCCTAAGGATGCCAAAGCTTATAATAGCAAGGGAATTTCATTCAAAAGCTTAGGGAAATATCAAGAAGCAATAGAAAGCTACAATATGGCAATTCAAATCGATCCTAAGTATGCCTAAACTTACTATAACAAGGGAATTTCATTCAAAAGCTTAGGGAAATATCAAGAAGCAATAGAAAGCTACAATATGGCAATTCAAATCGATCCTAAGTATGCCTTAGCTTACTATAACAAGGGAAATTCATTAAATGACTTAGGGAAAGATCAAGAAGCAATAGAAAGCTACAATATGGCAATTCAAATCGATCCTAAGTATGCAAATGCTTACTATAACAAGGGAGTTTCATTAAATAACTTAGGGAAATATCAAGAAGCAATAGAAAGCTACAATATGGCTATTCAAATCGATCCTAAAAATGCCAAAGCTTATAATAACAAGGGAATTTCATTCAAAAGCTTAGGGAAATATCAAGAAGCAATAGAAAGCTACAATATGGCAATTCAAATCGATCCTAAGTATGCCTAAACTTACTATAACAAGGGAATTTCATTATATAACTTAGGGAAATATCAAGAAGCAATAGAAAGCTACAATATGGCTATTCAAATCGATCCTAAGTATGCCTTAGCTTACTATAACAAGGGAATTTCATTACATAACTTAGGGAAATATCAAGAAGCAATAGAAAGCTACAATATGGCTATTCAAATCGATCCTAAGTATGCCTTAGCTTACTATAACAAGGGAATTTCATTAGATGATTTAGGGAAAGATCAAGAAGCAATAGAAAGCTACAATATGGCTATTCAAATCGATCCTAAGTATGCCAAAGCTTATAATAACAAGGGAATTTTATTGAAAAGCTTAGGGAAATATCAAGAAGCAATAGAAAGCTACAATATGGCTATTCAAATCGATCCTAAGTATGCCTAAACTTACTATAACAAGGGAATTTCATTAAAAAGCTTAGGGAAATATCAAGAAGCAATTGAAAGCTACAATATGGCAATTCAAATCGATCCTAAGTATGCAAATGCTTACTATAACAAGGGAATTTCATTAAAAAACTTAGGGAAATATCAAGAAGCAATAGAATGCTACAATATGGCAATTCAAATCGATCCTAAGGATGCCAGTGCTTACAATAGCAAGGGATCTTTATTAGATGACTTAGGAAAATATCAAGAAGCAATAGAAAGCTACAATATGGCAATTCAAATCGATCCTAAGTATGCCAATGCTTACAATAACAAGGGAGTTTCTTTAAATAACTTAGGGAAATATCGAGAAGCAATAGAAAACTACAATATGGCTATTCAAATCGATCCTAAGGATGCCAATGCTTACAATAACAAGGGAAATTCATTAAATGACTTAGGAAAATATCAAGAAGCAATTGAAAGCTACAATATGGTAATTCAAATCGATCCTAAGGATGCAAATGCTTACAATAACAAGGGAGTTTCATTATATAACTTAGGAAAATATCAAGAAGCAATAGAAAACTACAATATGGCAATTCAAACTGATCCTAAGAAAGCCTTAGCTTACATTAATAAATATCTTTCACTCCTTAAGATAGGCAAAAATGAAGAGTCTCTTTAAATCTGATAGATAGTTCTTACATTAGATCATGATTATTCTGATATTTATCAAAAGGAAGGAGAATCTCTTTATAAATTCGGTAAACTTTTAGATTCTATTGACTTTTTAGATATCGCTATAAAACTTAAACCTGATTTAGCTGAAGCCTATTTCTACAAACATCTATCTCTTTAGAAATAAGGAAATCTTTAAGAATCTAATCTAAACTTGTAGAAAGCAATTTAACTTAAACCTGAATTAGCTCAACATGCTATTTAAAGTCAGCCAAAATAATAACAATTAATAGAGACTGTAATAAATAATATTTGGTAATTGTTACGTTAGAATGGCGCTAGTACAGATATAAGATCTTAAATTCGTATTTTTGATTATAGATAGTTGATTCCTAATGAAGAATTTCTTCAAAACTTAAAAGTCTTAGGCTAAGGAGGCTTTAGCACAGTTTATCTTGTCAGCATTGAAGAAACTTACTATGCTCTTAAAAAACTGACATCTCATGATAATTAACTAAAAATGGCTTAAGAATTTTTACAAGAATGTTAAGCTCTTTTATATGTAAATAACTAGAGAGTTCTAAGACTTAATGGTGTTTCTATCGATACTTCCTAGTAAGGTAATTACCGTTTTTGTATTTTAACTGATTATTTACCCAAAGGAAGCTTATATGAACTAATTTAATCTTAATAGCTATTCTCAGATTATTAAGTAGGCTCTTCAGTCAGATTTATTAAGAAGTTAAGTTTATTAAGTTAGATATCTGAAGGTATTCAAGCTATTCATTCTAGAAATCTAACTCATAGAGATATAAAATCATTAAATATTTTGATGGATGAGAATGACGCTCCTAAAATAGCAGATCTAGGATTAGTTAGTGAAGCAGATATAACAACTACTTTATAAGGAAAGGGATCATTTTAGTGAATGGCACCTGAGTTATTTGATGAAAAAGTAAGCTAAAAGAGCGATATTTGATCACTAGCTTGTGTAGCTGTAGAAATATTTAACGAATAGTTACCTTATCCAGATTTGAAAACCTCAGCTTAAATAATAAAATATGTAAATGTTTAGCGTAAATATCCTTAATTTTGCCAGGAATTAAGTTAAGAGGCTGATTTGGCTTAACTTTTATAGGAATGCTTCAGTTATGATCCTAACTAAAGACCTGATATTTATGCTTTTAAAAAGAAAATAGATTAAATATAATAAAAGTGGATCTCATAAAATAAATAAACTTAATAAAACTAGCAATTTTAGAATTCTGCATAATAGAGTTAATAGAAATAGCTGAAAGAAGAAACTAAAGGGAATGTTAAATATAATTAAGCATCCTTAAGTTTTTAGGAAATAACTGAATAAGGTTTTAAGTAAGAATATAAAACTGAGCAAAAGAGAATTAATAAAGAAGAAGGATATAAGGAAGAGAAAAGGATTTGAGACAGCAAAAATAATTTTAAATAAGATAATAAAATTAAGCTTATTAAAATAGATTTTTTACATAAATTATTCAAAAAAGACAAAAAATAATTTACTAAAATCTAACTTTTCATTAATTAAGGAATTATACTCAAAAACTATTTACAACTTGTAACAAAATTGAAATGGTTTAGCTAAGCATAAATATAAGCTTTTAACTAATTATTAAAAATTTAACTTAGATAATTGGTATTAATGGTTACCAAGTCTCAACATAGAAATTCATAGAAAAAAGCAATGATCTTTGAGATAGAAGTAATAATAATAATAAAGCTAGTAAAAATTAATTTAAAATTAAGAGTCTGAATATAAAAGAAATATTAAAATCTTTTAGATATAATAATGATCATTTATCCTAAGTTTTAAGTATCTTTGTACTAAATATACTGTTATTGCTTCGTTTATAAATATATAGCTTCTTGCTTATAAAATTTAAATAGAATTATTTACTTGCAAAGAAAACTATTTACTTAAACTAGCTTCACATAAAAAATAGGATAATAAGATGATAGTATAAAACTACTCACTAGATAATAATGAGTTATTAAATTTTATCTCAAACTAAATAAGAATATCTTTATTAGAAGAACTTCTTAGTTACTCTTTATTAGATTTCTATTTAAATTAAGTTTAAACTAAAAAGAATTTTACATCTTAATTGTCTGAATTTCTTAATTAAAGGTATTTAAATTTAAAAGTTTCATCATATTACTTCCTCTTAATAAGCCTTTCTTATCTAAATATCTTCTAATTATTCATTCTTTTCTACTTTGAGTGACTTCGTTCTTCAATCAAATATCAATTGGTGAAATATTTTTATTAGTAAATCTATCTATTTTGCTTGACTTCTAGAAAGCATGTTTATATAAACTTTATCATAGAAAATCAATCACTTTATTTCAAATTTTCCAATTTTATACTTTAATAATTCCCTTATATCTGAATAGTAACTACATTCTTTATATGGTTGAAACTATGATAATCTCCAGAGATATAAAAAGGCTTTCAACAGTGTAATGACGGGGTTTTATAGATCTTTTGGGTAATTGAATGATTGGGTTGTGAACTTATATATTGTTTTAATTTCTTTTGTATATATTTATTTAGACTAGTATAGTTAATTCCATTTTGAAGCTATTCAGTATATATTTAAGTTTTAGGCTTTTATAAAAATTTTAGGTTGCAACTGTATAGATTTTATGTTAAATTTACATTTTTATATGTTTAGTAAACTGCAATTATGTTCTAAGTTTCCAATTAATTAATGACTGACTTCTTTAATTTCACTTATGTACTTCAGAATACTAGCATTTATTTTTCTATAATGATATTTTTTGACTAACTCTTCCTAAATACTTTTTTTAATAAATAGTTTGATTTTTGAAGTTGGTCATAAAATTTGAGTACATTAGTAGGAGTTACTGAATAGTAATTTTGTCAATATAGTGATTATTGGTATTCTCCCTGACTTCTAAATATTAAACTGGTTTAAGGTTTTGTCTATGTAGAAGTTGATTGCATAATAATAGTTTTAGTCTAGTTTTGTAAGTTCTAATCTCTTAATGAATTTAACATACTATGATTATATAAATGCTATCATTTAAGTTAGCAATTTATATTCTTATGAAATATTAAACAACTTAATAATAAGCAGATATTAATAGCCTTATCTAAAAGCTTAATTTGCTTTCTTTAATTCTTATTTTTAAAAGCTTTAGCTACTAATATTATTGATAGTTCTATACCAATTTATTAGACTTTATTACAGATGTATTAAGATATACTAAATCAGCTTTCTCTTTTATACAATAAAGGATATGTGTAAGTAGATTCCTACTTCTAAGAATACATTGTAAGTTAAGAATTTAATATAAAATAATCAATTAGACTCAGACTATTAAGATACAAGCTTAGTTTAAAATATTCACCTTGTGATATTATTTTCTATTTGGAAGTGACTAAGTTCATTCATAATGTTTCAGAAGATATAAGGATTTAATGGGTTTGATAAGCAATAATTAGTTAGATATAACAGAGTGTATTTTAATCTAATTCCTTATATAAACTTTTCTTTTGAAGTAAGCTAAAACTATTTATTTGCCTTCTTTTTAGATTATCTCTTTTCTAGTATTTTGAATATTTCTCTTCATAAAAAAGCAAGATTAATTGAATATCTTAAGTCTATCTTGACTCTATGTTTATACAAGAAGATAGATAACTTGTAATAAAATTAATTAATTAATGAAGATCATAACTTTAGTCAAGTTAATAGTATTATTAGAGAAGAGCTAAAATTAATATTGAGATGCAACATACTTTAATTCATAAAAGCAGCAGACCAAACTAGAAGTAAAGAAAAAAGAAAGGGGAAATTAGTTGAGATAACTAAGATATTTATTTTAATTAGAGCTTAAAATTAAAATTGTTATAGCATACCTTTTTAGATAAATAAGTAATTAGCAAAAAGGAATAATTACTTATGATATGATTGTATTAACTATGGCCATTTTAAACTAAGTGTAAAATTATATTTCAATATTACTAACAATTAACTTATAATTCTAGCTATTTTACATTATAAATCATTTAAACTTAAAACTTTAAAAGTAGAAAGCAAAGCTAAAGTGATATATTTCTAGGTAATAGGGTCATTTATAATCAATCTTAATACTATAACTATCAAGTTATTCCTTTAATCAAACAATAATCATTCTTAATAATCAAAAGTATGCTAGCAACTAGATTTTAATTACTCTATTAAGTTTCTTAATAGAGGTTCTTGCTAAAATCTAAGATATTAAAGTTAATGCACTGAAATTATTATCCAATCTGGGCAGATTTTAAATCTATGATTATGTGATTTCATTACTCATGGCAGTCCCTGTTTGTATAAAATAATTACAGAAAATCTAGTTATATCCAGTAAGAAATTATTCCTATTAAAAGCCACAGTAAAGCTTAGCTATCTCAGAACATTCAAGATAATCATTGATAAAAATTCTTTGACTAAGATACAAAAAATAGCATCTAAACCTTAAAGATTTTAAATTCTAATCCAATAAGCTTCTTCTATCTTTCTAGGTTTTCTCCTCTTCAAATCTTGTCTAAAACGATAATTAATTTTTATATAATATATCCTTAAAAATTTTGACTTTGCTGATAAACTTAGAATGTTTGATCTGAAAATAAAACTTAAAAGGCTCTTACTTAATATAATCTCTTGCTTGCTGCCTAAAACTATACTAAGATATAAAAGATTTAAAAGTATTTGATATGTTATGCTTTTATCCTAAAATTTAAACTTAATAATTTAAATTTTTAATCTGAAATCCCGCTAAAAATAGCTCGCTAAGCAAACAAATAGATCATTGTAAGAGCATAACTTCGAGACTAATTATTAACAGCTAAACTAACATCAGAGATCTCTTTGTTTAAAGATATTCTGTATGATCTATATTAACTAGATCAATTTTGATTTAACTGAAATAACTTTAAAAGCTCTATTTTATAAGTAATCATAAAGATAAATTTTAGTATTTATTAAGGATATTAAATTTAATATCCTTAGTGAAGCAAATTAATAGAACAATAGTTAAGAAATATATTTCAGATACTACATTTAGGTAGATAAGTAGACAACTTTATTTAGCGCGACAGTTCGAAAAGAGTACGTAAATAGAAAATAAAGCAAAGAAGCACGAAAATTGATAAGCTTGAAAAGCCTGCTTTAATATAAATTAAGAGAGTTAATTCTTAAATAGTAAGCTTCTTTTGAATTTAGTGTTCCTAACTTAAATAAAATAAATAGATATAATTACATAAATAGCATTATTAGCTTAAATAAGTAAATAAGACTTAATTTAAGCATTTATTATAAAATATAAAAGTATAAAATAATCTCAGTTTACTACTTAATTACCCTTTTGCAGTTAATTTAAAAGTTAAAATCATTGAAGATAGTCTCTACTACTAGCTTTATAATTATAAGATATCTAGAAAGATATCTCTATTTTTACTGTTATAATAATCTAGTAAAATAAGATTTTTAGAATAGTAGTCAAACTTCTATCATTTATACTTTTGCTCAGTTTTATTATCAGATGTAATAGTTTAACTATTAGTAAGTTATGTCTATTAAATAACTTCCATAAGCAATTAAGAAATGTCTCTTTTACTCCTATCTCTTGCTTCTTGAGTCTAATATTAACAACATTTCTTTAAGTTAGTGAACCAAAAAGAGTAGAACATTTGATAATTTAAAAGTGCTAAGAATAAATTGAACCATTAAGGAAAAGGTTGTACTAGAAATCTAATTTAAAGAAGCTTTAAAATTAAGAGAATTTGTACAAAAATAATAATAATAATGATATTCTGTCTCCAAATTTAGTCTTTTGTATATCTTAATTCCACCAATTCCTAGCTAATGTTTTGTTTTCGTTGATGATTATAACCACGTTATTAATAAGAACCTCCGAAGCATATATAAGCTGTTAAATTGACTCTTTATTCTCTTCTATATATTCCTTTAGATTACATACAGTGTATATTTACGATCTCTAGCTTTGCTAATTTGGAAACTTTTAACCTTCTTCAATCTCTAAAAGTTACTTAATCCTATAAAGAAGTAAAGTGTTTGGACTATTTAATTAACTGGTAGATTGGTTTTCAAAGTTGCAATAGTTTGACTTATAAAATGATAATAATAAAGTTTTTTTCTAGCTTATCCTGTTTTAATTTTAGATTATGATATTTTCTAGCTCTGCTGATTTATTAAGGTTCAATTTGTATTTAATTACAAGTTTTAATTTTGTAGAAAGCTTAGATTAAATTTAACTAAATATCTGTTCTTCTTTCCAACTAAATTTGAATTAGTTAGTTTTTAGATGAGAATCCTCTTTATCGATAGTTTCACTTATGTATTAGCTTTATTATTTGTTAAGAGAGATTAAAATTTTCTACTTCTTTTCTTAAATTTGTATTTCTCCTATTATGCTAATAAGTCTGCATTCTCGTTTGTTTACTATTTATCAAAGCTAGGCATTTTTTCTGATGATCTCTTTTATTTAACTCAATTAAGATGATTATAGTAAGCTGTACTATTTTTCTTATTTTCTGACTAGCTTTTAGCCTGCTTCCTTAATTTCTGATAAAATGAAGTCTTAATTAATTTGATTGATAGTTAGTGCAGTATTGTAAATATGTGCATTGTAAAGGTGGTAGTAGGAGCTAAATGCTTAGTAGTGAATTGTTAAAGGAATAGCTTGTAATTTGTATCTAATAGTATCTCTGCTTGCTTCTAAGGTAGATACTGATACTTAATAAGCTGTTTAGTAGCATAATTGATATAAATGAATCTTCTCTTTACTAGAATTAGCAACTACTTCTATTCTAATCTATTTCTATTTCAAAACTAAGCATCACTATGAAAGCATTATCTCTCTTAAAGCTACCTTTATCAAATCAATCTTATAGAAATCTAAATAAATCAGCTCTTTAAAGTATTTTTAGATCACTTAAGATAGGCAGAATAAAGTTTTAGACTTACTTCTTCCAATCAATGACATTCCTTAAAGTAGACAATTTTAATACCTCATAAGAATTTCTTTACCCTAAAATCCTAAATATTAGACTATTAGAAAACTAGCTCTAACTAGCAACAAATTACTTATCTAACTTAGCAAGTAACTTAGTTTCTAAAGCTATTATAGCAGTTTAATCTAACTACTATTATCACAATCATTAACAATATAGCACTTTAATTTAATTGATCTAATAAGAATAGATTCTATCATACTAGTGTAGAATTATGCTACCTAAGTCTATAAGTAATTTAAGCAGTCAACTAGAAAGTAATCAGATCTTATTTAAATGTGATAAAGTAGAATAATTCTAAACTAGTAGACTAAAGTAGATTAGATGCAACGTTCATTTAATCAAGTAAGGCAAACAATTACGAACATAAACTAACTAAACCAAACTTAATGCTTTCTTCAAATTCCTTAATTCTTAATTAATATATCAGAGCTTAATCTTAACTAAAAAAGGAAAAAGCACCATAAATCTATTAGGGAAAATTAATATAGACAAGTAAATCGCTAAGTTCAGATATTTTATAAGCTTAAAGTATTAAAAAGGCTATGAAAGAGTGAAAAGAGTTAAGTCAAATTTATTTCAGAAACAACTAGAATCAAGCAATTAACTACTAAGATTAAAGAAATTGAAACATTTTACTATAGAACACATCAGTTAAGCTATATTATAATACTAGAGAAGAAATCTACAGAACTTAAGATAAACAATAAATAAGCTATTGCAAAATACAAAAGTGAGCAAGAAATATGAAAAGTTTATAAAATAATAAAAGTAGAACTAGAACAAAATATGTACATCTATCAATCTAAAACACTAGTTCAACTTATTAATTCTAACTTATTATAAATAAATATTCCAATATAAAAGTTTCAAAGTACCTTAACAATAAATAATCAGTAAAATTAAATTATTTAAATAAGTAGAAAAAATAAGTTATAAGCATTTAAATTTAAAATAATAGTAAAAGAATCAAAAATGGAACTGATGAGTCTCATCGAAGAAGCAAATATAAAATATAAGTAAGGATTGTATGAATAAGCTTTGGAGAATTATAATATCGCCTAAAAAATAGATCCAAAGTTCATTCATATACATTGGAAAAAGGGTGCAGCTCTAAGCAAATTAGGTAGATATGAAAAAGCGATAAAAAGTTTTGATATGGCTATTTAAATTGATTCAAATCAAGTATTTAGTTACTATTACAAGGGATTATGTCTAGAAAAACTAAACAAATTTAAAGAAGCGATTCAGAGTTATTAAAAAGCTATTCAAATAGATTAAAAGCATATTAAAGCTTGATTAAATTAAGGAAATTGCTTTAAAAAAACTTAGTAAATAAGAGCAGCTTTAAACAGTTATAGTACTGCTTCTGAAATTGACCCTAATAATGTTGATGCTTACAATGGAAAGGGAGAATCATTATGACTATTAGATAGATATGAAGAATCAATAGAAAACTACAATATGGCAATTCAAATCGATCCTGAAAATGCCTTTGCTTACTATAACAAGGGAAATTCATTACATAACTTAGGAAAATATCAAGAAGCAATAGAAAACTACAATATGGCAATTCAAATCGATCCTAAGTATGCCTAAACTTACTATAACAAGGGAAATTCATTACATAACTTAGGAAAATATCAAGAAGCAATAGAAAACTACAATATGGCAATTCAAATCGATCCTAAGGATGCCTCTGCTTACTATAACAAGGGAATTTCATTACGTAACTTAGGAAAATATCAAGAAGCAATAGAAAACTTCAATATGGCAATTCAAATCGATCCTGAAAATGCCTCTGCTTACTATAACAAGGGAATTTCATTACATAACTTAGGAAAATATCAAGAAGCAATAGAAAACTACAATATGGCAATTCAAATCGATCCTGAAAATGCCTCTGCTTACTATAACAAGGGAATTTCATTACATAACTTAGGAAAATATCAAGAAGCAATAGAAAACTACAATATGGCAATTCAAATCGATCCTAAGTATGCCAGTGCTTACTTTAGCAAGGGAGTTTCATTAGATGACTTAGGAAAATATCAAGAAGCAATAGAAAACTACAATATGGCAATTCAAATCGATCCTGAAAATGCCTCTGCTTACTATAACAAGGGAATTTCATTACGTAACTTAGGAAAATATCAAGAAGCAATAGAAAACTACAATATGGCAATTCAAATCGATCCTAAGGATTCCTTTGCTTACAATAACAAGGGAAATTCATTAAATAACTTAGGAAAATATCAAGAAGCAATAGAAAACTACAATATGGCAATTCAAATCGATCCTAAGTATGCCAGTGCTTACTTTAGCAAGGGAGTTTCATTAGATGACTTAGGAAAATATCAAGAAGCAATAGAAAACTACAATATGGCAATTCAAATCGATCCTAAGTATGCCAGTGCTTACTTTAGCAAGGGAGTTTCATTAAATAACTTAGGAAAATATCAAGAAGCAATAGAAAACTACAATATGGCAATTCAAATCGATCCTGAAAATGCCTCTGCTTACAATAACAAGGGACTTTCATTACATAACTTAGGAAAATATCAAGAAGCAATAGAAAACTTCAATATGGCAATTCAAATCGATCCTAAGGATGCCTAAACTTACAATAACAAGGGAATTTCATTAAATAGCTTAGGGAAATATCAAGAAGCAATAGAAAATTACAATATAGCAATTCAAATCGATCCTAAGGATGCCTCTGCTTACTATAACAAGGGAGTTTCATTACATAACTTAGGAAAATATCAAGAAGCAATAGAAAACTACAATATGGCAATTCAAATCGATCCTGAAAATGCCTCTGCTTACAATAACAAGGGAGTTTCATTACATAATTTAGGGAAATATCAAGAAGCAATAGAAAACTACAATATGGCAATTCAAATCGATCCTGAAAATGCCTCTGCTTACAATAACAAGGGACTTTCATTACATAACTTAGGAAAATATCAAGAAGCAATAGAAAACTTCAATATGGCAATTCAAATCGATCCTAAGGATGCCTAAACTTACAATAACAAGGGAATTTCATTAAATAGCTTAGGGAAATATCAAGAAGCAATAGAAAATTACAATATAGCAATTCAAATCGATCCTAAGTATGCCAGTGCTTACTTTAGCAAGGGATTTTCATTAAATAGCTTAGGGAAATATCAAGAAGCAATAGAAAACTACAATATGGCAATTCAAATCGATCCTAAGGATGCCTCTGCTTACTATAACAAGGGAGTTTCATTACATAACTTAGGGAAATATCAAGAAGCAATAGAAAATTACAATATGGCAATTCAAATCGATCCTAAGAAAGCCTTAGCTTACATTAATAAATATCTTTCACTCCTTAAGATAGGCAAAAATGAAGAGGCTCTTTAGATCTGATAGATAGTTCTTACATTAGATCATGATTATTCTGATATTTATCAAAAGGAAGGAGAATCTCTTTATAAATTCGGTAAACTTTTAGATTCTATTGACTTTTTAGATATCACTATAAAACTTAAACCTGATTTAGCTGAAGCCTATTTCTACAAACATCTATCTCTTTAGAAATTGGGAAATCTTTAAGAATCTAATCTAAACTTGTAGAAAGCAATTTAACTTAAACCTGAATTAGCTCAACATGCTATTTAAAGTCAGCCAAAATAACAACAATTAATAGAGACTGTAATAGATAATATTTGGTAATTGTTACGTTAGAATGGCGCTAGTACAGATATAAGATCTTAAATTCGTATTTTTGATTATAGATAGTTGATTCCTAATGAAGAATTTCTTCAAAACTTAAAAGTCTTAGGCTAAGGAGGCTTTAGCACTTTCTATCTTATCAATATTGAAGGAACTGACTATGCACTTAAGAAATTAAATCCTTAGACTAATTAATTAAAAATGAGCTAGTAATTTCTAGAAGAATGTTAAGCTCTTTTATGTGTAAATAACTTGAGAGTGCTTAAACTTAATGGTGTAGCTATCGATACTTCCTAGTAAGATAATTAATGCTTCCATATTCTTACTGATTATTTACCCAAAGGAAGCTTATATGATCTAATTAAATCTTAATAACTATTGTCAGAATACATAAAAGATCCTCGAGTTAGATTTCTTAGAAAATTAAGTTTGCTTAGTTAGATAGCAGAAGGAATTCAAGCTATTCATTAAAGTAATTTAACTCATAGAGATATAAAATCACTTAATATTTTGATAGATGAAAATGATGCTCCTTAAATAGCGAATCTAGGATTTGTAAGCGAAGCTGATATAACAACTACTTTATAAGGAAAAGGTTCATATTAATGAATGGCACCTGAACTGTTTGAGGGAAATATAAGTTAAAAGAGTGATATTTGATCACTTGCTTGTGTAGCGATAGAAATATTTAACGAACAGTTACCTTATCCAGATTTGAAAACCTCTACATAAGTAATGTAACACGTAAGTATTTAACAAAAATATCCTTAATTTTCCTAGGAAATAATGCAAGAACCTGATTTAGCTTAACTATTACAGCAATGCTTTAGTTATGACCCAATCGAAAGACCTGACATCAACACTTTTAAATAGAAGTTAGAGTAACTAGAATAAAAGTAAAGCTTATAGAATAACTAAGCCTAGCAAAGCTTATAATCTTAATAAGACTTTAAGTAAAGCTAATAACTTTAGTAGAAAGAAGAAAATAAAGAGAACGATTAGTTACAGTAAGCTTCCTTGATATAATTGGAGCAGACTAGTCACGATTTAAAATAAGAGGAAAGTGCAAAGCAAAAGAGTGAAAATGAAGACAAAGGATAGAAGGAAGAGCAGAGTATGTAATAACTAAGATATTTATTTAAATAAATGGAATAAAATTAAAGCCTTTATTATAAATTTCTTGCTAGATAAATATAAAAATAACTTAAATATGCTACTAAAAGCTAGCTAAAGAAAATAAGTTTATAGTAATAGTTATATATTGCAGCAATCCTAAAATGCTTGCATTTATATAAACTGTTAATTAATTTAATACTAGCATTTCATTAACTGAATATAGATAGTTAAAGGTATATTTAAATAATTAAGATACGGTTAAAGAGATAATAATAAAGAGTAAAATTAAAGCTTCTAGGTTGAATAAATAAGCTTTTACTAAGCACTTTTTTATCTAATTCTTAAAATAGTAGCTTTTAATATTCTTTTCTTTAGTCAAGTAAATAATCTTTCCAAATTAGAAATTTATCTTACCGTATAGTTTTTTATCAGCAGTATATTCTAGAAAGCCTTGCTTACTTTATAAATTCCAGAAATCTATAATTATAAATTTCTTCCAAAGCTCTTATTCAAGTAAATCTGCTGCCTACCATCTATAAAATTACCTTATGCTTTAAAGACTTAAAGCATTATATATTTCAAGTCTATTTTTATTTAAACTTAAGTTAATATTTCAAATTTCAAAACCATAAATCCCGCTAAAAGCAAATTTCTGAGATTAAATTGATTCAATCTAAGAAGTATAAACTTAGTTTGAAAAATGATCTTTAACAGTAAAATTAACATCAGTGACTTCAATATCCAAAGATCTTCTATATGACATCGTATAGCTTGTTTCTGTAAAAACTAGACTATATATATATTTCTTAAAACAGCTTTAAGTATAAAATACCAAAAAGATAAAATTTATGAATTTCTACAGTTCATTGAATACAGCAAATTAACTTAAACTAAAGATAAAGAAATCTAACCTAGTGCAAAAGTTCAGTCAGGTCGCTTTTAGAAGCTGAGTAAAGAACGTTATGCATGTATTTCTAAGCAAAGGATATAAACTAAGAAAAAGTAAAGATAAGAATAATGAAAATAATCCAAGAGGTTTTAAACTAAGATAGATCCTACACTTGATAAAAAATAGAACTTGAAGTGTAAATTTAGAAAGTTTAGTGCTAAATATCTTTCTTTTGAAATAATTGTCTTAATGTTAATCACAATAATATATCAACTTAATTAAAGAAAAATAGCATCATAACTAAAACTTACAATAATAGAGTCTTCTTATACATATTATACTATCGTCTAATATTTTACACATGCTACAATACCAGTTGCATAAAGCTGTAATCTGATAGGCTGCAAGTCTAGCTTTTTTATAATGCTTATGATAGAAGCATAAGAATAAAATTTCTGAACTAGCTGGATCCTAACAAGTAATTTATAAAGAAGTTAGTCTTTAAAATGAAGTCTAATTAAAAGTATTGAATATAAATACCTTTGTTAATAGTTTCTTAGTTAAAATTAATTAGCTTAATTATTCCAACTAATTATAGAAAAATGATACAAAGAAGTACTTCTACTAAAGGAATTCTTCTATCTCTTGACTAAGAATTTACTAACTCATTACTGTGTCCAGTTTGTATGGATTTCTATAACTAACCTATTTTTTTATGTGAAAACGGACATTCGATATGTTACAATTGTTCCCTTCGCACAGTTAAATGTCCTACTTGTAGAGCTACTATAAGTAAAAAGCTAAGGAATTATATTTTAGAGCAATAACTGTATACTATAGATTATCATTGCTAATTTGAAGGATGTGAAGTCTAAATTAAGTTGAGTAATAAAAAACAGCATGAAGATTTATGCCTTTTTAACCCCAATTTGAAATGCTTGCTTAACTGTAAGAGTTTTGTAGGTACAAGAAGTTAATTAGTTGAGCATATCACAAAACAACATGCTGTTCCACAATATGACATCTTTGGCAACGAAGCTGAGTTTTCATCTAGACTTAGATCTGAAACTTAAGTTCCTCTTTCTGGATGCGTTAAGCTCTTACATACTTTTCATCAAAATATTCAGCAAAATGAATAATCTGGCTAAGCTCCAGCATTGAATTTCACTGATACAGAACAAAATTAGTTAGCTTAATAGCCAAACACTGCTAAGTAATAGAAGTTTAGCGTTTTCACTTATTTATATATGGACGCTAATAAGAACTTGCTGTACCCTTAATTAAGAACATTTTCAGCAGAGTAGTTATAATACAGCTTTAAAATATGAAATATAGAAGATGAATCATTAGGTTGGTTTAAAATCAAAGGAACAGTGTAGAATATAGTCAAAAGTCTAGAAGAAGAGAGGAATTCAAAAGGATGTGTCATTATAGACTTAGAAAGCATCATTAACAAATTTTCGTTCCAGGACAGAGCAGAAAAAAATGGAAATACGCGTCTCTTGCACTTTAAAATAAAGATAACTCCTATTTGAAGTTCTTATCTTATAGTTAATATTCGTTTATTCAAAAATAGTTTTATCTTTGTTAATAAAAGCCTTTAATTCTAAAAATAGATAGAGAGATACTACACTGAAAGTTCTTAGATATTGCATTATATGTTAATAATGATTTATTTAACTGACCATACTTCATAGTTAGAAAAATAGAGGAATAATTTTACACTATAAATGAAATAAACGGAAAGAGGAAATAAATGCATCTGCTATAAGAGATTAACTAAAAAAATCAAAGATAAGGTAGAAAACTTGAGTCCTGTAGACCAATAATTTATCAAAGCTTAATCTCATTTTATTTCATAAATATATGCAACACTTTAAAGAAACTTCTGTACTTTTCTCGGAGAATAAACAAATCACCGAAATTAGTTGTCAAGTTCTTTTATTTTAAGCATTAAAAGATATTGTGTCCTATTAGAATTGATATAGAAGAGATTTTGAGTAATTACAAAGAAAAATTAGAAAATGATATTAAATAGAATGTTTAGTCTTTATTATTGAATGCAAATTTACAGGTATTAAAGTTATTACCTTATTAATTAAACTTAAGCAGTGAAATAAATCTTATATGTATCAGTATTATGAAGGTAAATTAAACCATATATAAACAATTAAAAGTTTTCTGCTTAAAAGCCATTCGATAAAGGTTGTAGTGATAAGTCTTTAGTACTGATTTATTTTTTAGGATGAATAGTTGATAAAAAGATCACAGGCTAACTAATTGTATTTATTATGTATAAAATTAAGGATAATTTATATATCTTAACTACCATCAGAAGCTTATTAGTGTATTTTCTCGAGAAACATGCAGAAATTTAAATTATTTATAGATTTAAACTAATATAAGAAGTTGGGTGCTATGAGTTAGGTGCTTTATTTAAACTATAATAAATTATGAAAAGACTAAGTCTTTGCTAGATACTTTAAAATAGATTAGAAATTTGATCTATATTGAAGTCATTAGACTGATAAAGAAGTAATTTAATAACTGATAAGAATATTAAAAGAGTCTCAAAAGCAAAAAAGTTAGTTGAACAGACACAAAGAAGAGTTAGAATATATTCATATAGTAAACTACCTTAATTATAATTCAGAAAAATCTACTTTTTAAATAGAAAATTACACTTTTTAAAGGTCCTTAATGTTCATGATATTAGTCGCAGTGATTGGCTTCTTCAGTGCCAACAGTTTTAGTGCATTTACATCTTATACATGATCATACATGAAAAAAGCATGATCATAGTTGTACTATTTATAGAATCTTGATCGCTTTAGATAATCAATCCTATATACTGATGATGTTGATACTTGTTTTATCTACTCAATGTTAGAATAGTCTATCTAGGTCTTTATAGGATGTCCAAAGCCTCCTAGATTTATTTTTTCGATTATTATATCCATTCCGTTTTCTTTAACTGCCAGCTTTGATATAATTTTCGTTGTCTTATAGCCAAAAAATCCAGTTGCAAAGAGCATAAAACCAAGTGTATATTTTTGGACATTTGGATATAATTTAGCCTTATATACTAAGTAAGTTCCAAAAGCTAAGCTTAAGAAGGTGAATCTTATATAGGTAGAAGATCTAGCTGAGTTTAATATAATGTCAAGCTCGCCAAGTTCGTTAAAAATGAGCTGAGGTCTGAAGTTTGAAAATTTAGACATTAATATTAAATAATTATTTTAAACTACCTTATCTGTTTTATACCCACTAGCTCCTTTAATTATCTTTACTAGAAACTAGCAAGCTAAGTCAATCTATTAGTTGGCTAACTCCATTGAGAAAGACAATATCAGAGGAAGCTTATTAAGTGGATGCAATTTTAAAATTTAGTCTTTTACTTTAAAGACTTCTTGATCAAATATAGTTCATTAGAAAGAAATCTAGAAGGTCTTAAATTACATAAAGTAATATACCTACTTAAAAATAAGGAAAGCTTATAGCTTTTTAATTAAAAGCTCATAGATAATCTATTAAGTGATTCAACTTAACGAAGTACTAAACATTACAGTTATGCTTAGTAGAAATTAACAAATGCTTCTTTAACTTTAAAGGCTATCTAGTCTAACTGTATTGGTAAGTGTTATGCTTATTAAAGAAAAGTTAGCAAACTTTATAAAAAACTTTAAAGGCACTGATCAAACTTTTGATTAGGACTGGGTATTATATTGTAACTAATTTCTAGAATAAAGCTACAAATCTTATGCTTTTTAAGCTTAATAAATATATTTTAAAGTATAGTAAAACTAGAAAATAGGTATATCTTGACTTTATTAGTAAGATTAATAAAATGAAAAGCTTAATTTCTTGCTAATAGACTATAATACCTTAGTAGTTAATAAGGGAAATTTAATAAATACTTTCTAACTCTAAACTTCAGGCAATTCTTTTTGACTAAATTGAGTTTCAAGAAAAGATAGGAAAGGGAACATTTGGAACTGTGTATAAAGGAGAGTGTGAAGGTCGCATTGTAGCTATAAAAGTAATTAAGATGTTTAATCTAAAAGACAACTAAAGATAGATAATTGACTTCATTTAAGAACTTAAGACTCATATAAATTTGACTGATGATAATATCCTGAAATTGATGTATATAAGTTACGATAAAAAGTTATGCTTGATTACTAAGTATATGGAAGGAGGGTCTTTATATGAAGCTATTCATTTAAACAATCGATTTTCTAATTTTAGTTCTAAAATAAGATGCTTAATAGAGATAGCAGATGGCATTCTAGCTCTACATAACACTAAACCTCCTGTTATTCATAGAGACTTGAAGCCAGCAAACATTTTACTTGATTATTCTGGATCAGTGAGAATAGCTGACTTTGGCATATCAAGGATTTTAAACAATGGAACCCAAACTTGCTTTACTAATTAAAATTTAGGAACTTTGCGCTACATGCCACCTGAATGCTTTTAAGACAGTTCTACTTAGGGTACTGAAGTAGATGTTTGAAGTTTTGCCTGCATAATGCTAGAAATGTTTTCTAATTAGTTACCTTGATATAACTTCGAAATGCAAATTCCTTTAAGTGATTTTCATGTAATTGGAGCTTTAGCTAGCAATTAAGGAATAATTCCTTAGATACCATAAAATATCTCAGAATAGATAAAAGAACTTCTGAATAATTGCTTCAGTTATGAGCAAAAAGCAAGACCAAATATGAAAGCAGTAATAAAATAGTTAAGGGAAATAAATAAAGTTGTAAGCTCCTAAAGTAACATACAGAAATAAAATTAGCAGATTCCTTATTAAGCAACAGAAGTAATTCCTCAGTTCTAGATAAAGGAATCTAAAAGCAGTTTCCAAGCTATCAAAATTAAAAAAATGAAATAGAACCAAAACCAAGTCTATTTCTAACCATAAAATAATTCAAAATTGTAAATAAATGAATAGAAACAAGTGTAAAATACTCAATTAATATAGTAGCATAATGTAGACTTGGAAGCGCAGTAAATTAAACGAAAAAAGAAACTTTAAGAAGAAGAAAAAAACAGAATAGTTGAAATTTAAAAGTGTTACTATGTAAACAGGTAGAGTATATTATACATAGTAGAAATACCTTCTTTAAAGGTTACTTAGGACAATTCCTTTTTTACTGATATGGGAGTAGAAATAAGTAAAGACACTATTTTTTACCATTATAAAGCTACTAACTAACTTATAGTAAGTGGAGGATGGATAGGAAAGAATCACCTATAAAGGTTCACAGTTATAGATATATAAGCAAGGAAAATAGTACAGAATTTATAAATGATATTCAAGCGTAAAGGGCATGGAGTTATAGAGCATAACGGTAGAATATATTTAATATCTGGACATATTAGAAAATCGGATTACTAACAGAAATGTGAATATTACAATCCAGTCACAAACTAGTTTACTGAAGCAGGAAAATTAATCCTAGCAGTGAAATATTTTGGAATGGCTGTGTGAAATAACTAAATATGAGTATTTGGAGGAAACACAACTTCTAAGTAATATTTTTAGAAAACAGTGCAGTATTATATAACTGATAAAGATGAATGGCATATTTTTCCTGTGCTACTAGCAAATAGTTGTATGTGCTAGGCATTTGGAACAAATGAAGGCTGCGTTATTTTTTCCGACAAGCTCGATAAAACCCTACTGTTTCATCATTCAATAACAAACCCTTTTAGTGATTATGCAGAAGGATATCTAGGAAGCACGTAAACTTAAAATTTACCCTTAATAGAGTGTAATAATTCTGTTTACTTATTCGATGGATAACATTTATGGGGAATAAATTTGGAAGGAAAAGTAAAAAAGTGGTCTTAGTTGATTAAACTAGGAGACTAACATTTTTTGGAATTAGTAAATTAATTAATTATTTTATTTAATTATCCAAAGTTTATACCTAGAAAAAGCGGAAGAATAAAGAAATAAGCTAAATTTACTCTTAATAAAGTAGCTAATTGCAAAGCATGAGTATTATGTAACATTTTAGATAATGCTACATGATATTTACTTAAGAAGATTCAAAGGAATACCTTCTTCCATATTTTAAGCTCTTTATTGATTTAATTATTCAAATAGGTTCTAATGAAAAAAGTATTTATTACTTAAAAAATTTAGATCTGATTTTAGAAGTTAAATTACATAGTGTAAATCATTTCGATAAAGCAATTGCAAACTCTTCTAGTTCATCTTCGTGTCTGCATTTAATGATATCATATACTCTTTAGAATTCTTACTAGTATTATGGATAATGTTAACCATATACCAAAAATCTGTCATGCATCTTATACATCAGGTCTTAATCACCTTGGATAGCAAAGCATCATAAATTAATGTACACTTCATAAAACTCTTGTGTTAGTTTATTTTCTCCTTTTTTTTCTTTGAAATACAAAAATTTTATATATACTTCTACACTTTTCGTCGCTCACTCCTTCATCTTCTTATGCTTTAACCTTGGCTCACCTTTCAAAACTCACTCGGAAAATTAAGTTCCATAGCATTCACTAATTATACTTCTTTGGTATCTATAAGCTTCAATCAGTTGTTCAAAAGTAACATCTTCAAGCAAGTAAGGAATAGTCTAATTCTTGGAGCCTTTCTTCCCCATTTATTAATCTAAAGTACATAAAATTAAACTTTTAGCTAAAAATCAATTAAGTATTTAAAATTTATCTATATCATATAACAAAATAGCTTAGATATCTAATTAAACCTAGTACTTTTAATAACTAATACTACCTAAATTTTACTCAGAATGTAACATTCTAATTATAATTTAGATTATAAGCTCATAGACTTAGATAATATAGATACAATGAAATAAGAGCTATTCGATCCTGAGATTATTACTAATACAGAACAAGCTTCAGAAATTTTTAAAGAAGGAGGATTAGTTGCTTTTCCTACTGAAACAGTGTATGGATTAGGTGCTAATGGTCTTAACTAATAGGCAGTTGAGACCATTTTCAAAGCGAAGAAAAGGCCTTCTAATGATCCTTTGATTCTACATGTTAAAGATTTTCAGTCAGTATTACCACTTGTAAGTGAGTCCGAAGAAGTACTCAAGTTTTGCGAGTTTTTGTCTGGAAAAGTATGGCCAGGTCCTTTAACTTTAGTTTTAAAGAAGAGTGAAATAGTACCAGATATTATATGTGCTTATACAGGATGGGTAGGAGTAAGATGTCCTAATCATAAGTTAACTCTTGAACTTCTTTCAAAGATAGATTTTCCTCTAGCTGGACCAAGTGCAAACTTATTTGGGCATGTTAGTCCAACTACTTCATAGCATGTAAAATATGATTTCACTTAAAATGAATACAAAGTATGGATATTAGAAGGAGGATAATGTTCAAGGGGAATTGAGTCTACTGTAGTTAAAGTGTAAGAAAATTAGGAATCTAACTAAATTGACCTTACCATACTTAGATAAGGAAGTACTGCTATGACTACATTGTAATAACTAACTGAAGGCTGGCCTAGATTGGTAAAAGTTACCAAAACTTAATTTAAGCCTAAAGAATAGACAGAGAGCAAGAATTTTGAGAGTCCAGGGTTACTACTTCAACATTACTCTCCAAAGTTTCCTTGCTTCTTATTTATTTCGTGCTAGTTCCTTTATGAAAATGCCTAAAGTATAAAGCAAAGCACAACTGTCTAATTGATTTTGGAAGCATCTGCAAAAGGTTTATGGAAGAGAAGTAGGAGCAATTTGAATTTCTATAAATATTAGATTTAAGTGAAGCTTAAGATCTCAAGTAAGCAGAGTAAAATCTATACGATATACTAAGAAAAAGCGAGTAGGTCTAGAACTGCAGCTAAATCTTTATTTATGCTGGTAGTTTTAGAGACTAGAATGGATGTGAAGCAATTTGGGACAGACTTTACAGAGCTGCAAGTGGTAATGTTCTTGATTCATGATAAAAAAAAGCTTATTTAATTGTACAAAGCAATTAATTAAATCTTAAGTTATATCTCACTTTTGTATTTTCAAATATTTACCATAATACAGTTTTCACTAGTTAAAATATATAAGAAATATTATAGTTTTATCTCTAATTTTAAGAGTAAATACGAATAGAGAAACTAACTTAAAAATTAGATTTATTAAGCTATACTTAAAAAGAAGATTTAATTATAAGAGAGATTTAGAAAGATACTCTCTTTTGATAAGAGGGTTAAGCGCTACTTTGCTATCTCAATATCTTTGTTATATCAACAAAAAGAAAGATACTTACTAGTATATTTTTTTTCTTAACTAATAAAAGCTTGATAATAATTTAGCTATTATTAATTATAACCACTATATGTAGCTTTTACTATCTTTGCCTTTGCGAATCACTCTTTTGCTTAAAATTTGTTCGTATTCTTTTTAAAAATATCTCATCACATATTTAGAAACTACTAACCTTAATAAATTAATTTATTATCTTTCTTAGTTCTTTCAAAGATAATATAAAAACTTAGTCAAATCACACTAAAAATATCAACTGTTTTTCTTGTTATCTAACTTAAATATAAATTATCCATTTTATCTAATCTTAATAGATGCTAATTATTAGTCTTAGTATTCATAACCAATAGTCATAATTACTTAGATTAATAACAAAAGAAATGTTCAAATTTTATTTTTAGTTACAGTCATATTAGTTTATACAGCAAGCTTAGCTTTCATTTCTACATTTAAATGAAGGGTATTTTATATATCTCATTTATTATTCAGAAGCAACTTTTCCTGATCATAATCTATTTCTCTGCTTAAAAAGTAATTCCTTTATCATAAATACTTAGCTAGTTTGTTAGACAGTATCAGTTAAATCTACACTCCTATAGGGTAAAATTATTATCTAACTACTTAGCATTGAAATATATTTGGTAGAAAGTGTCTTAAATAGATGGATGGATTAGAATAGCCTGTAGTAACTTATATAGTTAAGATATCGATAGTTAATTATCAAAGCTTAAGCTATATCCTCAGGAACTTTAAAGATATAATATTAGTGAATTAGTATTCTTCGGTATGGATTATCTATGTATGTGAAAACTAATAGTAGCTTTATCATATTCTATGCTAGTATTTTTATTACCTTTATTTAAATTGGAATGCATTATAGACTATTAAAAAAAGCTTTAAAAAATAGAAAAATTATTTTAGTTTTTACTAATTATAGATTTGGGTTCATCAAAATGCACCACAATTTCCTACTTTAATACCAAAATAAAATAAATGATTATACGCGCTTTTTCTAATTAGTGAATCAGAACAGTAAGGATCTTCACCTATCACTGAGTCACATATTGAATAAGAAGCGAAATCATCTTTGTATCATATTTCAGTTGTTAAATGATATGGATAATAAGCCTTTGCTTCTCCTGATTTCTTACAGTCTCCTACCGGTTCAGTAGTGCCAAATGGATTACAAGGAGGCAAATGAGGAACAAGATCATTATAATTCACAACTCTGAAAATTTTAGAGTCATTTATCTTACCAAGTAAAGCTTAGTTCCATGTATCATCTCCAACTCTAGGCTATCCAAAAGTATAAGCATTAACTTCATATTACTTATTATTAAACAATCCCGAATGAGCTGCATCTGACAGTGCATGCAAAGTCATTGCTCCTCCCAAACTATGTCCAGTGAAGGTAATTTTCTTAATATTAAGGTCCTTTCTTTCAAGAGTTTCATTTAGATACTATCTAAAGGCTTATCGTAGATCTTATACAAAGAAGTTATAAAAACATTCATGCACTAGAGCCTATCCTATCTAATGTATTTCATATAATCTACTTGTACTTCCTTATATTTCATCAATCAATTATTAAGTACTGTTCGTACCTTAAAAAGAGATAATCAGTTCACCCCTTTAATCATTATAAAGAAAGACAAACATGATACTGTTATAGTCTTCCCTTGACTTAAATAATCTAATTACTTTGTACGATTTTAGCTTATCACATACCGTTCCACAATTTCAATCTTATACTTTTTTCTTATCGCAATAAGCAAGAGAACTAGCATAAGTATAGGTGATTGCATCCTATTCGTTGTATTAAGCTTTAAGCTATAGAGAGTGACTTAAGTTCAGCTTATTTTCAATGAACCCATGGACAAAATAGTTAAAAGTTAGCAAAGCAGAGAAAATCACAAGTTTCATATTTATAAAATGCTCTTAAAACCCTTTTATATACTGTACTTTTTAAAATGGCTATTATTATTTAAAAAACAAAGCAGGCTGAAAGGGAGAGCAATAGATAGAAACCAACAGACTATATTTTATAAATCCATCTGTTACTAATATTAACCTAGTGCCATCTGTTTATCATTCTAATGCTTTATAATTGCAACTTTTAGCTATCAATAGCCTTTCATAAATATTTTGACTTTATTTATGAGATAAAAATATCTTTGATGATACAAAAATGGAAGTATTAATTAAGAGAAGTAAAGAGAATTCTTAGCTTAGAGATTTCCTTGTTTTCCCATTTATTAAATATTAAGTAATTTAACTATTGACTTGCATAATTAGCTTCTTCATTTGCTTTAACTAAAGAGTGAGAGTCTAGTTTTTTAACTTAATCTAATTAAATCGAAGAATGCTTGAAATAAGTTTTGAAGTAACTCTATTGACTCGCTTAAATAACTTTTTTCAAAAGCTCTATAAAATAGAGTAAAGAATAAGGAGTTAAACTAACAGTTTCTTAATTAATTAGCTGATTTCAAGTTAGTGTGAAGTCAAAGTTGGAGAACTAAAGAAAATTAACTTAGAACATAAGAGTTTCTTGCTGCAGACTAGTATTCAAAAAGTTCATACGATATGCTTTATAACTACTAGGGATATTTTAAACAGCAGCTAGGTATTTGAAAGCTTCTTTTTAATAAGCATTTTAAGTAATCTTTATTAATTAAAAAAGTATTTTCTTTATGATTATTTAATAATATTAAGTCTTCTTATCACTTAAAAAAGATAAATATAAACCATTAAAAAAGCAACCATATGGACATAAGAAAGCATTTTATAATAATTAAGTATATTTAAAAGCAAATAGATTAAAAGCTACTTTGATAAGTCATATATCAAGCTATAGCTTTTTATTACTATTTATGAAGCTTAATCCAATGTTAAGTATTAAGGGATATTATTGGAACTGTAATAGTTAGCATAGAAGCTCAAACTTATTATGAATGATAAGCAAACTTTATTAATTAGACTATTTAAACTAAAGTTATTAAACTATAACAGATCTATAGAGGGTATTTTATACTATTCTATTGAAAGGCTTTTCTCTAGATTGTTAAAAGTTTTGAGATAGTGAGTAGTTACTAAACAAAGGCACTGAGCATTAAAAAATTCATGCTTGAATGTAAAATAAATAGCATTATAAGTAAATTTAATTAATCTAGGAACCAAAAATTTCAATTATTGAAGTGGGAAATAAAATTGACTTGATAAATAAGCTAAGAATACGATTTCATATACTAGGTAACTATTTTTGAATACTAGTAATCAGAAATTTAATATAGCTCTTTAAATATGGAAATGAGAATCTTGGATTTCTAAATAAGAAAATCCTATTTAAATTATTTATTTAACTTTTCAATATTCGTTATTATTGTAAAAACAAGCAAATTCTTTTATTATCATTTACTCTTTTTCTGAATCTTCCAACCAATTTTAGATCTGCTGATTTCCCTTCGGGGCCAAATCCATCCTACACTCTTCTCTGTTGTTAAAGTTCCAGAAAAGAATTAATTTCTTCTTATAGATTTTTCCTTGAGAATTATATTACATTATTCTAAATTACTATGTTCTCTTAGTACCTCTCTTGCCAATATAATTTTATCTTAAATAGATAGCAAATTCCGTAAAATTCTTTTTCACTCCTTCATATATAAAATTTCTTTATAATAGACTTAACTAATTTCTCCAAGCGTGTAGAAACGATAAATTGCTCTAACGCTATTTTATCCCCTATAAATATGATTATAGAGCGCGTAGCACCTCGCTAGCGTGCAGCTCTTTCAGTATTAATATTTAATATAAAAAAATGTTCTCAAAAGCTTAATTTCATTCTATTCGTCCAAAGAGTCACTTCATCTTCTCCAAATGGGGAATACTTGATTGTTAGAAAAACAGATATAATATGATGGAGTAAGCATGGCTATGATAGTAAAGATTGAGAAATTGAATAAGGCAGTGCTTTAAGATTGCAATAGTCTATTGAAGAATCAGATTTGTAAATAGTTACTGACCCAATTTGATACTTTTAGAAGTCATGATAGTTATACAACTCATTATGACTATCATTTAATACCCTATATTATACTAGCGTCAATCAATTCTTTAACTTTGAAAACTATCAAGTAGTGGACTCAATATAGATCACTTTCCAATTCTATTATAGTTAGATACTTAAAGCATCAATAGAAATCTACATTACTTGCTCCTAGTAATAGCTTTAAGCTTATAAATACGAATTTTAGGAAGACTATAAGTCTAAATTTAATGGATAGCAGCTTTTGAAGCATTTTAGTAAGATAACTTAGGAGATCAATACAGGTATACTCTTCAAATTCTCTATACTAATGCTGATTATGCTTTTGAATAGGTTCGTTGAAGTATTAATCATGATTTACTTCCTTGAAGGATATAAATAGATTAAATGATACTAAGTAAGCATAAATATACTATTAAAAGCACTTATATAGCAGAAAGGGTAAACAATATAACTAGCATTAAATAATCGAAAAGTTTAAAGGGTATAAATGCCATTAATGGTAATATAAGTATAAATATTCTAAACAAAACACAAAGAAAATCAATAAGTCTCCTTAGAAATGTTTAAGTAAGCCAGAAAATTCCTTAATCCGTAGAGAAGAAATTATTTATACCTGAATCAAGAAAAATTAACAGTTAATAGAAAAGTAGTTTAGAATTAAAAAGTTTCCATTAATTTACTTAAAAGAAGATCTTAATCTCTTAATTTAAATAATGAATTACAAAAATAATACAATTACCTTTATAAAACTGAATATAGAAAAATGTGAGAAATAAGCAAAAAAAGGACTAATGAATGAAATGATACAATTAGATTATCTATTGAAACATAGTAGTAAAGTGTTAAATGATATAATTAATTTAAGAAAATAAACGAAAAGAGAAGAATAAGCATCACTAACTTAATTAGATTGTTATAAATATTTAATAGTTATAAAAATAAAATGGCTTCTAAGAAATAACAGAACTTTGAACAAAACATTTAAACAGGAAAATTCTCTAAAAAATTAAAAAGCGAAATAATTACAATGAGTGAAAGTGAGAAATATGATTGATATGATGAACATTAACCACTTGGAAATCCAGAATTAAAAAAACTTCCGACACAAACTCAAATAGAAATATTATCTAAGTCATTAAAAGAGTTTATGTTTAAAAATAGATACCTCACTGATAAAGTAGAAAAATTAGAAAAACTAATAACGTCTTTACTTGAAAAGCAATATTAATAATCATAAGAAATAGAAAACAAACTGGAACAAAGAATTCTTTAAATTTAATAATAAATTCAGGTAACACCATTTTCGTTTTAACAGAATTAATCAGATCCTATGGAAATAGAAAATGAAGCCTCAAATTAAAATAAACAGTAAACATTTATTTAAAATAAGTAGTAAATTTAAATTAAATAAGTGTTACATAATAATAGTTTAAAAGAAGAATAAAATGCTACGTGTGCAATAAATAACACCAATGAAAATACTGCTACTAACTAAGCGAAATTTAAAGAAAGAATAAATAAGATATTTTTAGAAAACTATTTAGGATATATCCAACATAAAGCGGAAAAATTTATAGAAAAAAATTCTTTAATTCAAATCTTAATCCTTGGATAAATAATTAGGAACGCTAAGTGCAAGACCAAAACTATTCCGAATATTAAAGGATGGTGCACTAATGAAGTGCTACACCGCCTAACTAAGCCTAGTAGGAATTCAAGACAAACTAATAGAGACAAGCTGATAGAATAGGTCAGATGGCTGACTACTAAGACTTTAACAAAGCTTTTTAACTTTTAACTTTAACTTTTTTTATGAAAAACAATTTACTAAAAAGCAGTTAAAAGTTATTAAATCTTATTTGAAATGTTATGAAGAAGATATTTTATCTATAGAGGAAATAAGAAAATAATAAAGGGAAAGATAGTATGATATAGCTTTGCTAGTGAGACTTTTTAGAATGTACAGTTATAAGAAGATAATAGATGATCTAATTTTATAATGCAGTATAATTTATAGAGTATTATATATCTTAATTACTAATAGTATCTTTTCTTGAGAGAGGTATAATAATAATATCATTTAATATGTCTTTACTATATTTTCATATAGATAATAAAACTGTTTATTTTACATCTAATTCATCATTCCTATTTTATTCATTGCTCATGTTCTTTTTCTTCTTGTTCTTCTCCTTCTACTGCTACAACTTTATCCAAATCGTTCTGCCACTGTAGTATTTCCTCATTCCACTATAGGATTTCAATTCTTCTCTTCAATAATTGTTAATGGAAGCTTTTAATTCTAAAATCTATTTCTCTTAGCTGTTTTTAAGTAGGGAAATTAAGAGTAAGATAGCTTTAATTATATGTTAACATTTTTATTAAGTCGTAATTTTTAAAGTCTTTAAATTCCTAAATTAGATCTTGCAGAACTTCACATGATTCAATATGAACAAAGCTATCTAATTCTCCACATATGCAAATCTCAGAGTATTTGATTTTGAAGTGTCTTTGCTATAATTCGTATTAGAAATGATAGCAAAAGGTTCTAAATTTATAAATAGAAATTATTTCTCTAATCATAAATTTATTTAGTTTCGTATATGTATAAAATGGAAACTATCTTGTTTCTTTATTAATATCTTCAAAGTAAAAGTGTGCAGTTTACATTGATCTCATCTTTTCTGTAGCATCTTAAAGGAACTTCTCTTAGATTTTGTTATAAGCTTTACTCAAAAATAATTTGCTGTCTTCAATATTCTATACATCTATTTCAAAAAGTTAAGTTAATTTCTCCAAGTTTTTTAAATATTTCAGATTAGCTATTTTTGTTTTGTTAAATAAAAAGGTAATATCAGAGTCAGGATTTCTTTATGTTTCTTATCATAATTTTACGTAAAACTTTAAATATCTCATTGCTATGTAGTACTCAAAAGTTAGTCAGTTCAAATCAATAAAGCATGATTCATTTTGAATTTGGACTTTAGAATGCATATCTTGCTACTTTTCTTTAACTAGTATGTATGTCTTTCTTTATTTTTCCAATGCCCCTTAAAATCGTCCATGGAATAACTTCTGAGGCATATTCTGTTTTAGGGAGTAAAAAGACTTGAAAAATCTACTTAAAGTTGTAAGGAGTGATATTCTAATATTTGGACAATTATATCAAGGATCTATTAACAGATTTCTTATATTTTTAGACTATTTCTTTGCAATGGACTTTATAATATTCGTTTTAATGGAAAGTATATCCTAAATAAGTTATCCTCTTAGATCTTTTAATTTCTTAATTATTCAAACTTATGTTAACATTAATGTCTTCTTGTTCTTAATTCTTAGTTTTAAAGCATATAAACTCACACTTACTAACATTTATGCTCAGTTTTATTCATCCAAATACTTTACACGTTGCTTTAATCAATAGATTCATATTATCTTCATTCGATTCATATTATCTTCTTGAGAGAGGTATTAAAAGATTAAAGTAATATAATAATTTAAACTAATATCAACAGAGAAATACTATAAACCTGTCTTTTATTTAAACTTACTTAAGATATCAAAATGCCAATTCTTTGATTGACACTTTCAATTTGGTACGAGAAAGTTAAATTAATGTAAAATAAATTATTTAAATTAGCAAAGAAATTACTTAGTGAGTGATAACCATATTAAAAAAGAGAGACTGAAAACAGCAAAATTTATTGATACAAAAGATAAGAAGAAATAGAATAGACTAATACTATAAATTTCCTTCCTTTATAGTGCAGAAATACCTTTTACAAAATAGAAAATTACACTTTTTACAAATTCTTAATAGTCCTGATATTGGTACGCTGATTGGCTTCTTCAATACCAAAGTATTTTATGAATTTATATCTTAAACTCAATCAAACATAAAAATCATGATAGAAGTAAGATTAATAAAATGAAAAGCTTAATTTCTTGCTAATAGACTATAATACCGTAGTTAATAAGGGAAATTTAATAAATACCTTCTAATGCTAAGCTTCAGGCAATTCTTTATGACTAAATTGAGTTTCAAGAAAAGATAGGAAAGGGAACATTTGGAACTGTGTATAAAGGAGAGTGTGAAGGTCGCATTGTAGCTATAAAAGTAATTAAGATGTTTAATCTAAAAGACAACTAAAGATAGATAATTGACTTCATTTAAGAGCTTAAGACTCATATAAATTTGACTGATGATAATGTTCTGAAATTGATGTATATAAGTTACGATAAAAAGTTATGCTTGATTATTAAATAAATTGAAGGGGGTCTTTATATGAAGCTATTCATTTAAACAATCGATTTTCTAATTTTAGTTCTAAAATAAGATGCTTAATAGAGATAGCAGATGAAGTTCTAGTTCTACATAACTCTAAACCTCCTGTTATTCATAGAACTTGAACCAGCAAACATTTTACTTGATTATTCTGGATCAGTGAGAATAGCTGACTTTGGCATATCAAGGATTTTAAGCAATAGAACTATCTAAATTCTTGCTTTACTAATTAAAATTTAGGAACTTTGCGCTACATGCCACCTGAATGCTTTTAAGATAATTCTACTTAGGGTACTGAAGTAGATGTTTGAAGCTTTGTTTGCATATTGCTTGGAATGTTTTCTAATCTGCTTCCTTGATATGACTCTGAAATGATAATTTCTTTTAGTGATTTTCATGTATCTATTATTTTAGCTAGTAAGAAAGGAATAATTCCATAGATATCATAAAATATCCCAGAATAGATAAAAGAACTTCTGAATAATTGCTTCACCTATGAGCAAAAAGCAAGACCGAATATAAAAGCAGTAATTAAATATTAAAGGGAAATAAATAAAATCGTAAACTCCTAAAGCATCATACAGAAAAAAATTAACAGAATCCTTATTAAGCAAAAGAAATAGTTCCTCAGTTCTGGATAAAAGTATCTAAAAGTAGCTTCCAAACTATCAAAATTAAAAATATGAAAAATAGCCAAAACTAAGTATATCTGCAAACTTAGAAATTATTCTAAAAGAGAAACCTTAAGAAGAAATTAAAAATAGAATAGCTTAAATTTAAAAGTGTTACTAAGTAAATAGGTAAAGTATATTATAAAAGTAAAAATTCCTATTTTTAAGGTTACATAGGATAATTCCTCCATAATGATACAGAAGTAGAAATAACTGAAGATACTATTTTTACTACTATAAAGCTAATAATTACTTATAGTAAGTGAAGGACTGTTAGGAAAGAATCACCTATAAGATTCCCAGTTTTAGACATAAAACGAGGAAAATAGTTCAGAATTTATAAATGAAATTAAAGTGTAATTGGCATGGTGTAAAAGAGTCTTGGAATAAAATATATTTAATATATGAATATACACAAAATAAGACTACTAGTAAAAATGCCAATATTACAATCTTGTCACAAACTAGTTTATTGAAGCAGGAAATTGATTATAGCAGTGAAATATTTTGAATAGATGTGTGAAATAGCTTAATGTGAGTATTTGGAGGAAACACAACTTCTAAATAATATTTCTAGAAAATAGTGCAGTATTATATAACTGATAAAGATGAATGATCTATTTTTCATGTGCTACTAGCAAATATTTGGTTATGCTAGGTATTGGGAATAAATGAAGGCTGCGTTATTTTTTTGACTATTTTGATAAAACCTTACTATTTCATCATTCAACAACAAACCTTTTTAGTGATTTTGCAGAAAGATATAAAATACTTAAAATTTAAACTTACCCTTAGAAATGAGTAAGATATCTGTTTATATGGATAGCATTTATGGAAAATAAATTTAGAAGGAAAAATTAAAATAAGAGAAAAGCAGAAGTTTAAGAAGCTAGATTTAGTTATCTTTGAATGAAGAAGCTAATTACAAAGTATGATTATTATATAGAATTTTAGGATAATGCTCATGATATTACATTTATGAATATATATAGAAGCATCTTTTTTATGTTTTATCTCTTTATTGGTTTAATGATTTGAATAAGATTTAATGAAAAGGAAAAAGTTAAGAAAATAAAGTATTTACTAATTAAACAATTTGGATCTGATTTAGAAGTAAAAGTACATTTTCAAATCATTTCGATAAAGCAATTGCAAACTCTTCTAGTTCATCTTCGTGTCTGCATTTAATGATATCATATACTCTTTAGAATTCTTACTAGTATTATGGATAATGTTAACCATATACCAAAAATCTGTCATGCATCTTATACATCAGGTCTTAATCACCTTGGATAGCAAAGCATCATAAATTAATGTACACTTCATAAAACTCTTGTGTTAGTTTATTTTCTCCTTTTTTTTCTTTGAAATACAAAAATTTTATATATACTTCTACACTTTTCGTCGCTCACTCCTTCATCTTCTTATGCTTTAACCTTGGCTCACCTTTCAAAACTCACTCGGAAAATTAAGTTCCATAGCATTCACTAATTATACTTCTTTGGTATCTATAGGCTTCAATCAGTTGTTCAAAAGTAACATCTTCAAGCAAGTAAGGAATAGTCTAATTCTTGGAGCCTTTCTTCCCCATTTATTAATCTAAAGTACATAAAATTAAACTTTTAGCTAAAAATCAATTAAGTATTTAAAATTTATCTATATCATATAACAAAATAGCTTAGATATCTAATTAAACCTAGTACTTTTAATAACTAATACTACCTAAATTTTACTCAGAATGTAACATTCTAATTATAATTTAGATTATAAGCTCATAGACTTAGATAATATAGATACAATGAAATAAGAGCTATTCGATCCTGAGATTATTACTAATACAGAACAAGCTTCAGAAATTTTTAAAGAAGGAGGATTAGTTGCTTTTCCTACTGAAACAGTGTATGGATTAGGTGCTAATGGTCTTAACTAATAGGCAGTTGAGACCATTTTCAAAGCGAAGAAAAGGCCTTCTAATGATCCTTTGATTCTACATGTTAAAGATTTTCAGTCAGTATTACCACTTGTAAGTGAGTCCGAAGAAGTACTCAAGTTTTGCGAGTTTTTGTCTGGAAAAGTATGGCCAGGTCCTTTAACTTTAGTTTTAAAGAAGAGTGAAATAGTACCAGATATTATATGTGCTTATACAGGATGGGTAGGAGTAAGATGTCCTAATCATAAGTTAACTCTTGAACTTCTTTCAAAGATAGATTTTCCTCTAGCTGGACCAAGTGCAAACTTATTTGGGCATGTTAGTCCAACTACTTCATAGCATGTAAAATATGATTTCACTTAAAATGAATACAAAGTATGGATATTAGAAGGAGGATAATGTTCAAGGGGAATTGAGTCTACTGTAGTTAAAGTGTAAGAAAATTAGGAATCTAACTAAATTGACCTTACCATACTTAGATAAGGAAGTACTGCTATGACTACATTGTAATAACTAACTGAAGGCTGGCCTAGATTGGTAAAAGTTACCAAAACTTAATTTAAGCCTAAAGAATAGACAGAGAGCAAGAATTTTGAGAGTCCAGGGTTACTACTTCAACATTACTCTCCAAAGTTTCCTTGCTTCTTATTTATTTCATGCTAGTTCCTTTATGAAAATGCCTAAAGTATAAAGCAAAGCACAACTGTCTAATTGATTTTGGAAGCATCTGCAAAAGGTTTATGGAAGAGAAGTAGGAGCAATTTGAATTTCTATAAATATTAGATTTAAGTGAAGCTTAAGATCTCAAGTAAGCAGAGTAAAATCTATACGATATACTAAGAAAAAGCGAGTAGGTCTAGAACTGCAGCTAAATCTTTATTTATGCTGGTAGTTTTAGAGACTAGAATGGATGTGAAGCAATTTGGGACAGACTTTACAGAGCTGCAAGTGGTAATGTTCTTGATTCATGATAAAAACAAGCTTATTTAATTGTACAAAGCAATTAATTAAATCTTAAGTTATATCTCACTTTTGTATTTTCAAATATTTACCATAATACAGCTTTCACTAGTTAAAATATATAAGAAGTATTATAGTTTTATCTCTAATTTTAAGAGTAAATACGAATAGAGAAACTAACTTAAAAATTAGATTTATTAAGCTATACTTAAAAAGAAGATTTAATTATAAAAGAGATTTAGAAAGATACTCTCTTTTGATAAGAGGGTTAAGCGCTACTTTACTATTCAATATCTTTTTTATAAAAACAAAATGAAAGATACTTACTAGTATATTTTTTTTCTTAACTAATAAAAGCTTGATAATAATTTAGCTATTATTAATTATAACCATATGTAGCTTTTACTATCTTTGCCTTTGCGAATCACTCTTTTGCTTAAAATTTGTTCGTATTCTTTTTAAAAATATCTCATCAAATATTTAGAAACTACTAACCTTAATAAATTAATTTATTATCTTTCTTAGTTCTTTCAAAGATAATATCAAAACTTAGTCAAGATCATATTGAAGACAAAAACTAATGAAGATATTTTAGCTGATATCTCAATCTTTTTTGCAATATCTAAGTATTTCTAAATATTATTTTTAGGCTCCATAGCCAATAGTTATAGTAATTATCTTATCAACTATATATTGAAATCAAATCTAATTTTTAGCAATCAACTTATAGTGTATCATTAGCTTAACTTATTTTCTAAATTTAAGTCTAAGAAAGTCATTAGACATATATTTGTTTATTATTTAAAGGGGATTATTCATTTTTATTATCACCTTCTTTTAATGCTAATCAACATAAGTTATCTGCTAAATAGCAATTCCTTAATCATAAAGCTCTTAGCTAATTTGTCAGATAGTTCTATTTTTAATAGTTTATCCTAAGGATAAATTATTATTAACTTTTAGCTTTGAAATTTTTTTCAGATGACAGTATGTTTTAATAGATAAGTGGATTAATATCAATTACTTTTAAGGTTAAGGAATGGAAACAACATTAGCACTATGTTTAGATCATATTCTCTAATGCGAGCAGTTCTGAGAAACTAAGGAAATCTTTCAGGAAATAAAAGTTTTAATAAAAATGCTGATTTTGAAAAATCAGGTTGGCGAGACTATAAAAGTATAATATCAATGAGCTGATACCCTTCTGTATGGATTATTTATGAATGTGAAAACTGATAGTAACTTTATCTAAGATTAAGCTAATATTTTAATACCTTTATTTAAAAAAGACTCTATTATAGGCTATTAAATGAAAGATTTAAAAAATAGCAAAAGATTTGAGATTTTACTAATTATAAGTTTGGGTTTTTCAAATTTTTCACCAAAACGTACCACAGTTTCCTATTTTGATCCCGAAATAAAACAAATGATTAAATACGTTGTATGTAAGAAGAGAATCAGAACAGGAAGCATCTTCACCTATCACTGAATCACAAATTTTATAAGAGGCGAAATTATCTTTGTACCATACTTCTGTTGGTATGTGATATGGATAGTAAGCCTTTGCTTCTCCTGTTTTCTTACAGGCTCCTACAGCTTTAGTAGTACCTAATGGATTACAAGGAGGCAAATGAGGAACAAGATCATTATAATTCACAACTCTGAAAACTTTATAGCTATTTATCTTACCAAGTAAAGCTTAATTCCATACATCATCTCCAATTCTAGGCTATCCGTAAGTATAAACACTAACATCATATTGCTTTTAATTAAGCATTCCCGAATGAACTGCATCTGATATTGCATGTAAAGTCATCGCTCCTCCCAAACTATGTCCAGTGAAGGTAATTTTCTTAATAATAAGAACCTAATTTTCTAGAGTCTCTTTTAGATACTATTTAAAAGCTTATCTTAGGTCTTTTACATAGAAGTTATAAAAGTACGAATGCACTAGAGCTTGTCCTATTGAATGTAAATCATATAATACGCTAAGGCTTCCTTTTATTTCATCGATCAATTGCTAAGTATTATTCGTACCTTAAAAAGAGATTATCAGTTCATTATTCTTACTATTATAGAGAAAGACAAACGTGATACTGTTGTGGTCTTCTCTTGATTTAAAGATTTTAACTACTTTGTACGAACTGAGTTTTTAGCATACCGTTCCACAATCAAAATCGATTATTTTTTTATAGTCGCAATAAGCAAGTGAACTAGCATAAGCATAGGTTACTATATCCTATTCATTAAATTAAGCTACTTCTTGTTCAGTGTGATTTAAGTTCAGTTTTTATTCAATGAACCCACAGGCAAAATAGTTAAAAGCTAGCAAAGCTGACAAAACCACGAATTTCATATTTATAAATGTGATCTTAAAACTCCTTGTTTACTGTATTCTTTTAAACTTGTAATTAACGTTTTAAATAGCAATGTGGACTGAAAGAAAAAGCAAGAGATGTAGACTAATTTGATCACTCCATATAATACTGATATCAAGCCTGTCCTTAAAAGCTATTTATCACTCTAATATATTTATACTAATATCCACCTGTTTAACTTAAAGTCTAACTTATGCTTTTTATGCTATATAAATGGGATTAAAATATCTTGGATGACACGTAAATAGGAAATATCAATGAAGAGAAAGAGAAAAATTCATTTAGTGCTTTTCCTTATTTTTTCATTTATCAGTTACTGAAAATCAACTACTTTATTATCCTTTTAGTACTTCTAGAATATTAAAGAATCCTCTGAAAAATCTGTCAAAGTGATGCTCGAATCTGGTATAGTCAATGCTTAGTAAGATACCAAACTTAAATTAGCTACTATTTGCTTTTATAATTAGCTTTTGAAAATGCAACTTATCTCAGTTTAGTATCTAAATGATGCTTTATTAATATAGCTCATTATTGCTGTTTTCCTTTATTCTATTAAAGGAGTATCTCAGTTAGAGCAAACTAGTTTAAATAGAAATAAAAGAGATAATAGTTCTGAAGGATTTCAGATGAAGCATTGTTCTACTATTAAGGATTCTTTAAAATAGGTAAAGGATAGATAGAAATATCTGGATTTTGTAGTAGCTGGATGATTTATTAACTGGCGTAAAGACAATAGGACAAACTTTAGATTATTAAGTGAAAGAGCAAGAGTTTCTTGCAGCTAGCAAGTCTTAAATAAGTCTAAGCAATAAGTATTGAATAGTCTTCTTAGGTTGCTTTAAACATAACAAGAAAGTAGCAAGAATTTAGCTATTTTAAATGCCTCAAGCTTATTTAGCGTGTTAAAGAAGTTTTTATTAATTAAAAATATTACCTTATGATTTCCTAAAGACACTCAAATCTTATAGCCAGCAACTAATATTTTAAAACTGCAAAAATAGTCAGAAGAAACTTGGAGAAGCATCAATATTTTTATAAAAAAGCAGACTTTATAATACAGATAAGTTATGCCAACATGAAATACTTTATTTGATTATTTTTTAAATATAATCTATAATAAGTGTAAGGAAGATTATTGGACTGTAGCAAGTTTAAAATAAAACCTACCAGATATAAAAGGATTAATGTAACTTAGAGATATAGATGATATTTTAGGCCCTCTTCTTGAAAGTATTTCGCTCTTTATTATTTAGATTTTGGGATAGTAACCAAATGTTAGATTAAGATACTAAGCATTAAAGGTTTTGAAGCTTGAATATAAAGTGCAGTAACATTATAAGAAAAATCATAGCATCTAGAAATTAAAAATAGTCAATAATATAAGCAGAAAATCAAATAAATTTGATAAATAAGCTGCGAATTCCATTTCCTATATTAAGAAGCTGGGTTTTAATATTAGTAAGGAACAAAATTTAATATCATTCTTTAAAAATGGAGGTAGAGTAAAGTCTTTTGAATTAAAAGAAGTTAACTTTCACTATACCTAAAGTAAAATGCCTCGTTCTCTGCATTCTTGCTATAATAGCATACTTTTATGGGTATCTTACCAAAAACGTTTAAATAGAAAGAATCTTCAAACCTCTACCTGTCTTTTTTATTATGTTGCTATGTATTAAGGAATGCAAAGCTGATGTTGTTCATAATCTTGTTATTATTGGATTTTTAGCTGGAGCTTTTGGAGATGAGTTTTTAGCGCTCGATGGTGAGTTGATGTTCTAGATTGGTGCTGTTTGCTTCTTAGTTCAGCATATTCTTAACATTACTGCTTTCTTAAAGCTCTAGAAGTTTTGAACTGAAAACAGCTTATGGTTATTATTTATAGCTCTCTTGATAGCGGCAGCTTTTCTTGCTTCTTTGTTACCTGAAGTCGAATAAGAAGAAATGAAAATTTTGTTGTTTGCTTACTGTGCTGTTGGATTATCTGCAGGCTGGAGAGCAGCAGTTTTACTATGGGACGATAGTACGAAAGAAAGCACTCAAGTAAAGCTATACGCTTTTCTAGGATATGTTATCTTTATGGGTTCAGATTTCATCGTAGGACTTGAAACCTTCAACAAAAAGATAAAAGCACCTAAGTTCGTTATTCTAGGAACATACTGACTAGCATAATTATGCTTTGCTTCATTTATCATAAAGAGATCTCAAGAAATGGAAGTAGATGAGAAGTAGAGTTCATAGTTAAATGATAAGAAGAAAAAGTGAGTTCCCTTATATAAAATTTTAATTTTATTCCCTATTTTTAAGCATCTCTTTACTCCTTTTCCTATCATCCATACCTTGCTTAATAAAAAACTACACTTCAATCAAAGTGTAATATAAATGAATAGTCTACCAAATTCCTCAAAATTATGTTACTTACATAATTAAAGTAATAATCAGAAAAAATAGATCTCACACAATGATTTACTTAGTAGGTCTTTGTAGGTATAAGTCCTTTGGTAAAGGCATTTTCTTTAAAGCATAACAGAGCATAAAGTTTTCTATCAACTTAGATAAAGGCAAGATAGATTTGATTGGCATAATAACATTCAAAAAAGCTAATAAATATTATTATTTTTATAGCATTTAAGCACCATAATAGTATATGGTGAATCAATTCATCCAAGAAAGCAGGTTTAACTTTTAAGATCTAGTGATAACCTTATTTTATACTTTAATATTTAATTTTAAATTTACAAACCTTAGGTATTTGCAAGAATGAGTCATTTAAAAATTTTAATGCAAGATAATTGGGTAGAAAATACAATGTCTAATATCAGTAAATTTTTACTGCTGAGAAACGAGAAATTGCTTAGACAATAAATAAGTCATAAGATTCTAATAGCAACGCTTGTTATAAAGCCACCTGTTTAGTTTTAACCATTTCTCTTTTTCTAACTTTGCTACAATTCAAAAATTTTTTACTATTATACAACGAGATCATTCTAATTAACTTTTTGAGTACATACAATAAGTTTCTAAGTGCAGGTTAAAGTATCTTATAAAAGATAATGAAATATTAAAGTGAAGATTATATAAGGAACGCTTCCTTAGTGAAATAAGTAAAGGAGATAGTATTGACTAGTAATAAATACATTAAAAGCATGCATCATATTTAATATTAATAAGCTTGAAGGTAGAAATGAAATTCCATTCTGTATCTATATTCCTTTTACTTTAGACCTTATTAATACACTTGGGGGATAGCTCTATTATTCAATGCCCTTAATTCTAATGTAATGACTCTCAAGTCCTGAAAAATCATTGTGCTACTTACGACTCTACGCGAAAAATGGTTTACTTGTCTAATAAGAAGTGCGATAGAGGACGTTGCTATGGAAAGCTACTTTTTAAGGGGATTTATGATATTCCGTGTGGGACTAAAAACAAGATGGAATAAAACGAAGGTAAAAGAGAGATAAGAGCTAGTAATCAAGCAATTTCTGAAGGTGAATAATTGTTCAATAAATGGGTTTAAGAGTGTATCGCTTAATTCTCTAAAGTAGAAGATAAGATTTGCCAGTAAAACTTACAGATATAGTAGAAATAAGAGGATACTTCTAAGAACTAATGAGGTGAAGAATGCTCTTAAGATTTGGATTGTGCAACTAAGTAATGTAAATGTGTAGCGAATAGCGATAAAAAAGGGAAATGCACAATAAGTTCATCCGAGGAAATAGTAAATGAAACTTACAATTATGTTTGCTCTTAGAAAAATCCTTAAAAGGGATGTGAAGATTTACGAATATTATAATTAGGAAATTGAATTAAAGGTATCCAGGAAAGTGGCTTAGATTGCTTATGAGAGTTCGAAGATTTTAAAGAATTAGCCTACATCAACTATAAAAACGAAAAATCCAAAATAGTTTTATCGAAAATAAGACCAGAAGAAAAGCTAATCTTGTCTCACAAGAGTATGAAAGCCTTTTATATCTGTCTTGCTATAATACTAATTTTAACTTTTGTTACAGTGGTTAGTATCTTCATCTATAGAAATTTCATCAAAAAACAGAAACTAAAAGAGTAAAAGTAGAATCTTGACCATTCTGAGGACCAGGTACTATCTACAGATAGACAATATATGATGGGTATCTAAAATCTTTCGCCAATTTCCTAGCATATACAAAATTTAAACTTAGGAAAGCACAATAAGTCAAAATCAGCACCTATGCATTTTTTTTAAACTCCAAGAGACCCATATCTTCATGAAAATTAAATTAATCTAGAAGATAGCGAAGAAAATAAAGAAGAAGAGTGAAAAGACTTTAATAGTTTAGTTATTTTAAGTCTCCTTTACAATATCTTCTATTCTCCAATTTTGATCCTTCAAATACTTTCATTATAAAATGATTTATCCATGAGTCTTAGATCACTTATAAATTCAGATTTTAATAGGTTAAATGAAAGTTTGACAGTTAAAAGCTGTCTATCATAATTTGACTTAAAATTATTATTTTACATGAGCTTGAGAAATCTCAAGAAACCCCTCTTTATGATCTTAAAATTTAATATAAAGCATAAGGTAATTAGACTAAAGCTGTATAAGAAGCTTAAGCTTATTATATAAAAAATACATTTCTAGCTGTGAACACTGAACAAGTTTAATGCATGTAACGTTTATTTATTCGCTTGTGTTGAGTCTCTTTTTCTAGTGTTTTTAAAACTGAGAAGAAATACATAGTTAACTCTATTACTTGATTGCTAGCATTTAAAAAGGAACTTCAAATTGTATTTAGAAAGGTAAATTAGTACTGGTGTTTTATATAGAGATTTAAGCTTATGTTAAAGCTAATATTCATGAAGAAGTGATATGGATAAAATATGAAATAAGTTTGAATTAATGAATCTAATTAATTCTTTAGATGGTATCATAAGAAGATCTGATTACATGCAACTGGTATAAATTTTATTATTAGCACTATCAAAAGAAACTACCAGTTTATAAATTTAATCATTATTGCAAAAATTTGTTTATTTCCCTATTTAATGGAGAGAGAAACTTTCCATTATATTGAAAAATTTAAATTAAGTTAAATAAGCCTTTACCAATGAATAGCATTCTTTATTTATAAAATTAAAGATAATAATTAAATTCAATTACTTAGACTTAGCAGTATCAAAGACTTTATTATTCGCGCTTGCTAAATATAAAGTAGATTAAAGTTAAATTAAAATGTCAAAGGGTAAAGTATTTATTAACCTTATAAACCTTATTCTCTTTCTCCTTATTTCTAAAGTTTAGACTTGCTCCCAAATCTGTGGTGAGGGAGAATACTGTACTGGTTCCTCTATAACTGATTCTTGCTATTAATGCCCTAATTTGAGCACTTGCAAAAATTGCTACCTAAACGTAGATAAGTGTGATGTTTGTTGGCCTCGTAAATATATCGAAGGATCAAAGTGTGTTGAAAAATGCTCGCTTAATCACTATTACAACTTCGATTTGCGACAGTGTATTCGATGTCCTGATTCTGATATTTCATGCTCTAACTGTTTTTATGATACAGCAGATCAAAAATGCAGGTAATGTAACTAGCTTGTAATTGCTGGAACAAATTCTTAAATGTGTACTGATTACAGAATATCTCTATGGGACTAAAAATCCTGCAATACAGTAAAGGAATAGAATGAAAATTCAGCTAAAGCATATTACTGGGATGGTAATTACTGTGTTCCATGTAGTATTTACTAAGCCATAGAAGGATAAAATTTAGATTGGCCTGCAGATTTAATATGTGATGAAGCTTGCGATTTTAGCGTTAGGAAACCTTGCTACGAGGCGCTTTATAACTTAGCAAGTTAGGATAAATCTTCTCCTGATCCTTGTGCATGTGGCTGTGATTCTAATTGCATGGATTGTTTCATATAAGATCATAAAGAATATTGCGATAGATGCTGATGGCCAGATAGCTAAGGAAGAAGATGGTATAAATTTGAGGGAGGGTGCATTATTGATTGTCCATCAAATTATTACTTAGACGAACCTAAAAATCAATGCACTAAATGCCTTAATACTTTAAACTGTGTAAATTGTGTACTAGTTAACTCGGTCTGCCAGGAGTGTTCAGTAGCAAATTGTGACTAATGTTATATTTCAGATTCTAAATAAAAATGTGCTACATGTCATTATGATTAGTATCTTGGCGATAAATGATATATTTCAACAGATGGATCATGTTAAAAATGATGCCCTTAAAATGCTTATCTAGATGGATTTGCATGCAAATAATGTCCAACGGGATCTTCATGTGACAATTGTTGATTTTAAAGTGAGTTATGTTCTGAATGTGCTCATTGAACATGCATGCTATGTACTTAAAATAATTAAAATGATCAAAAGCATATATGCTTAGAAGGGCACTACAATGATTATTTAAACTGAGATTACTTTGCTTAGCCAAATGATTGAACTGCATATGAAACATGCCCTGGAGGATACTATAGAAGATATAAAGACTGAAAATGCGTCAGTGCAAGTGAGTGCTCGAAAGGTGTTTAACCTACAGGTGCTGAATGTACTGAATGCTAATGAGGATAATTTGATAAAGGCTGCGTTGATTGTAAAAGTAATAAGTGTTATGGATGCTCAAATATATGTCAGAATGGATGTCCTGCTGATGGATCATTATATTATTTTTATGATGGAAATAATAATTGTGTTGAAGATTGTTCTACTCTTTCTCCTAGTGGCTAAATAGGTTACACCGATACTTGAATATGTGCTTCTTAAAATAGTTGTGTGGATTTTGGTATTTATATCTAAAACTCTAAACAAGGCTATAAAACTTGCTATAAATGCAATTTCAAAATTCTTCCTAGAGGTTGTTTTCATTGTTCACGAAATGCTGCAGGTAATGAATAATGTGATTACTGTGGAGTTCTTGATGATAATACAATCTCATACTGGAAAAATTATGACTGCATCTCTTCATGTCCTGTTGGATGATATGAATATTCTGAACCAAGAGTTATTGGTAGTGTTACTAAAACTCATTACTTTTGCAAAGACTGCAGTAATCTCTAAACAGGGTCTCTAGATGCAAAATGTGGAAGTTGTGAATGAACTACTGGATTTGAATGCACAGCTTGCAAAAACTATCTAAATGTCTAGTGATATGCGGATCCTAATTATGATTGTAAAACTACTTGTCCTGAAGGATACTATGGAAGCATAACGAATAGTCTTGGCATTTGCGTTACGTGCAATAAAGAATTGCTGGGAGAAGGAGTAGAAGCTTGCACTCTAAGTAATAACGTGCTTTGGGCTACAAAGTGTGGTACATCTGCTAGTTTTATTGACTACTTTTTAGATATTAAGGTATCACACAAATGTTTATCATTATGTCCTGATGGATATTATGGTAATAGGTAACCTTCAAACTATTAAGGATATTTATGCAGCAATTGTGTAGATGAAGGTTACAAAATGGAAGGCTGTAAAGCCTGCATTCTAAACGGAAACAATGTGGATTGTACAGTTTGCAAGTTGATGCTGGATGGTAAAACAAAATCTTATCTCAACACCAGATTAATTCCTGTTGACTGTGTAGTTTAATGTCCCTTTGGAACGTATGAAAATTGAATATCTGAAGTAGGAATAGGTTTATGCGAAGATTGCTCATAAGTAATAAGTGATGTAAAATGCGACGATTGTGAAAAAATAGACTCATCATATAGATGTATTCATTGTAAGGATTCATACTACTTAAATGAGTTATATTAATGTGTTTAATCTTGTATAATAGGAGAATATATCACTATGGCTAATAATATTAAGGTTTGTAAAAGGTGTAGTGAAATCAATGTAGCTTGGGCAGAATGCAGTTTTGACTCAACTTAGACATTAATTCCTACAAGATGTCAATACAATGGATTCTCACAAACATATTTATACAATAAAGAGTGTGTGACTTCTTGCTAAACTGGGTATTATCAAAAGTTTGTGTAAAATACCTTATAATATACATGTGAATCTTGCTCAGATAATGTTAAGAATTTTGAAGCAATTACTTATTGCAATTAGTGTACATGGGATTAGGTATCGACATATGTAACATGCACAATTTGCAATAATCCTTATAATTTAGATAATGAAAAGAAGCTTTGTGTCTAAGATTGCAATACTAATCCTCCTCCTTGCAAATATGCTAACGCAAATAGAATTTGCATATAAAACAATGACCAGAAATGTGTTTTGTGCAATTCTACTGGATGCACTGGTTGTGCTACAGGATATTCTCTGAATGAAGGTAAATGTGTTTTATAATGTCCTAAAGGATTCTTTTCCAAACTAGGAACTTGTACAAAGTGTATTACAGACTGTGATGTTTGCTCAAATGAAAATACATGCATTGCCTGCAATTCAGTATCTTATTTAAATACTTTAAATAAAGTTTATAATTGTACTAGATCCTGTTTAATTGGCTCTTACTATGATAAGAATTCGCCTGATAAGATTTGCAAAGAATGTGAAGACACTTAATGTTACATTTGTGAGCAACCAAATATCTGCAAACAATGTAAATCCAATTACTATATCTTAGAATCAGAATGTGTTCTAGGAAATCCTTGTCAAAATCAAGCTAATTTACAAAACTGCTTAGCAGATATTTACCAATATTGTTGTAACAACTAATTTCAATGCAACGAATTTAAAGAAGGAATTTAGAATAGATTTACAGATTCTGACTGTATAAACTGACGTGCTAAACCACCTCATTACACCAAAAATGCAAGTTTAACTTCTGATTTTAATTACATTCAAATAGAGTTTGACAAGAATGTGGGATTTTAAGTTACGCCTCATAATTGTGATATTCTCTTTGCTGAGGATATGCTAATTAAATTCAGCTCAGACTATAAGAATGTGTCATGCTAGTGGATAAATGCATTTACCATTTTGAAGATTAAGTTAGGAGAACAAGCTTAACTTTCTGAAAATATGATAATCAGATTCAAATCAGGGGCTATAAACTAAACTCATTAATATGCTCAGCATAAAACATCAGATCTAGAAGTCTATCTTTTACTAGAAGTTCGTAAAGAATCTTACGTAAATAGCGTTTTAGCAACCTATTGGTTACATAATCGACCACTGGATATAGAACTATAAGCTAATAATAGATATCACTGTCCTGTTTATTATCATTGACATGTTTATCTTTATTATGAAAATGGGTAAATAAAGTAAGAAATCATAGATCCTTAGGATTAGTATAACTTTCCTCTTCTTTATATCAATGAAAACAATAATTAGTTTATCTCGATTTAATAGCTTAATTAATTAGACCATATAGGCCTTTCTGTATGGATTGAGAATTGAATGCATTAAGAGATAGAATGGTTTAACTAAACGATTCTAATTTACGGTTGGTAAGGTATAAACATATATTGGAATAATTCCTAACAAAGTCCTCAAAAAACATTTTATAAGATTTATGCAAAAGATGGAGGATAAGTGTCAATCATAATTTATGAGAAAAATGTTCCTCCTAATACTACTTATAGTATAAAATGGGAATTTCTACGTTCTACAGACGAGAGAGATATTGACTACCTAGAACACCTTTTACTAGATAAGTTTGAGAATAAATCTCAGGTTATATTTGCTCCATATGCTTTGGTAGGCTTTAAGACTTACGTTATTTAAGCTGTTGTTAATAAAGATGTAGCATCATAAGCTGAGTTATAGTTATTGAGATATGATGTTGTTGCTAAGATTTCATAAGCATATGTTACTACAATAAGTTCTATCTAAGTGGTTAAAATAAGTGCAATCAACAGTTACGATCCTGAAGGATAAAATTTTACTTATTCCTGGAGTTGTGAAGTTTATTCTTCTCCAAATGGAACCAAAATAAATACTAAAAGTACTCTTGACTTTAAAGACTTCAAATGTCCAACTTCAAATGAAGCAATCATTTCTATCAATGGAGCTAATTTAATTCCTAAATACACCTACAAAATAATACTGACAATAACTGCTGATGACTAAAGATCATCATCTGACTTCGTATGACTTACTGTTATATTATCAGATATTATAGGATCAGTTACAATCACTACATCACAACCTTAGTTTGGGATCATTAATGAAGATGACAATGTTAATCTTTTTGGAGAAGTGAAACTAAATACAAAAGACGCATACGATTAATTAACTACAATTGAATGAAGTATGAAAGACTTTAACATAGTTGATTGTCTACTTACTCCTGCAATTGATTAGTTTGTTATTTAGGTAGACACTAACTTACTATAACCTACTAAAAAATATACTTTCATTCTTAAGGTTGGAATTCAATCTGATTATCTTGAAGGTTGAATTGAACTAACTGTCAATAGTGCCCCAACTGTTTAAATCAAGGTATCACCAGATAGTGGAGTAGCATGAACCGATTACTTCGCTATAGAAGCATAAAATGCTTAAGACTTTGAGTAGAACTATCCACTTACATTCTCCTTCTTCATTTTGTCTAATGGTTAGGAAACACCCATAACTGAGCAAATTAAAGAGACTCATATCTCTACACAACTTCGTAAAGGAGATGCTGATAATAAATACTATCAAACTATTGGAGTTCGAGTTTATGATGCTTATGGATGCAGTTCAGATAACTCTTAGTCGTAAAAGTAGATAACAGTGCTTTCCAAAGAGTATGAAGACTTAAACTCTTTACTTTAGTCCTATGATTAGCAAAACTTTGGTAATGCTATTGAAAAGTAGTAATATATCAATGACATTGGTACTGATTTAGAGTAATATGCAAATGATTAAGACTTTGATTAGTAGTCAGTTGTATAGTTATTATAGCAAAGTAGTGAAGTAGAATCAAAAGAAGAAGTAAGTTTAGCTTGCGAAAATTAAAAGATCCTAAGTTAATATGTTGCTAACTAAGACTTATAACAATCCTTAGCCGCTACAATGAGTCTTATTTAAAACTGCTAATCACTTGATTTCTTTTTCTCTTATAATGACAATGAAAACATTCTTCAGGCTTTAAGCAATTATCAGCTCATTTAAATTGAGCAGCTCAATTCTAGTACCTTAAGAAGAATGTAAGAAGGCTCAACTACATCTTATTAGATCATTTAATAATCTACTATCTTATATGCTAGAAATAATTTAGCTCCTAACTCTCCTTCTAAGAGTTTCATTTCCCATAAGATTTCTGTCCAAGTATGGATGCATGATCGTTCTGGTATTCTCTCTCTTTACAAAATTCAAAACATTGACGCAAAAGTTGAAGTTCCCTAATAGCTCTTTGGAGATAAAGCAGACTGTTCCCTGGTAATAATGGGAAATTATATAATAAATCCAGTATAAATAGCAGACTCTAGTATAAGCAAATATTTAAGTATTGACTTTTATAATGTGTGCTAGTGAATAGATGGATAGTTCTAGTAAATTACTCCAGTAAGATTAGAATCATCACTTAAAACATAATAAATCAAAGTAAGTTTCCCTAACTGAAACTCATTTTCCAATAAGTCCTTGCTAACTTGTTTCCGCTTTGATACTACTAATCAAATATGGAATAGAAAGGATTGTAACTTGACTTCACTTACACAAGAGTTTATAACATGTATGTGTAATTAAACTGGTCTATATACTGTTTCATCTACTCCATAAGAGTTAGCTCTCAATACTACTACATAACAACAATAGCAATCTCAAGAATCTACTAAATATTATCATGCCATCATTGCTACTTGCACTCTTACAGGGTTCTTTGTTTTTCTCCTTTAGTTCTCTATTTTGACTGAGAAAACTAAAAATGCTAAGAGAAAGCTAATACAAAACAACATAACTCCTTTATCCACAAACGAAATAAACTATCCTATTAATGAAATTACTTTATACAAGAGTTCAACTAGAAACTAGAAATCAACCCAATAAACTTCTATTATAACTAGAAAAGTTACTCTCTATGAGTTTTTAGCTTCATACTCGCTCTTAACTGGACCCTTCAGTATTCTTAATAAAAAAATTGTTAATTGGACTTTGCTTCTTATCGAATGGACTCTAGGTCTTTTCTGCTTATCCTTAGCTGGATGGTTTTAATATATCGCCTTTAAAGATGAGGAAAAGTATTGGTACGAAATAGAAGAGAAAAAGTTTAAACTTAAAGATATATTATTTGCCTTGCTGCTTTCATCTGGAGCATAAGTATTAAGGATAATAATGACAGCTACTACTAACTTAGGCAAACTAACTAGAATATTTACTATTTTTATTAGTTTAGCAGTTTTAATTCAAACTGCAATCGTTCTTTATAAGACTTTCGATAACATGTCTGAAGAATATTTTATTCATTGGCTTTATGAAGCTTTTATAGCATTTGGAGTTCTCATCCTTTTGATTGATCCTCTAGCCCAGTTACTCCTTTATTTCTTTTTAGAACCAACTGTTTAAGAAATTCCTTTCTAGCTAGAAAAATAAATGCTTGAAGAGAAAGAATAAGAAAAACTATAAAAAACATATGCTGATGCATAGCTATAAGCTATGTCCAAACCTTATATTATTTAGGAAATGGTTGATTATACTTATCCTACTTAATAGCCAAATTAACTAAAACCATATTAGCAATCTGAATAGTCTATAGTTAGTAACGAATCCGATTACAGCTAAACTTAGGATTCAGCATAAGGAATTTATTCTGATTAAAGTCAAAAAAGATAAAGAAAGAACTATAAAGCTACAAAAGAGCCTTATATATAAAAGTCTAATCCATCTTAATATAAAGCCATTTAGAAACCTGATAGAAGTGGATAATCCACTCAACTGCCACATATTTTGGAAGAGCCAACGGACAAGAGATATTGAGAATTAAAGTGATATTTACTTTCTAAAATAAGAATAATAGAATAAATATATTTTATAATAGTTATCTTTAATCAAAGCATTCTAAAGGTAAGTAATATGGATATATTTTAACTAATTGCTTTAGATATTCTTTAGCTATAAATCTAATTTAAAGCTGCTTTATTTATTTCGCTAAGATTATCAGAGATACTTTAATTGTATCTTGATATTTCTTAAAAGGGGCTGATATTTTATAAATAAATACTCAGTCATAAATTAATTTTTACTATATTTGAATATTTTATTTCTAAACCATTAGATAGTTTTCCTACTTAAGAGTTAGAACTTAAAGTAATCTTAATATCTAAGATCTTAACTATAAATTCCTTTTCTTTCTATTTAAAGAAGATATTAAGCATATTGTTTTCAATGTAATTGCATAATTTCTTACAAAGGTTGACTTTTTTAAATCTGCTTTATATCTTTAACTGAAATTTCCCCTTAAATTATTGAATGCATTTTAGTTCTTCCATATGAAAATATCCGAGAGTACAACATGTTTATAGCTAGTTTATTGCCAAAGTCATTCTTAGATATTATTAAATTAACTATAGCTCCTCAATATTAATTTATCTTCATTCAATAATCTAATTAAACTTGATGAAATAATAACTCGTAATTAGAATTTTACATTGGCTATATTTCTTTAGCCAATATACTAATAATATGATTATTACTTAGAGTATATTAACCTCTATAGTCTGCCTTTTCATATAATTTATTATGATTTTACTACATTTATTTCTAAAAGTTTGACTTGTAATTGTAACTAAGACATTTGAACATTTGGATTATCTGCTAAACTTTTAAAATAGTTTAGCTTTATATCCCTTTAAGGGATTTATTTATATCCTGCAAGTTTGTTTTACTTTTGTTATAATAAAACTTAGAAATAGGTTTCAGCCTATAATTGCTAGCAGCAGCTATTCCCTTTGCTAATTAATCATATTCACTTATGGCTCTCTTCTGCTAATAGAGTATTTAATTATAAATTTCTTCCTCTAACTAAAGGAGAGTTATTTCCTCATTATAATCCCACTCTATTAGTTTTGTAGACTATCAGCAATAACTATCATTTTACAATGCTCGAAAATAAAGCTTTAACTAGCTTTCCCACCTTAATAGTACTTTAGTCTTCTTAGTTGTTATTATAATTGATTCAGTGCTACTATGTTCATAAGCAGCTAGAGTAGTAAGATAATCTATTTGTTTAATTAGAGTACCTTAAAATATACTTTAAGTATAGCTTGAATAATAGTTTATTTGAGATAATATTCCAATCACTGTCAATTTTATTTATAATACTATAGTCTGTTGGGAAAAGATAACTAAAAGGGAGTATAAAATAAAGAGGTTATAAGATGCAATGATAGGGTAAGTGTTAACAGTCTTACCTGCAAACTTATCTAGAATTCTTTTAGACAGATTGAGATAATCTTTAAGATTAGTATCAATCAAATAACATTAAGACTATGCTATTAAACTAGGGCTCTTTATTCCAGATTCAAAAACAACAAACTATGAGATCTAACTAAGAAATATATAAAAGCTAAAAGGCTAATTCAGTTATAAGGAAGTTCCCATTAAATTTGGAAGAATTAACTAATAAGTTACTAATCTTACTGAGCCTGGAAACTACTTTGGAGAGACTTCAATTATAATCTGTGGGAATTAGAAAAATGAAGTTAAAAAGAAATTTCTTCTTCTAAGTGGAGATGCAAAGGAAATTTCTAAACTCTAAGATTAGAAATTAAATGAACTTTAATTAAGAAATTAAGAAGTCAAAAATAAATTAATTGATTCATGGGAGAATTACGTTTTAACAAGCATTCTAATCTAACTCAATAATAGATAAATCTTAGTAACTAAAACATAGATAAAGCATACGATAATATTTAAGAAATTAAAGATCATCCACTCTCATATCTATAAGGATTTTATCTTTTTACCATACAAGAAATTATAAAAGAAAATCCAAATGGAAAAACAGCTGATTCAGACGGAATAAAAGGTGAACTTCTGAAATAGATAATATTTGCTAATAGTTCTTCATTCTTTTCTGAATAATATGTTAAGAATTGGAAGAATTCGTTAGGGATTAAATACAGTGTGATAGTTCCAATATTTAAAAGAGGAAATAAAGATGATAAGAAAAACTGACTACTTATTTCTCTTATTAATACTATTATAAAATTATCTGATAAAGATTTAACAAACAGACTATACAACCTAATTTATTAGGAAAATTTGATTCACCTTTCATATATGAAAGATAGATAAAATAGTTAATAGATTTGAATAATATAGTAAATAATTGACAACTATTGGCTAGATTGATGGAAATACTTATAGATATGTGAAAAAATGTTTGATTCAATAGAAAGAAGATTTTTTGTTTGATCAACTTAAGTTAAACTACCACTTGGATTAATAGAACCTTAAAATCGTTTTAAAAATACCTAAATGCATCATTTATTATAGATGGAAAGAATATTAGAACATTATAATACAATAAAGGAGTTATATAAGGAAGTTCAATGGATTAGTATTAGCATTGCTGTATTTTGAAATTGTGATTATATGTTCGGAAAGTAAAAATTCCTAATTGGGATTCAAAAGTCAGAAATAGAGTATTAGCTTCGCTTGGAGAGAAAGGGAATATTATCTGGTTCTTTTTTCCAAATCTGCGCAGTAAATGTAGAAGTTAATAAATGAAACGAGTAAGATTTTTGAATAAAATCACTTAAAGATCAAAGTTATCAAGTCAGAATATATCTAAATTCTAAAGAAATATTAGAAATAATGAAACTTAAATTTATAAATGGATAATTAACCAATTATTTATAAAGAACAAGTAGCATATTTAGGTTTAATTCTACATAAGAAGATAAAATTGAATCACCATTGAGAGAGTCGAGTTCAAGTATATAGCTACAATGAAAGAACCTTTTTTTAATTAATGAGATATAAGAATGAGACTCCTTTACATTTAAACTTGATGAAAACATTTTTTACTATCTAAAGCAGAATATGGAGAGAACTTGTACCATGATGTATTCAGAAAGGAACAACTGGAGCTTTGAATAGAATTGAATCAAGCTTTAGAATTATTTCAAGAAAATCATTTTAAATAGTAATTTAAATTTTCAGCGATTCATGTTATATTGATTTAAATGGCTACCTTTCAAGCACATTATGGCAATAAATTATTTTAAATTCTATTATAAAATAAAATAAGAAAGCATTAATTTCTAGATCGACAATAGGTTCTCTTTTCATTACCAAACTGGAAAAAGGATTTCAATACTGTGATCAAATTTAACAATTATCAGATCTTTATAGCATCGAACTGTTGATGTCCTAAATTAGTATAAGTTTAAAAACCTTTACTAAATATATAAGAGACAAAATAAAGCATTATTTCTATAATACAGCTATTCAAGAGTTTAAGAGAATGAAAATAGCTAAAATATATAATGAGCAGTTTAGTAATCTCAACCAACTTTCACAAATTACTTACACAAAGTTGAAAAAATAATATAGACAAGAAATTACCAATATATATAAACTTAGAACCAAATCATATAACTTTCCAAAAGATCTTTTAGATCATCATCCTATTGATAACCCCTAATGCATGCATGGAGAGTATGGTACATTAGAGCAAAGAAGACTAGAATAATTAGAAAGAAAGAAAGAAATAAAAGATGAGACTATAGTAAGAGTAATTAAAAATTGATTATATAAAGATTATATTCAAAAAATATTAAAAACATTTCCTAACGCCTATATCTGAAGGAAGCAATTCTTACAGTTATATATGTCAAAAAATTCTTTTAGTTTAGAATTTAAATTTAATTTTAGCTTTATAAGGAAGTTATTAGTAAGGGTTTGTAGTTTCTATGCTTTTAGATGCTTGTATGATCATTAGAACTTATAAAGAAGCAATGAAACGAGATTTTTTAGTGATCTCCTAATTATAGAAATTATTGAAATCATGGTGTAAATTTTAAATGTTAGCTAATTATCGTTAGTTAGAATGTTTAAAAGACAGACTAAAATCTAGCAAGGGATATAATCACTTGCAATCACACTATAAGTAGAAAGATTCTTTATATTTAATTAATATCTTTCCTATCTTTAAATCTTCATTCTCACTAAATTAAAAGCCTCTTTAATCTATATCAATCACATTTAATTCTTTATATCCATTTCTTTTAAACACTACATACTTATAAACAATATATCAATTATAACTACTTTTTCCAAAGTTACTCTCACTAAAATAGAAACTATAGACCAATTTTGTTCACTATTATAAGCAATATGATTATGACTATTTTATATTTCTATTTATTAAACATTATTCTAATTTAGAACAATTGTCTCTAAACATTCATTCTTACTCCCAATGCTTTACGGCCACTAACTTGCTCTACAACTTCTCTTTATCCTTATTACCTTCTTCAAACTCCAGTATTTAGTGCATATTCAATATTTTATCAAGATTATTACCAAAGATATGGAATGAGTACTAATTTAATGAAGTAAGTTGTAATTATAATATCTAGCTTGATAATATTTGTATGAGTATTATAATAACTGCTATACAGTATGGCATATCTATTCATTTTTGTTCAGATTATAACTTAAATATTCCATTTAAGAAATTAATTCAATCAAAGCTTTCTTTACTCAAAACTAGAATAAGTCTTAAGCTTTAAAATTAGTTACTTATACAAAATCTTAATCCTACTTTTTATTACTCACCTTTACTTAACTTTTATATCCTTCAATCATAATCAATACAGTTAGTTATTTCTAATTTGCTATACTATTTATAACTTTACACCTTTAACTGTACTAAGAGACTATCTTTTACATATAAAATATCCTCCATTAAGTACTATGGTAGAAATACATTCACACTGGAAATAAAGAAGAGTTGGTAATTTAATCAGTAAAGAGACTTAAATTCCTTAAGGTTGAGTATTTTAAGGTTTTTAGTTAGTATAAATAAGATAATATAGCATTAATAAAGTACTTATAATTAAAAGAATAAGTTAGGATTTACTAAGGTGGTAGATATAATTTATTATACTACTATTTTAAACCTTTGCAATAAAAATTGTTGGAATTATTTTATATGCTTTAGATAATATAATAGAGATTATTATAATTGCCATTCATTATTCTACTCATCTTATAGCATTCCTTTAAACCTATTTATTATACTTATTCTTATTAAAATCACTAAACTTATTTCAAAATAATTCATATTTAACGCTTACCAAATACTAAGTGCATTTTATTTGTCCTATAAAAATATAATTACCTTAGCTTTTAGACTTCTTACTAATTCCTTTATTCTTGTCTCCTTCTAATTATTTCCTACTAATAACCTAGAACTCACTTTATTAATCAAACTCTTTACTCCAATTTTTTATTTTCCAATTGGAACACAAATTACCTAAATAAATTGTCTTACCAAATACCTATTTAAGCGGATATTTAAAATAAACCTTATATATCAGTTATATTTTTAACTAATTATGCTTAAAGACTTATTTATACCAAACACTCAGACTATTAAGCATCTAAACTAAAGGAATTAAAGGAACTAGTTATTAGATATCATAATATCAATCATTTCTAAGCTATAGAAGTAATAAGATCTTGCCTTTTTGAGAATGATAGTTTATTGGCTATTTTTAAGTTCTAGATTGCATATCTTTTGCAGTTTAAATAAACATTCTTGGTATGATTCAATGCCTTTAAGAATATTAGCTTAAGTTTCTCTTATCAATACACTTTGTTTACTTTACTACAGAAGTTTAAATAATTTAGTATCAGATACATTTTCTATTTTTTATTTTCTGGTTTCTATTAAAATAAGTTTTTTCCAAGTTTTATTATATGGCTCTAAAACTTTCTGACTTGTCTAATTATGCAAAATTTATTTATATATTTTGCAAATAAAAAGGTTTGAAGTTACTTCTAAGACAAACTTTATATTTGAATTATCTAGAAAGAAAATAAGAAAATGGTATTAAAATTAATGAAATTTACTTATATAGCATTATTTTTTATATTACTTAGATACAAAATAATTACCCATTGTTCTATGATGAACATTTATAGTTATTATCTAAAGTCTTATTCTAAAAAATGTTAAAAATAAAACAAAAATTAATTATTTGAGAACCTTTTAATATTAAACATCTATCTTAATAATTAAAAAATATAAAGTATATAAATATAACTTTTGTAATTGCTTAATATTAAATAAATCTAATTAGCTAAAGTAGACTTTATTTATTTCATTATACAATCTCATTTTTATAAATTAAATCCTTATTCTTAACTTTAGCTACTTTAAATCATTTTCAATTTACTAATTTAATTCAAATATATATATCATCATTTTTATTAGCTAAATTTATTTCCTTATTTCCTAAATTTCTTTTCTCTCTAATCTTTATCTTCCTTTCTTTTATTAACATTTTATTTCTTATTTCAAACCTTCTTTAGTGTCTTCTTATGACTTATACTAAACTTAATCTTGCTCAACAAAAACCTTATTTTCTTCTAGATACTTTTTAGTCATTATTTCAAATTTTATTAAAGCTATTAGTTTTACTTGCTTTAGTAAATTTAGTTTCACTTCCATTTCAGTTAGTCTAGATAATCCTTAAAAGTATAAATATCAGCTCTTTAGTTTGGATCATAACTAAAACATTGCTATAATAGTTAAGCCAATTCTGACTCTTACTTTATTTCCTAGGAAACCTATGGATATTTCTACTAAAAGTGGTTATGTTTCATTACTTAAACTTTAGTATGCAAATCTGGATAAGGTAACTCTTCGTTAAATATTTCTATTGCTAAACAAGCCAAGGACCAAATATCGCTCTTTTAACTTACTTTCTCATCAAATATTTCAGGAGCCATCCACTAATAAGAGCCTTTTCCTTCCAATGTAGTTGTTATATTTGCTTCACTAACTAATCCTAGATCAGCTATTTTAGGAGTATTGTTCTCATCCATTAAAATATTTAGTGATTTTATATCTCTATGAGTTAGATTTCTAGAATGAATAGCCTGAATACCTTCAGTTATCTAACATAATAAACTTAGCTTCTTAATTAATTTTTCTGAAGATCCTATTTAAAATTCTGAAAATAGCTATTTCGATTAAATGAGTCCAAATAAGTTTCCCATGTATGAATCATCAGTAAGAATGTAAAAGCGATAATTTCTTAACTAGGAAGTATCGACAACTACACCATTAAGTCTTAGAACTCTTTGATTATTTACATACAAAAGAGCTTTACATTCAAGGTAAAATTATTCTGATATTATTTTTTAGTTGTTCTAGGGATTTAGTTTCTTAAGAGAATAATCATTTCCTTCAACATTGATAAGGTAAACAATGCTAAAACCTCTTTAGCCTAAAACTTATAATTTTAAAAGGAATTCTTCATTAGGAATAAGATAATTATAATCAAATACGAACTTAAGATCTTTGTTCTTTTCCAGCACCGCATTAATACAGCAACTTCAATACTTAATCAATAATAGTTTAGATTTCTTGCTATTATTATTATTGCTTTAAATCAGACTGTTAAATTAATTCAGGTTTAAGTTAAACTGCTTTATTAAAATATATCATAGCTTCTTGATATTTTTCTAATTTTTAAAGAGAATTAGATTTATTTAAATATGCTTCTGCGAAATCAAGCTTAAGCTTTATAGTAACATAAAATAATCAATAGAATCTTGATATTTCTTAAGTTAAAAAGAGAGAGTCCCTCCTTATTAAAATATTAGAGTAATTATGATCTTCTAAAAGTACTTATTATCAGACTTAATCAACTTCTTATCTTTTATCTAATTACAGAGTGAAAGATACTTATTAATTAAAGTTAAATAATTTTTAGGATAGCCTAGTTATAACTCTCTATTGGTTCTAAGTTTCTACTAAATTTGATAGCAAAGCTCCCTTATTAATATGAGTAAATAAGTGGTTAGGATCTTCTTTAATAATCTAATTAAAAGCTTCTATAGCTTCTAAACATTTACCTGAATTATAAGTTTCGGTTGGTTTCTAAATATCTTAGTCTAATTTTACTTTATTATTATTTATAGATTAGTTTTATTGTTTATTTATAAAGGTATTGGTTGACTATTTTTTGGTTTAAAATGGTTAAAAATGTTTTAGTATTTTTAAGAAGTTTTTTACTAAAATTAGGAATATTTTATTATGACATAGGATTTATGTTGTATTATTTTTAATAGCTTATAAAATTGTAATCAAAATAGTTTGCTTAATTAATGTTATTAGCAATATAGCTTTATTTCTTCTAAAAGCAACTTATTCAATTTATTTATTTTTCCAACTAAAATTAATATTTTCTTTAGTAATTTATATAGTTTAATTAAGCCCCCTAAAGCATTGTGATTTAAGTATTTTAGCCTAATTATTTTAAACTTCATTTTAGAATTCTTAAACTCTTATATTTATGGTTATAAGTTATCAGATTTTTTTATAATTAGTGTTATCAAAACATATTTGTATCTCATTTTATTAAAATAAGTAAAAGTATTCTTTCTTTCCTCTAAAATTAACCTCCTAACTAACATTCAAAAAAATCCAACAGTAGTTATTCGACACGGATAAAGGCAAAGAGAAACCAGTTTTTAAGCTTCTCTCGATTAAATGTCCATATTTTAGCTAAATCCATTCTCGGGTAAGTTGACTCTACTATGTAAATTTACACAAGTTGTGCTAGGATGGTAATTTGGAAATGCCTGAAAGCCAAGTGAATCTTTTATAATAGGGATCTATATTTATCCTTAGAGCTTCTATATTTCTTAAATATCAGCAAGATCTTCTACTCTCAGATAAAATTATTTCATTATGCAATAAAATTTCTTCTGATTGTTTTGACTTGCCATTTTTTGCTCCACCACACTTGCATTAGGGAAATCTAATAATGTGGGTCCACTATAATAAATGATGATTATTTATTCCTCTAATACTTGATAGTAAATTAGTCTATGCCTTACTTTTTATACCTTCTATTATTTTTTTCTAACTTGAAGGCTTTTTTAACAAATATGATGCATGGAAAAAAATAAATAAAAGCCTTTTGAAGTTGATTTAATGATTAAAACTAATGAAAGAGTTGAATTTAGTTATTTTAGATTACTCTGTTACTTAAAATACTTTCATCTTATCAAACTTTTATATTTCAATATTCAAACATCATTATACATACTTAATTTACCTAAAATCTCTGTAATCAGAACATCTAACAAATCCTTATTATCTAAATTAGTTTAAAAACTCCAAATTTATAAAGGTAATATAAATTTCCATTTGTTTCTTAACTCATTTAATAATTAGAACTGATATTGAAGAAGTAGACATATAGGGGTTTGTTTAGTAAATAATTAGACATAGTTATAAGTAATTTAGTTGCAATTGCTAGAAAATATGTAAAATTAGTATATTTATTTATTTTATGCTTATTTTGCTGAAAGGAATAATTTAAGAATATTTTAGTATATTATTAGAATTATCTTCATATGTTGCATTTAAGTGGTGTTAAGCTTTTCAATCTTATGATTATTTACTAATATTAGTAATACTCTAAAATGATTAACTGCTATAATATTGTTGATATTCATGTGTATGATGACTTTAATTAATGAGTTAGTAAATATAAAGCATTAATAGTATGTTTACAAATTTTAGAATACCTAAAATACATAATGATTCGATATACTAAACATTTATTACTGATTTTATAAGCTTATTATAATATATGCTATTATAGGTTTAAACTTTACGAATTAATATAAATTTTTATATTTTATCTAGATAATGTTTTATAGATTTACTATAATTTAACTAACTTATGCTTGTCATTATAAATTTAGCTCTAAGTTTATTATTAAATCATTTTATCTTTATGCATTTTCTTCTTTACATTCTTCCAATCAAATTATTTCATCCCTTATATACTTTAACATATTTTATCTACCAAGATCTTCATTTTAAGCACGCTCTTACTTAGCAAATTCTTCATTATTATTCTACATTCGTCTTTTAATCGCTTAATCTTGCTCTTTATTCTTTAATCCACCTGTTGATTGGAAACAAAATAATTTCTTTATTACTTTAGCTTTTAATTAAATCAGCAATTTATTCTTTATGACTGAAACTGATATTAAATCATCATTTTCATCTAAAAGCAATGTCTTTAAGATTCCAATTACAAACTCTAATATTATTTCTCAGCTTTAGTCTATTTTTTGTTCTTCAGTATAATTTTCTATAATAGCTCCTTTTTATTTGGTCTTATCTCTGCAAATATACAACAGTCTTTTCTATTTACTTAGACAAATTCTTTTTGATATAATTCTAAGCAATTAAACTTATTTCTTCTAATATTTTCCAAAATGTAACTAATTAAGATACTTCCTAAAAATTTCTATATAGTAAGGCTAATTAAAAGAGTATTTCAATTCATCAGAATCTGAGCATATTTGCTATTACATATCAAAGCTGTGTTCATTTAGTTCTATTATAAATTATTGGATAACACTTTTTATTAATTATCTTTCCGCCTAGGTATTTCATTGCAGATATTCAACTCAACACCTTTATCAAATCAGTTCTTTTATTAATAATTATTTAAAGATAGATTATTGCAAATATTGACGTAATTTAGAATCTAAAGAAACTAGTTATTAGATATCATAATAACTAAGATTTCTCAGTTACAGAAGTGGTAAGATCTTGCTTTTTTGAGAATGATAGCCCATTGGCTAGGCTTTTAATTCTTAGATTCCACATTTTTTACTATTCACTTTATTATTCTTGAAAAGCGGCATTATTTGGTGTTTTTAACTATAACTACAGCTACTCATATAATAGAACTATGTCTCACCTACTAAAGCTTCTGAAATTTGATTTGTTTAAGTTTGATTTATTTACTAGTAGGTATTTTGGAACTTGAATTAAAATTAGTTTTTTTAATATTAAAGCTTTCAAAACTATTAAGTGATCTTTTTTTTGTTTTTTCTTGAAATAGTGAAATTTCTTCTAAGAAAATATATAAATTAAATAAAAAGAAAATAAGAAATATAATTTAATAAGCACTGGAATAATTAAGAATGTAAAATTTATACTTTTCTAATAACTGTAGAGAAAGCTATATCAAGGATAAAACCTTTTTCACCTTTAAATTTATTTTACAAATCTTAATATAAGAAAAAATTTATTATCTAGTTAAGAATTTTTCAACTATCTTCATAAAATTAATTAGATATCAATTATCTTAATATATCTATAGTCAATTATTAGTAATTCATAAATGCGTTTATTATAACACGTATATTTCAATATTATGCAGTGAAGAGAAAAATCTTTATTAAGAATTTTAGCTTCTTGAACTAAGTTATTTTTAAATTTAAACAAAAGCTTTTAAAATCTTTATTTTTATCTCTTAGATTAGTATTATACTTTATTCCTACAACTTCTTATCTCCTTACTCTATTCTTTAACTTCTTTTGCTAAGATTATTCTTCTTATTAATAAAATTGTTCAATTTGATGTTATAAGATTAAAAATTATTACTGTAACTAAGCATTCACTTTATTTCCTACTTTCTTCTTTCTACTATCTTAATCTTTTTGTTTTAAAGCTTATTAAAGCTTATTAAAGCTTATTAAAGCTATTAATTTTACTTGGTCTATTAATGTAATTAATTTAATTTCTATTTTAGTTAATCTATTTCTTTTTAAAAGTATATGTACCAGATCTTTCATCTGTAACTAAAACATTGCTATAATAGTTAACCAAATTAGGTTTAAGTTAAATTACTTTATTAAATCTTTCTTAAGATTCTTTATATTTTCCTAATTTTCTAAGAGAATTAGACTTATTTATTTAGACTTCAGCGAAATCTAAGCTTTATAGCACATCAAAAGAATCAATAGAATCTTGATATTTAAAGTACTTATTATCAGACTTTATCAGCTTATTACTTTTTATCTACAGAGTGAAAGATACTTATTAATCAAAAATAATCCATACTTCGGATCTATTTAAATGGCTATGCTAAAGCTCTATAGCATTTCTTAATATCTTCCTAATTTATGTAGGTAAATTTCTCTATTATTATAAGATTTGACTGACTTAGGTTCTATTTAAATAGCCTTGTTATAACTCTCTATAACTTTTATAATATACCCATAATTTCACAGTGAAATTCTTATATTATAGTAAGCATTTACATACTATGACTCTTCTTTTATAGCTTTATTATAGTTCTCTATTGTATCTTAATATATACCCTAATTTTAGAGTGAAAATTCCTTGTTATTATAAGCATTAATATACTAGGATCTATTTATATAGACTAATTTTAAAGAACTTCTTAATGTGTATTTAAAGAAGCAAGTTAAATTCTCTTTCCATTATAAGTATCGACATACTTTTGATCTGCTTGAATAGCCTAATATTAAATCTCCATTGGTTTTTAATAACTAGCTTAATTATAGTTTTAGTTTGCTTAGGTTCTCTTATTTTAACATAGAGTTAATTAGTATTTGATAAATTTATTTATTTTATATACATTTATTGTATTATCATTACTATATTTTAATAATTTACTAGGTACATATATAAAAATTATTATGCTTTAAACTTTTGCTTATATAAAGATGAAGGTTTAAGTTAATTTAAATTTAGTTACCTATATTCATTTTTATTGCTAAACTAATAATTTAAATATGATTGGAATGCTTAAATTAGACTCTGTTAGTTATGCTTAAGCAACTTTAAGCTTTATATATTAACTTTAATGGTAGGATAATTTGAGTGCTTCTTAGTTAAATAAATAAGTTAATTAAAGTAACGATGGAGATGCTTTTATCTAGTTATAGTTTTCTTAATCTCTTTTAATTATTTGAACTTAAGTTAGTTGTATTTAGTAGATTAGATTGATGTATTAAATAGTAGTTTGAGTAAGTAATTTTGATGGATGATTGAATTGAATATTGCTTAATAGTTGAAATAAGAGTTTTGTAAGTAAAGATTTAGTTTGGTTTTAGTAATTGAAGTTAATTTTGAATAAATAGACTTAGTTTGCATATCTAAGTTTTGATAGTTGTTGCTTTTGTTACTTGATCACATTTATAGTTTATACTTTTATGATTCTATATTTAAGTATCTTTAGATTTAATATGCAAATACATTTTACTAATTATTATAAATATTTCTAAACTATTTATCTAAGCCTTCATATACTTTGTTGCTCTTAAAAAGCTTTTAGGCAAATTAGTCGTTGTAGAGATTTTTTTCTTAAAAGTAACCTCTAGTTATTATTATTGCAAGTTAATAAAAATTCAAATAATCTTATGATTATTAAAAAGATTCTTTATATCCAATTCATATCTTTACAATCTTACTAACTTTATAACCTTTTTTATTTATATTCTAACACTTCTATTTATTTCCATTTAAACATCCATATTATACAAATTTATATACTTATATATAACTATTTGGCTTGCATTTATTTAAACTAATAATATCAAACTATTTCCTCTATTTTATGAGAATAAACTTAAAGGAACATGGCTAGTTTATTTTTAAGTTTATTAAAGATTTCCCTAATTTTATAACTACAAATATTAATTATTAACTTTAACCTTTTAGATGCTATATCTATTAATTTTATTCAGATTATAACTTAAATATTCTATTTAAGAAATTAATTTAATCAAAGCTTTCTTTACTCAACATTAATTATAGAATAAGTCTTAAGCTTTAAAATTAGTTACCTATATGAAATTATCTATCCTTACTTTAAAATAGATTTAGCTGAATTTAGTCTTCTAAAGATATTAAATAATTATTCTTTATTTATTATATTATGAAGCTACTGTTTGGATGCTAAGCTATTTTAATATATCTTAAGAATATTTTAATAGTATATCTTTATTTAAATGCTCTCAAACATTTTCTTAATAATGAAAGATAATCATAAAGTAAATTCTATTTATTTAAATAACTTATTTAGTTTTGCTTATTTACTGAGAAACAATAATCTTATGCTAAATCTGATAAGCTATAAATTACTAAATTTACCATATTTTAGGGAATTTAACTTGCTCAATCTAATTTTATTTACTTGTCTCTATTATTCATTGATATTCTGTTATAAGTTGCTTATAATGTTTTATTAATTAGCTAATAAATAAGTTAATAATAATAAATTTAAACTGCCATAAATGTCTTAAACCTTTAAAATTAATATCTTAAGCTTTGTAAACACTTATTATTAATTTTGTAAATTTACTATATTAAATGCTAATATAAGCTTATATCCTATTAATTATCTATATTATATTTACTTTAACTTTATATTTTACCTTAAGATTTATTATTAATCACCTCTTAAATTTATCTATATCAATTTTAATTTCCTCATTATTATCCTTAACTTTCAAGTTATTATCAATTATATTTATTTTGCTTCATTTTCTTCCCAATATAATTATTCTTTATACTATATACAAATATTTTTATCAAGATCTTCCCCTTAAAGACACTCTTATTCAGCAAATTGTAATTGTATTCTACTTTAGCCTTTTAATCGCTTTAAGCTTTTCTTTCTTCTTTACATCATTTAATAGGACAAAGCATTTCATAATTTTAGATTCTTAACTAAAGATTTATTTTATAAGTCTTAAGCTTATGCTAAATCATCTTTTTTATTTAAGCATTAAATCTCCAACATATAACCTATCAGCATATTTCTCTAAAATAGCTCCTTTTTATTTATTCTAATCTCTACAATCTATCAATAGTAGTCTCCATTGGCTATAACTTTCCTAATTTTTAAAACCAATAAAAGAAGATTCTTATTTCTCCTATTTTATGTTCCATTGCTTAATATCCTAATCAGCTATTTAATTATCTATTTCATATTTCAAGTCTGAAATATAGAAACTCTACTAAAGAGGTTCTTTAAATAAGGATATAAGAAACTTTTATTACTTCCTATGTATAAATAGTGGAAGTCTTGCTTTTTATTGTACCAATATTCTTTTATTATTGATCCTGGATACACATCTATAAAGCTAAAAATTAGATTTAACTTGAAGAATGTCATTCTGTTGGAGGTTCTAGTAATAAAAAGTAAGATCTTAATATTTTGGAAAGGAGTTAAGCATCAATCGATAGACAAAATCTCAATTTCCTTGTGTAAAGTATCTTAAGTGTAAAAGTTGCTAAGTTTAGATATGTTCAATTTATTATCTCCTGTAACTACAAAACTCTATATCTTAGCAAGCATTTCTAATAGAGTTATAAAGGCATAAATTTCATGATGCTTTTCATTACTAGAACTTTATTTAAGCTTCATATCCTTCTAATCTCCAACGATAATCAATTCCATATAGTTATTTTTTATTTCTAATTCTGTGCTTTTCGCTTATTGAAGCTACAAATTAGAAATTTGACTAACTAAGAAAATATCTTTTAAATATAAAATGTATGGCTATTCATAAAGTACTAAGTAGGTAGTAGAAATGAATGCACACTGGAAATAGAGAAGAGTTGGTAAATAATTAATTAAGATATTTATTGTTTAAGATTTAGTACTTGGTAGTAAGATCTGCTTATATAGTTAGTATAAGTAAGGTAAAGTAGTTAAGTTCTAATAAAGGCACTTAAATATATATTTATCTTTTAAAGCAATAAGTGACTACTAGGAATTATCTTGGTAAATTTTAGATAGTAGAGTTAATTTATTACTACTATGATAAATGTTTACAATATATAATAATATAAAATATTTGGCTGCTTAAGATACTATAATAGGGATTATTATAATTGTAATTAATCATTCTACACATCTTGTTACTTTCCTTTAACCTAGTTATTGTATTTATTTTTATTAAGAATCACTAAATTATTACCAAATAATTCATATTTACCACTTAACTCTAAAATCTCATTCTAGAAATTCTGCTATATAAAGGATAAAATATTAGTGACTTTACTTTTAGATTTTAAATAGATTTAATGATTCCTGTTTAGCTTCTAGGGAAATGTTTCTAATCACTTTAAATATACAAACTAAATATAATTTAGTCCATGTAAAATTTGCAATCTAAGTATCAATACGTTAATGAGCAATCTTTGCAAATAGTTATTAAGCAGTATGCTTAAATTCATAGAGATATATTAAATAAACTAGATTTTTTAACAAATTATGATTTGAGGCTATATTTATAGCAAACACCTAGCTAATTATTTTAAAGGAACTATTTATTAGATTTAATAATATCAATCATTTCTTACAGATGAAGCTTCACGTGTTTGGCTTGTTGACAACGTTATTTATAAGTTTGTTTGTAATCTTAATTTAATAATTTTTCAGTTAAAAACTCTTATAAACTTGTTTTATGACATTAATATTGAATAATTAACTAAAGCTTCTCAAATAAGTGTTCTTTGTTAATCTAATACTGTTAGGTCTTTATCATTTAGTATAAGATTAATTTTTTGGCTTTTATTTAGGATTTTTAATTATATCAATTATATTCCTAGTTCTACTATCTAAAACTTTCAAGTTTATTAGACTATGCAACATTTTATTTAGATATTTTGCTATAAAAAATTAGGAACTTATTTCTAAGTTCAACTTTAAGTTGTAAAAGCTTTAAAATAAAACAAAAATTAATAAATTAACTTTTAAATTTTTATTCATCCTTTAATTATTAAACTCAAAACTATCTTAATGATTACAAATATATCAACTAGTCAATCATAATTTTTTAATTTGCTTATATTAAATAAATCAGTTTATTATAATTAGTTAAAGTAGACTGTAATATTTATTATACAATCACTATTTAAAGAAATCCATATTCTTTAGCTACTTTATACTAAATAGCTTTAAATTTACTAATTTAATTAAAAATCTTATATAATCATTTTTAATTTATCTTAAGTTAAATTTATTTCCTTATTTCCTCAAGTTCTTTTCTCTTCTTTCTATTATTTTTCTTCCTTTCCACTCTTTTATTAAAATTTTATTTCTTATTTGAAACCTTCTTCAGTGCGTTCTTATGACTTCGATTAAACTTAATCTTGCTGAACAATAACCTTATTTACTTCTTTCTATTTAAGTTATTATTATGATTTAAAATTTTATTAAAGCTATTAGTTTTACTTAGTTTATTTATTCTAATAGATTCACTTTTATTTTAGTTAGTCTATTTACCTTTTAAATGTATAAATATCAGGTCTTTAGTTGGGATCATAACTAAAGCATTGCTATAATAATTAAGCCAAATCAGGCTCTTAATCTATTTCCTAAGAAAATTATGCATATTTTTACTAGATATTAACGTATTTCATTATCTAAACTAAAGTTTTTAATTCTGGATAAGGTAACTCTTCGTTAAATATTTCTATTGCTAAACAAGCCAAGGACCAAATATCGCTCTTTTAACTTACTTTCTCATCAAATATTTCAGGAGCCATCCACTAATAAGAGCCTTTGCCTTCCAATGTAGTTGTTATATTTGCTTCACTAACTAATCCTAGATCAGCTATTTTAGGAGCATCGTTCTCATCCATTAAAATATTTAGTGATTTTATATCTCTATGAGTTAGATTTCTAGAATGAATAGCCTGAATACCTTCAGCTATCTAACTTAATAAACTTAGTTTTTTAATAAATTTTTCTGAAGATCCTATTTAAAATTCTGAAAATAGCTATTTCGATTAAATCAGTCCAAATAAACTTCCCTTGGGTGAATAATCAGTTAATATACAGAAACGATAATTACCTTACTAGGAAGTATCGACAACTACACCATTAAGTCTTAGAACTCTTTGATTATTTACATACAAAAGAGCTTTACATTCAAGGTAAAATTATTCAGCTAATATTTTTTAATCGTTCTAGGGATTTAGCTTCTTAAGTGCATAATCATTTCCTTCGATATTGATAAGGTAAACAATGCTAAAACATCCTTAGCCTAAAACTTATAATTTTAAAAGGAATTCTTCATTAGGAATAAGCTAATTATAATCAAAAATACGAATTTATGATCTTAAATCTTTTCCAGCGCCATTTTATTACAATAACTATCAAATTTTATCAATAATAGTTTAGATTTCTTGCTATTATTAATGAAGTTTTAAATCAAACTGTTAAGCTAATTCAGGTTGAAGTTAAATTGCTTTATTAAAATATATTTAAGCTTCTTGATATTTTTCTAATTTTTTAAGTGAATTAGATTTATTTAAATAAGCTGTTGCGAAGTCAGGTTTAAGTTTTATTGCAATATCGAATAAATCAATTGAAAATTGATATTTTCCTAAGTTAGAAAGAGAAAGTCCCTCCTTATTATAAGATTCGGAGTAATTATGATCTACCAAAAGTACTTATAATCAGATTTGATCAGCTTCTTATCTTTTATCTAATTTACAGAGTGAAAGATACTTATTAATTAAAGACAAGCCTTATTTAGGATCTATTTGAATAGCTTGGTTGAAACTTTCTATCGCTTCCTCGTATCTACCTAAATTATAAAGAGAATCTCCCTTATTATTATGAGCATCTACATAATTCGGATCTATTTGAATAATTTGGTTATAACTTTCTATCGCTTCCTCGTCTCTACCTAAACTTTTAAGAGAAGCACCCCTATTATTATGAGCATCTACATCATTCGGATCTATTTTAATAGCTTGGTTATAACTTTCTAACGCTTCCTCGTATCTACCTAGTTTATTTAAAGAAACTCCCTTATTATAATGTGCATGGACATAATTCGGATCTATTTGAATAGCTTGTTTATAACTTTCTATCGCTTCCTCGTATCTACCTAAGTTATATAGAGAATCTCCCGTATTATTATAAGAATTTACATCATACGGATCTATTAAAATAGCTTGTTTATAACTTTCTATCGCTTCTTCGTATCTACCTAATCTTTTTAGAGAATCTCCCTTATTTTTGTGAGCATCTACCTCATTCGGATCTATTTGAATAGCTTGGTTATAACTTTCTATCGCTTCCTCGTATCTACCTAGTTTATTTAGAGAAACTCCCTTATTTTTATGAGCATAAAAATAATCGGGATCTATTTGAATAGCTTGGTCGTAACTTTCTATCGCTTCCTCATCTCTGCCTAATCTTTTTAGAGAATCTCCCTTATTTTTATTAGCGTCAACATCATTCGGATCTATTTGGATAGCTAGGTCGTAACATTCTATCGCTTCTTCATCTCTACCTAATCTTTTTAGAGAAACTCCCTTGAAGATAAGAGCATATACATCATACGGATCTATTTGAATAGCTTGGTCGTAACATTCTATAGATTCCTCGTCTCTACCTAAATTTTTTAAAGAATCTCCCTTGAAGATAAGAGAATATACATCATTAGGTTCTATTTGAATAGCTTGGTCGTAACATTCTATCGCTTCCTCGTATCTATCTAGTTTATTTAAAGAATCTCCCTTATTTTTGTGAGCATCTATATTATTTGGATCTATTTGAATAGCTTGGTTATAACTTTCTATCGCTTCCTCGTATCTACCTAAGTTATTTAGAGAATTTCCCTTATTTTTATGAGCATGGACATAATTCGGATCTATTTGAATAGCTTGGTTATAACTTTCTATCGCTTCCTCGTATCTACCTAAGTTATATAGAGAAATTCCCTTATTAATATGAGCATCTATATTATTTGGATCTATTTGAATAGCTTGGTTATAAATTTCTATCGCTTCCTCGTATCTACCTAAATTATCTAGAGAATCTCCCTTATTTTTATGAGCATGGACATAATTCGGATCTATTTGAATAGCTTGGTTATAACTTTCTATCGCTTCCTCGTATCTACCTAAGTTATATAGAGAAATTCCCTTATTAATATGAGCATCTATATTATTTGGATCTATTTGAATAGCTTGGTTATAAATTTCTATCGCTTCCTCGTATCTACCTAAATTATCTAGAGAATCTCCCTTATTTTTATGAGCATGGACATAATTCGGATCTATTTGAATAGCTTGGTTATAACTTTCTATCGCTTCCTCGTATCTATCTAGTTTATTTAAAGAATCTCCCTTATTTTTATGAGCATGGACATAATTCGGATCTATTTGAATAGCTTGGTTATAACTTTCTATCGCTTCCTCGTATCTACCTAAATTATCTAGAGAATCTCCCTTATTTTTATGAGCATGGACATAATTTGGATCTATTTGAATAGCTTGGTTATAACTTTCTATCGCTTCCTCGTATCTACCTAAGTTATATAGAGAAATTCCCTTATTAATATGAGCATCTATATTATTTGGATCTATTTGAATAGCTTGGTTATAACTTTCTATCGCTTCCTCGTATCTACCTAAGTTATATAGAGAAAATCCCTTATTTTTATGAGCATGGACATAATTTGGATCTATTTGAATAGCTTGGTTATAACTTTCTATCGCTTCCTCGTATCTACCTAAGTTATATAGAGAATCTCCCTTATTAATATGAGCATCTATATTATTTGGATCTATTTGAATAGCTTGGTTATAACTTTCTATCGCATCCTCGTATCTACCTAAGTTATTTAGAGAAATTCCCTTATTAATATGAGCATCTATATTATTTGGATCTATTTGAATAGCTTGGTTATAACTTTCTATCGCTTCCTCGTATCTATCTAGTTTATTTAAAGAATCTCCCTTATTTTTGTGAGCATCTATATTATTTGGATCTATTTGAATAGCTTGGTTATAACTTTCTATCGCTTCCTCGTATCTACCTAAATTATCTAGAGAATCTCCCTTATTTTTATGAGCATGGACATAATTTGGATCTATTTGAATAGCTTGGTTATAAATTTCTATCGCTTCCTCGTATCTACCTAAGTTATATAGAGAAAATCCCTTATTTTTATGAGCATGGACATAATTTGGATCTATTTGAATAGCTTGGTTATAAATTTCTATCGCTTCCTCGTATCTACCTAAGTTATTTAGAGAATCTCCCTTATTAATATGAGCATCTATATTATTTGGATCTATTTGAATAGCTTGGTTATAAATTTCTATCGCTTCCTCGTATCTACCTAAATTATCTAGAGAATCTCCCTTATTTTTATGAGCATCTATATTATTTGGATCTATTTTAATAGCTTGGTTATAACTTTCTATCGCTTCCTCGTATCTACCTAAGTTATATAGAGAAATTCCCTTATTAATATGAGCATCTATATTATTTGGATCTATTTGAATAGCTTGGTTATAACTTTCTATCGCTTCCTCGTATCTACCTAAGTTATATAGAGAAATTCCCTTATTAATATGAGCATCTATATTATTTGGATCTATTTGAATAGCTTGGTTATAACTTTCTATCGCATCCTCGTATCTACCTAAGTTATTTAGAGAAATTCCCTTATTAATATGAGCATCTATATTATTTGGATCTATTTGAATAGCTTGGTTATAACTTTCTATCGCTTCCTCGTATCTATCTAGTTTATTTAAAGAATCTCCCTTATTTTTGTGAGCATCTATATTATTTGGATCTATTTGAATAGCTTGGTTATAAATTTCTATCGCTTCCTCGTATCTACCTAAGTTATATAGAGAATTTCCCTTATTTTTATGAGCATGGACATAATTTGGATCTATTTGAATAGCTTGGTTATAACTTTCTATCGCTTCCTCGTATCTACCTAAGTTATATAGAGAAATTCCCTTATTAATATGAGCATCTATATTATTTGGATCTATTTGAATAGCTTGGTTATAAATTTCTATCGCTTCCTCGTATCTACCTAAATTATCTAGAGAATCTCCCTTATTTTTATGAGCATCTATATTATTTGGATCTATTTTAATAGCTTGGTTATAACTTTCTATCGCTTCCTCGTATCTACCTAAGTTATATAGAGAAATTCCCTTATTAATATGAGCATCTATATTATTTGGATCTATTTGAATAGCTTGGTTATAAATTTCTATCGCATCCTCGTATCTACCTAAGTTATATAGAGAAAATCCCTTATTTTTATGAGCATGGACATAATTCGGATCTATTTGAATAGCTTTGTTATAACTTTCTATCGCTTCCTCGTATCTACCTAAGTTATATAGAGAAATTCCCTTATTAATATGAGCATCTATATTATTTGGATCTATTTGAATAGCTTGGTTATAAATTTCTATCGCTTCCTCGTATCTACCTAAATTATCTAGAGAATCTCCCTTATTTTTATTAGCGTCAACGTCATTAGGATCTATTTGAATAGCTAGGTCGTAACATTCTATCGCTTCCTCGTATCTACCTAAGTTATATAGAGAAAATCCCTTATTTTTATGAGCATGGACATAATTCGGATCTATTTGAATAGCTTGGTTATAACTTTCTATCGCTTTCTCGTATCTACCTAAGTTATTTAGAGAATCTCCCTTATTAATATGAGCATCTATATTATTTGGATCTATTTGAATAGCTTGGTTATAAATTTCTATCGCTTCCTCGTATCTACCTAAATTATCTAGAGAATCTCCCTTATTTTTATTAGCGTCAACGTCATTAGGATCTATTTGAATAGCTAGGTCGTAACATTCTATCGCTTCCTCGTATCTACCTAAGTTATATAGAGAAAATCCCTTATTTTTATGAGCATGGACATAATTCGGATCTATTTGAATAGCTTGGTTATAACTTTCTATCGCTTTCTCGTATCTACCTAAGTTATTTAGAGAAATTCCCTTATTAATATGAGCATCTATATTATTTGGATCTATTTGAATAGCTTGGTTATAACTTTCTATCGCTTCCTCGTATCTACCTAAATTATCTAGAGAATCTCCCTTATTTTTATGAGCATGGACATAATTCGGATCTATTTGAATAGCTTGGTTATAACTTTCTATCGCTTCCTCGTATCTACCTAAGTTATATAGAGAAATTCCCTTATTAATATGAGCATCTATATTATTTGGATCTATTTGAATAGCTTGGTTATAAATTTCTATCGCTTCCTCGTATCTACCTAAATTATCTAGAGAATCTCCCTTATTTTTATGAGCATCTATATTATTTGGATCTATTTGAATAGCTTGGTTATAACTTTCTATCGCTTCCTCGTATCTACCTAAGTTATATAGAGAAATTCCCTTATTAATATGAGCATCTATATTATTTGGATCTATTTGAATAGCTTGGTTATAAATTTCTATCGCTTCCTCGTATCTACCTAAGTAATTTAGAGAAAATCCCTTATTTTTATGAGCATGGACATAATTCGGATCTATTTGAATAGCTTTGTTATAACTTTCTATCGCTTCCTCGTATCTACCTAAGTTATATAGAGAAATTCCCTTATTAATATGAGCATCTATATTATTTGGATCTATTTGAATAGCTTGGTTATAAATTTCTATCGCTTCCTCGTATCTACCTAAATTATCTAGAGAATCTCCCTTATTTTTATGAGCATCTATATTATTTGGATCTATTTGAATAGCTTGGTTATAACTTTCTATCGCTTCCTCGTATCTACCTAAGTTATATAGAGAAATTCCCTTATTAATATGAGCATCTATATTATTTGGATCTATTTGAATAGCTTGGTTATAAATTTCTATCGCATCCTCGTATCTACCTAAGTTATATAGAGAAAATCCCTTATTTTTATGAGCATGGACATAATTCGGATCTATTTGAATAGCTTTGTTATAACTTTCTATCGCTTCCTCGTATCTACCTAAGTTATATAGAGAAATTCCCTTATTAATATGAGCATCTATATTATTTGGATCTATTTGAATAGCTTGGTTATAAATTTCTATCGCTTCCTCGTATCTACCTAAATTATCTAGAGAATCTCCCTTATTTTTATTAGCGTCAACGTCATTAGGATCTATTTGAATAGCTAGGTCGTAACATTCTATCGCTTCCTCGTATCTACCTAAGTTATATAGAGAAAATCCCTTATTTTTATGAGCATGGACATAATTCGGATCTATTTGAATAGCTTGGTTATAACTTTCTATCGCTTTCTCGTATCTACCTAAGTTATTTAGAGAATCTCCCTTATTAATATGAGCATCTATATTATTTGGATCTATTTGAATAGCTTGGTTATAAATTTCTATCGCTTCCTCGTATCTACCTAAATTATCTAGAGAATCTCCCTTATTTTTATTAGCGTCAACGTCATTAGGATCTATTTGAATAGCTAGGTCGTAACATTCTATCGCTTCCTCGTATCTACCTAAGTTATATAGAGAAAATCCCTTATTTTTATGAGCATGGACATAATTCGGATCTATTTGAATAGCTTGGTTATAACTTTCTATCGCTTTCTCGTATCTACCTAAGTTATTTAGAGAAATTCCCTTATTAATATGAGCATCTATATTATTTGGATCTATTTGAATAGCTTGGTTATAACTTTCTATCGCTTCCTCGTATCTACCTAAATTATCTAGAGAATCTCCCTTATTTTTATGAGCATGGACATAATTCGGATCTATTTGAATAGCTTGGTTATAACTTTCTATCGCTTCCTCGTATCTACCTAAGTTATATAGAGAAATTCCCTTATTAATATGAGCATCTATATTATTTGGATCTATTTGAATAGCTTGGTTATAAATTTCTATCGCTTCCTCGTATCTACCTAAATTATCTAGAGAATCTCCCTTATTTTTATGAGCATCTATATTATTTGGATCTATTTGAATAGCTTGGTTATAACTTTCTATCGCTTCCTCGTATCTACCTAAGTTATATAGAGAAATTCCCTTATTAATATGAGCATCTATATTATTTGGATCTATTTGAATAGCTTGGTTATAAATTTCTATCGCTTCCTCGTATCTACCTAAGTAATTTAGAGAAAATCCCTTATTTTTATGAGCATGGACATAATTCGGATCTATTTGAATAGCTTTGTTATAACTTTCTATCGCTTCCTCGTATCTACCTAAGTTATATAGAGAAATTCCCTTATTAATATGAGCATCTATATTATTTGGATCTATTTGAATAGCTTGGTTATAAATTTCTATCGCTTCCTCGTATCTACCTAAATTATCTAGAGAATCTCCCTTATTTTTATGAGCATCTATATTATTTGGATCTATTTGAATAGCTTGGTTATAACTTTCTATCGCTTCCTCGTATCTACCTAAGTTATATAGAGAAATTCCCTTATTAATATGAGCATCTATATTATTTGGATCTATTTGAATAGCTTGGTTATAAATTTCTATCGCTTCCTCGTATCTACCTAAGTAATTTAGAGAAAATCCCTTATTTTTATGAGCATGGACATAATTCGGATCTATTTGAATAGCTTTGTTATAACTTTCTATCGCATCCTCGTATCTACCTAAGTTATATAGAGAAATTCCCTTATTAATATGAGCATCTATATTATTTGGATCTATTTGAATAGCTTGGTTATAACTTTCTATCGCTTCCTCGTATCTATCTAGTTTATTTAAAGAATCTCCCTTATTTTTGTGAGCATCTATATTATTTGGATCTATTTTGAATAGCTTGGTTATAACTTTCTATCGCTTCCTCGTATCTACCTAAATTATCTAGAGAGTCTCCCTTATTTTTATGAGCATCTATATTATTTGGATCTATTTGAATAGCTTGGTTATAAATTTCTATCGCTTCCTCGTATCTACCTAAGTTATATAGAGAATTTCCCTTATTTTTATGAGCATGGACATAATTCGGATCTATTTGAATAGCTTGGTTATAACTTTCTATCGCTTCCTCGTATCTATCTAGTTTATTTAGAGAATCTCCCTTATTTTTGTGAGCATCTATATTATTCGGATCATTTTGAATAGCATGGTTATAACTTTCTATCGCTTCCTCGTATCTACCTAAGTTATCTAGAGAATCTCCCTTATTTTTATGAGCATCTATATTATTTGGATCTATTTGAATAGCTTGGTTATAACTTTCTATCTCTTGCTTTTGCATATGTTTTTAAGAGTTATTGCTTTCTTCTGAACGAAAAGATTACGACATTTTTAAAATATTCTTTTTTCTTTTCAAATTTTTTTATAATTTTAAATTTTCAAACTTTTTTTTCCTCAATTCAAGATATCTTTTTAAATAAAAAAGATCAGTTTTTAAAAAGTGTTTACTTCTAGGTAATAAATTATCCTAAAAGATTTGTTTAACTCAAATGTTGTGCTAAAAAAGTTAAGCATTAAGTGAAAAATTTAGCAAACTTTAAAATTTTTAGATGGAATTAAAAATACAAAATTATAATTAAGCATATTTATTTTAAGATTTAAATAAATTTTTTTATGTTAAAAAAATTACGCGAAATATCTTAGATTTTTTGAAGACTAAAGTTTTTTACTTTAATTTTTTTTTTTAATTATTATGTTTAACCTTTTTTAAGTGTTATTTAATTCTTTTTTCAATATCATTTATTCTGAATAAGCGAAGACTAAATTTTATCATTTGTTTCGATTTTTTTGGTTTATTTTAGATTTTTAATTCTTTTTTAGATTTAATTATTTTTTCCTTTTTTTTCTAAATTTTCTTAAAATCCTTTTTTTATTTATCTTATAATATTTTTTTTATGTTTTGCCTTAATTTATTAAGATAATCTTTTATTTATTTATTTATGTGAGGCTTTTAAGATTTGATAAATATTTTTTTAGTTTTTTTATTTATCTTTTAGTTTTTGAATTTTTCTTAGTGATATTTCATGCAATACTTTATGATTCTTAAGTTTTTTTCTTATATTTTTTTAGCTTTGAATATTTTTAAGCTTTTTATTCTATTCAAATTAATGGAATGTCATTTAAAATATTTGCATATTTTCTTAATAAAATGTTTACATTTTTTCAAATAATTTTTGAAATTTATTTTATATAATTTACATTAAGTTGCTTTATTTTTCCTTTTCATATTAGTTTATTTTAAAATTTCTTACTTTTTTAAGTTTATTATAACAAATTTTATTAATGTTTATTTAGCAGTTTTTAAAAATGATGTTGTTTATATTATTAAAATGATAATTCCATTTTGAATATTTTTCTATTGTATATTTAAGGAATTTTCTAAGTTGATTCTTGATTTGAATTTTTAAATTGAGATTATCTGGATTTTTGTATTTGTACTACTTGATTTATATTAGTTTAAATTATTTGTAATTGAATGATATTTAGTAATTAAAACTCTTTCATTTTATACCTTATACTTTATATTTAAAGTTCTTTAATTTTTTAATTTTGGTAATCTTTTTTATTCCCTTAAAAGTTTTGCCTTTTATGTTTTTAAGTTTTTACATAAATGAAGTTAAGAATGAAGATAAATTTTATTATAGCATCTTCTTTATAGATCTTTAAAGAAAGATCATTGAGAACTCAGATAATATAGTTAAATAATAGTTATTAAGGGAAATCTTTAGCTTTTTAATGGTGTAAAATTATATTTTTGGATATCTTTAGTGAATAACTAGTAAATTGATTACTTTGTGTAAATTAGATAACTTTGAGTAAATGCGTCTAAGCTTTTGATTGATAATTTTTATTAATATTTAAATTATTTTTGCAAAGAGCTGAGCTAGATGTTGTTATGAGAATTTTTGTGTAGACTGTCATTATAGAATGATAGTTTGAGAACATGAATGTACTTTTGTATTGATGCATGTATTAAATTAGATGAAATGGTTTTTATGGCTTTCAAGTTTTAAATACTCTGTTTAAAGATATTAAATAATTGAATTAGCAAAGCTATTAAAAGCATAAGATTCTAGCTTAAAGCTAAGTTAAATTATAAAATGTAAATAGCTTGTATTAATTTAATCCCTTTATCATTAAATATTCTTTACTTCCTATTAAAGCTTTACCAATCAAAATCCTATTTTTTGTTCAAACAATTTAAAATACTCTATAATAAATTTATCAAGCACAACCCTTTACTTATCCTCTTTTAATCTAAATTCTTTATCATACTTATAAAGCAACTCTAACTATTATTATTTCCTAATTTCTTTATTTATAAATTCTTGAACTAGAAGGGCCAAGAAGTAAAACAGATGAATAATATTTTGTCTACTACTTAAAGAAAATAATTTTACGTTATTATGCCTTAATATAAATCCAATAATCACAAAGGACTTTAATTTTATAATAAAAGTGATAAATTTAATAATTTGATTACTTATCTATTTAAAATTTAGAGAGTAAAGCATTATAATAGTCCAATCTTTTGATTATTTTTCCAGATATCTTATAATTAATACGGTTATAATATTTATAGACTTATATTTATCTCTAAATATAAACTATATATCCTATTTATCCTAAACTTAAACTAGAGTTCTTTAATGCTAATCTTCTCATAAATCAAGTTTTAATCTTATTTTCTTATTTTAAGATAAAACTTCCAGCTTGCTTTTCTAAGTTAAAATAATATTATCTGACAATAAAATTGTAAAAATAGGTAATTTCTTTAAATTTCCTTATAAAGAATATACTAATTAATGAATATAAACTTAGAGTTAGTAGTAATTTAGTTTACACTTTTCTCCATTTAAGTAATTTATTTATTAAAAACTATTTAAAGCATATTTAAAAATCCTATTTTTACTATTTCTCATTATCTAAATCGCTACCTAACCCTTTAAATTATCATATTCATTCTTTTTACTCATCACAGCTTTATCCTTAAAAGCTTGTTTATCTATAGATATTTAATAAATTAAAGGTTTTTAGTTCGTGATTTAATAAATTTACAAGATCAAAGCCAATTATATATTCTATCTTGACTTTAACAACTTAATAGCTAAAATAGTTTAAGCAGTGATCTATAATTATAACTGAAATTAAGTATATATTATAAAATATAGATAAGTTAAATTTAGAATTTATTAACTATTATGATTTCTCATACCGAATATAATACTATGATATCATTTATTTTTATATCAATTAGCCTTAATTTAATATTTATCAATCTTGCTATTATCAAAATTCCTTTATTTATTACTATTCATTTTACCATACAAGGCATCATTACCAACATATAAAACCAATAAATACCTATTCTCTATTTATTTACTTCTCTCTATTCTTTCAGGAGATATTTTCTTCTTTAATTTATACCTCTAAAATACTCTTTTGCCTGTTAAAACCTTCTTTGCAAAAACAGTCTTTTTATCCAAGTGCTCACAGTGATATTTTTCTTTTGCTTTAAATATAGTAAGAACAATTTACTTTGTTGCTCAAATTACCTGATTAATTAGGACAGATGTATTCTTTAATACTTTAAGTCTTAATTAAATCAAAGATAAACTCTTTATCTGAAGTTTATATTATATCATCATTATTTTAGTCATTTGATTCGCCTAAGATCAAATCTACAGACTTTATACTATTCTTCCCCAAGATCTTCTTTTAGTCTTTAATTATCTTTCTTTTAAGTAATCTCATTATATTTAATCCAATCTAGTATTGTTTCTAGCAGTCTTCTTTTTCAGCTAGTTTTTATCAAAATTTAAAGAACCTCTAGATATTTGCTTTTCCTTTTCATCATTTTAATTCTCTATCCAAGCGATTTACTTTATGCAAAACGTTAACTAAAAGTATCAAAGTTATTTTATATTAAAAAGCTTTATTTTAAGCACTATTCTTTTACTTAAATCAGCCTTATGATAAACCTTCTATATTTTAGTGGTAAGATGCTTTATATCTTACCACTAAGCAAGTATTTAAAATTTAGTCATAAAGTTTAGAATTAAAGTTGGTATAAATTATTAACTTAGTTTATACGATACTTCTTTAAGCCTAGCAGTGATAATATATAGCATATATAAGTCTAAAAATGTTTATTTAAGTACTTCTTTGAAGTATTTAAGTTAAGTAATTTACACTTAGGTTTCTAATAAACTTGCTTATATATAAGCTTTTTATTTAGAATTCTCTTTTTAAAAGTTAACTTATTGGAAGAATTTACTTTTCATAATGTTTTCTTCTAGCTTTTTATCAATTTATTTCTTGATTCCTTATCTTAATCCAATAAAGGAAATATCCAATTACATTATTTTAGTCATTGTAATATCATAAGCGTCACTTTTTTAATTTACTTAATTTTTATCAATAGCCATTATATCTAGCTATATCATTTCCAATGTAGTTACTTTTCTTTAAAGTTAGTTTATATATCTAATAAGATTAATAATAAGAAAACAAATTTATTCAAAATTCTATTATTTAAGAACAATACCTAAAAATCATGCTTTAGAACCATTTACTTGCCTAATTAAAAGAAAGAGATTCTGCCTTAGTCTTTAGATATCCTAAATAGGATACATCATTCGTACTTTCATCTCTATTTAAATGCTTCTTTTCGTTTAGGTTTTTTGCATCATATGAACTTCTTATCTCAGCTACTTAATCTGAGTTAATAAGAATTATAGTTTTGGAATTTTTTCCACTCAGTTAATTAAATTGGAACTATTAGCCTCGATGATGTGAAAAATAAAGATAACTCAGACTTTGATAACTTACTCGAAATGCAGACTGTTAGCAAATATTTGTATTTAATTATCTAAAGTACTTTAATGGTATTACTAAGATATTTCATTAATAAGTGGAGATTATATTTGAATGGTATTAAGATATGCTTGTAATTAAAATTTTATCTATACAGTTTTCAAAGCTTATTTATTAGATAGAGAGGCTTAAAGGTTTTTAAATATAAAGCAATTATAAATAACTCTAAATTTAAAGGATTTTTCTCTATTATTTTTAGGCATCTTTTCATTATTCATTTTTCAGAAGTTCAGGTAGGAGTTTTAATGAAATAAAGAGATTAGTAAGTTATAGTTCATAAGTTATCAAGTATAATAGTTTATGCAAAATTTTCTTGGGTATATTGTTTATAAAAGAGTGATATTTACTTCTAAGTTAAACCTTAAAATGGGAAAAAATAGATAGAAAAGAAGTAATTTTGGTATATTAATGCATATCTTAAGAGCTTAAACTTTATCGTTTTTATTACTAAGATTATACATTTTATTTGTGAAAAATGCAACTGCAGCTTTAGACTTAATTAAAAGTAGCACTAAATTAATATACTTGAAACTTAATTATTAGTTATAGAGTTTTTAAGTTTATCTTATAGATTGAATAATATAAAATGCTTAATTATATTTGATGACCATTTTTATTAAAATTAACTTTAATCTCTTTATATCAATTAATATTTTAGCTATCTTTAACACCTATTTTCTTCCTTCTATCCTTTATATTATTTTCCATTCTTCTGTTAAGGCTTGCCTTCATATTAAAACCTTAGTCAGTTCGTTCCTAAGAATTCAAGATTGATTGTTGTTGGAATAGGATTATTAATTACATTAGTTTCACTTTTATCTTATTTAGTCTATTTACTTCATAAAAGTATAATATCAGGTCTTTAGTTTGGTTCATATGTAAAGCATTACTATAATAGTTTAACCAAATCAGAATCTTATATTATTTCCTAAGAAAATTCTGCATATTTCTACTATACATTTACGTACTTTATTACCTATGCTTAAGTTTATAAGTCTGGATAAGGTAACTATTCGTTAAATATTTCTATAGCTAAACAGGCAAGTGATCAAATATCGATCTTTTAACGTGCCTTTCCATCGAATATTTCAGGAGTCATCCATTAATAAGAAGCTTTCCTTCCAAAATAGTTGTTATATCTGCTTCACTAACTAGTCCTAGATCTGCTATATTAGGAGTATCATTCTCATCCATTAATATGTTTAATGATTTAATATCTCGATGAGTTAATTCTCTAGAATGAATAACCTGAATACCTTCAGCTATTTAACTTAATAAACTTAGTTTCTTAACAAATCTGGCTGAAGAACCTACTTAATATTCTGAAAATAGCTATTTAGATTGAATGAGTCCATATAAACTTCCTTTGATAAGTATTCAGTAAGAATAAAGAAACGATAATTACCATACTAGGAAGTATTGATAGCTACACCATTAAGTCTTAGAACTCTTTAACTATTTACAGATAAAATAGCTTAACATTCAAGGTAAAACTACTCTATCACTTTAAGTTAATCAATCTAATAATATAATTTTTTAATAGCCTAATTAGTTCCTTCTATATTAATAAGGTAAATAGTACTAAAACCTCTCTAACCTAAAGACTTTAAGTTAAAAGGAATTCTTCATTAAGAATTAACTATTTATAATCAAAAATAAGAATCTAAGATCTTATTTTGTGCTGCACCATTTTAATATATCAATTACCAAATATTATCAAGAACTACTTAGATTGCTTTATCTGATTTTGACTGATTTGAGTCAAGTTATTAAGAAATTTAAGATTAGAGTAGTAATTCCTTGTTAAAAACAAGCTGTAGCTTCTTAATCTTTATAGAGATTTAGATTTATTTAATCAAGCATCTGCAAAATCAGCATCTAGTTTAATAGCGATATCAAAAAAGTCTAAAGAGTCTTCAAATCTTTTTAAGTTGAAAAGAATAATTCCTTCCTTATTATAGAAATCAGAATATCTATGCTCTAATTAAAGAACTGATTATCAAGTTAAACTAGCTTCTTAATCTTTACCTAACTTTACAAGTCAAAGATATTTGCTTATCAAAGGTAAACTACAATTTTACTTTATTTGATAAGCTGAATCAAACCAAGTAATTACTTGTTAAAATTAACCAAGATGAAGTAAAATATTTCCTTATTGAAAATGTGAATCCAAATTTTTTCATCTATTTATAAAGAAAAAATAAAACAATCTAGAGCTTCTTGATATCTGCCTACATTTTTTAAGGTATTTCCTTTTCCGTTCTAAGATTTTATATATTTAGAATCAAGTTGAATTACCATATTATAACTTTCTATTGCTTCTTGAATTCTACCTAAGCTTAAAAGAGTATTAATTTTAAGATTTGGCTATTTATTTAGATCTAAAATAATGCTTAATTCATATGTTTTCATTAAGAAACTTATTAGAGTAGTTAATAAATGGGCTCTTGTCTAAAAAGACTAGGAGTCTAATAAAAGTTAATAGTTTTAACGATCCTGTTCTGCATAAAGAAAGTATCTTCAGTTTAAGTTTGTTTTATTATAATAATTAGTTGGTCTAAGCTTAATCAATAAGCTTCTAAATAATTTGCTAATTACTAATTTCTTCAGTGTTACAATAGTTAATTATACAGTCTATTCTTTACTTGTATCATTATTATAAGCCATTTGGATTATTATTAAGATTATTCTAGTCCTTATCTTTAAACCTTATTTTAGACATTCTTAATTTTCTCATAGGCTTTATAACCTAAGTATGACTCCTATTTCTTATGCGTAAATCAATTTCTTATCTTCTCTGCCTAATCTTACAGAAAAGCTTCCTTTCTATTTCAAGTTCACTTATTTCTAATCTTTTCGAATAGCCAATTTAAAGCCTTCTTTTTTTACTTGGTACATAATCATTCTCAGAGAAGTTCACTTTCTATTATAATCTCCGCCTAGTTCAGATCAATTTAAATAGCCTATTAACAACTTTCTTCTTTTCTTCTATACCCATTCTTCGCATAGAAATTCCTATCTATTATAATCTCCGCCTAGTTGAGATTTATTTGAATAACCCAGATATAACTTTCTATTTTTCGTTTCTACCTCAGCATGAAAGGGAAGCTTTCTTTCTATTTCAAGCTTCACTTATTTCTGATCTTTTCAATAGTCTAATTATAATCTTCTTTTTTCGTTTCTACCTAATCTTCAAAGAGAACCTCTTTAAATATTTTTAGCTTTTCATATTTCGGATTATTTTAAATGGCCTATTAACAAATTTCTTCTTTTCTTCACTACCTATTCTTCGCAGAGAAAATACTATCAATTATAAGCTTCACCTAGTTCAGATTTAATTTGAATAACACAGATTAAAACTTTCTATTATTCGTTTACGCCTCAGCTGAAAGGGAAGTTCCCTTTCTACTTTCAAGCTTCACTTATTTCTGATCTTTTCAATAGTCTAATTATAATCTTCTATTTTTTCGTTTCTGCCTCAGCCGAAAGGGAAGTTCCCTTTCTACTTTCAAGCTTCACTTATTTCTGATCTTTTCAATAGTCTAATTATAATCTTCTATTTTTCGTTTCTGCCTAATCTTCAAAGAGAAACTCTTTAAATATTTTTAGCTTTTCATATTTCGGATTATTTTAAATAGTCAAGTTATAATCTTCTATTTTTCTTCTATTGATATTATTCGCAGAAAAATAACCTTTCTACTTTCAAGCTTCACTTATTTCTGATCTTTTAAATAGTCTAATTATAATCTTCTATTTTTCTTCTATAGATATTATTCGCAGAAAAATAACCTTTCTACTTTCAAGCTTCACTTATTTCTGATGTTTTCAATATTCTAATTATAATCTTCTTTTTTCGTATCTACCTAATCTTCAAAGAGAACCTCTTTAAATATTTTTAGCTTTTCATATTTCGGATTATTTTAAATGGCCTATTAACAACTTTCTTCTTTTCTTCTCTACCTATTGTTCGCAGTAAAGAACCCTTTCTACTTTCAAGCTTCTCAAATTTCTGATCTTTTCAATAGTCTAATTATAATATTCTATTTTTCGTTTCTGCCTCAGCCGAAAGAGAAGTTCCCTTTCTACTTTCAAGCTTCACTTATTTCTAATCTTTTCAATAGTCTAATTTTAATCTTCTATTTTTCGTTTCTGCCTCAGCCGAAAGGGAAGTTCCCTTTCTACTTTCAAGCTTCACTTATTTCTGATCTTTTAAATAGTCTAATTATAATCTTCTATTTTTCTTCTATTGATATTATTCGCAGAAAAATAACCTTTCTACTTTCAAGCTTCACTTATTTCTGATGTTTTCAATATTCTAATTATAATCTTCTTTTTTCGTATCTACCTAATCTTCAAAGAGAACCTCTTTAAATATTTTTAGCTTTTCATATTTCGGATTATTTTAAATGGCCTATTAACAACTTTCTTCTTTTCTTCTCTACCTATTGTTCGCAGAGAAGAACCCTTTCTACTTTTAAGCTTCACTTATTTCTGATCTTTTCAATAGTCTAATTATAATATTCTATTTTTCGTTTCTGCCTCAGCCGAAAGGGAAGCTTCCTTTTCATTTCAAGCTTCTCATATTTCGGATTATTTCAATTTTCTAATTATAATCTTCTTTTTTTCGTTTCTACCTAATCTTCAAAGAGAACCTCTTTAAAATATTTTTAGCTTTTCATATTTCGGATTATTTTAAATAGCCTATTAACTACTTTCTTCTTTTCTTCTCTACCTATTGTTCGCAGAGAAATGCCCTTTCTACTTTTATGCTTCAACTAGTTCAGATTTAATTTGAATAACCCAGATAAAACTTTCTATTTTTCGTTTTTACCTCACCATGAAAGAGAAGTTCCCTTTCTACTTTCAAGCTTCACTTATTTCTGATCTTTTCAATAGTCTAATTATAATCTTCTTTTTTCGTATCTACCTAATCATCAAAGAGAACCTCCTTAAATATTTTTAGCTTTTCATATTTCGGATTTTTTTAAATGGCCTATTAACAACTTTCTTCTTTTCTTCTCTTCCTATTGTTCGCAGAGAAGTTCCCTTTCTATTTCAATCTCCGTCTAGTTCACATTTATTTAATAATCAGATATAACTTTCTATTTTTCGTTTCTACCTCTGCATGAAAGTGAAGCTTCCTTTTCATTTCAAGCTTCTCATATTTCGGATTATTTTAAATAGCCTATTGACAACTTTCTTCTTTTCTTCTCTGCCCTATCTTTACAAAGAAGTTCCTATCTATTATAAGCTTCATCTAGTTCAGATTTATTTGTATTTCCTAGGTATAACATTTTAATATTCTTTCTTCCTTTGGTTTACATAGAAACCCCTTTACTATATTCTCTACACCTTAGTCTTATCTAATTTGATAAATTTTAAGCATTTAGTAAGCTATATTGTACTATTTTTAATGATTTCTGGATTTATGCTAGTTATAAATATTAGATATAATTAAATGTTTTTATTTTATTGATTGTTTTCTTTTATTTTATCTAATTATGCGAATACTTTTATAAGTTCATTCAGATAGTTATTTCCTTTAAATTCTAAATTTGGCTACTTTTCTTTATTCTATAATAAAGATTTTAAAATTTTCCTTATATTTATGATTTTAAGTATTTTTGCTAACTAAGTAAGTTGTTGCATTAAATATCTAAGTTATAATTATATTATCTATCCATGCTAATTTTTTAATGATAAAAGCTTCGCTTTGCATTTATGATTATGATAATAGAGAAACATGATAAGATAGAAAAAATCAGAAATATTATCTAAATTATATAATAGTTGTGAACAATATCTTAGCATTAGATTAGAAGATATTTTTATCTTCAATTTTTTGGGAATTTAAATTAGTTTATTTGATTAAAGCTTCTTTTTTGAATATGAATGCTATTTTATTTTTAAACAAAAACAAGTTAAATTTAGCATTTTAATAAATAGAATGATCGAATTCAGTTTTTATGCTTTGAAATAATTAGGATTTATTAGAATAATCTAATTATAGGTTTGTATTGCTTTTTAGTATCTTCCAAATTAGAAATTTTAGTTTGTTTTTAAGAATTAATCTTAAGCTTTTTTTATAAATTTTATTTTAATTATATTTTTCTTTCTAACTTTAAAGTTTATAACATTTTTTAACTATTTTAGTATTTTTTAAGTCAACTTTTTTTATTTTAATAGACTTCAGCCAATTAAAAATCATTCTCCATATTGTTAAAAAAAGTCAATAAAATCTTATCATTTTACTATGTTAAAAGAAGAAAGTCTTTTCTTCCTGTAAATCTCAGAGTAATTATTATCTACCAAATAAACTGATTATAAGACTTTTTCATCTTCTTATTTTTTACCTAATTTACAGAGTGTAAGATATTTTCAAATCAAAGTAAATCGTGTTTTGGAACTATTTAAATAGAAATGCTTACTTTAAATTTTCTTAATGTCTAACTAGCTTATGATGCAATTTATGATGTAAAGTCCATTCTTCTTAATATTTATCTAAGTTTTATAGTGAAGTTATCTGCTATTAAAGGTATTTGCATTCTTCGAATCAACTATATAACTATATTATATCTCTCTATTGTTGCATAATATCTACCATGAAAATCTATTGATGCTCTCTATCAATATCAATTATTGAAATACTTCGAATCTATTTTAATAGCCTAGTTACAATTTTCCAATGCTTCTTAGTATCTGCCTAATCTACACAGCTTTATTGAAATATGCTCAAATATACTTATATCTATATTGCTAGCCTAACTATAACTGTATATCACTTCTTAATAACTTCCTAATTTTACTCTTTTGCTATAATAAGCATTGACATACTTGGGTTATATTTGAATAAGCTAGTGGTAGTTATAAATAGCTTCTTGATATGTGGCCAAATTATGGTATTAGTAAGGTTTTAAGAAATGGTCTTGAATAATTATTGGAATAATACTTTTGAATTAAATTAGAATAATTAGTTTTGGTAAACTATAAATTGATGTAATTTTTAGATAAGATGTTGAAGTAATTTGGAACTATATCTAAGTAATTATATATTTAGCTTTCATTTATTACCTTTTCATTTCTTTAGATTGTATCATTTATGCGTTTTAGGAGAGTTTCGTGCTTGACTTGAATAGTTTGAATATTAAAGGATGGATACTATTTGAAAAATGAATACTTGAGTTAATGGACTGGATAGATGTAAATATTAGTTAATAATAGTATCTGAAAAGAAGTATTTTTAGATATTAATAAATGGTATTGCTTTTATAATTAATTAGCTTATTTTATTATAAAGATCTGTTTTTACTACTTATATAGTATTTATCTTAAGTTAGATATAAATAGAAGTAGTTTCTCATGTTAGTATAGCTAAAGTGTTTATTTGATTTAAGCTGCTTCTAAGTAATTTTTAATATTGTATAATGAATAATTAATAGATATGTTTTGGCTTTTGATTAGAAGCTTAAATGTTAGGTATTTAGTATCTATTAGTTTTAGTAATAGAATGATAATCTTTTTTAGTTGATTGACATATTTATATCTAATTCTGTTATTAATAGTTGCTTTTATGATCCCATTTATAAACTGTATATATCTTTCAAACTTAAAGTTAATTAGTGTACAAGTATATTAGACTTTCTTAGTTATTAAAGCTTAGATTTTAATATTTACTATTGTTCTTTAATAAATAATAAAGATAAGTCTTCAATAGTTTACCTTAGCTTTAATATTATAAACAGATTATTAAATAAGATAATCAAACGCTTTTATTAGATGTCTAAGTAATTCTTAGTTAAGAATCTTATGTATCTTTAATACTCTAAAAATCCTGTTATCATAAGCACTATTTATAAAGAGTATCAATTTTCTTCTAGTCAAGTTATTCAAATAGCTGAATTAGCCATCAAGCTTGGTTAAAAGCTAAGTAAACTTATAGTTATTACAAATTTATAATCCCTTGCAATCACACTATAAGTAGAAAGATTCTTTATATTTAATTAATATCTTTCCTATCTTTAAATCTTCATTCTCACTAAATTAAAAGCCTCTTTAATCTATATCAATCACATTTAATTCTTTATATCCATTTCTTTTAAACACTACATACTTATAAACAATATATCAATTATAACTACTTTTTCCAAAGTTACTCTCACTAAAATAGAAACTATAGACCAATTTTGTTCACTATTATAAGCAATATGATTATGACTATTTTATATTTCTATTTATTAAACATTATTCTAATTTAGAACAATTGTCTCTAAACATTCATTCTTACTCCCAATGCTTTACGGCCACTAACTTGCTCTACAACTTCTCTTTATCCTTATTACCTTCTTCAAACTCCAGTATTTAGTGCATATTCAATATTTTATCAAGATTATTACCAAAGATATGGAATGAGTACTAATTTAATGAAGTAAGTTGTAATTATAATATCTAGCTTGATAATATTTGTATGAGTATTATAATAACTGCTATACAGTATGGCATATCTATTCATTTTTGTTCAGATTATAACTTAAATATTCCATTTAAGAAATTAATTCAATCAAAGCTTTCTTTACTCAAAACTAGAATAAGTCTTAAGCTTTAAAATTAGTTACTTATACAAAATCTTAATCCTACTTTTTATTACTCACCTTTACTTAACTTTTATATCCTTCAATCATAATCAATACAGTTAGTTATTTCTAATTTGCTATACTATTTATAACTTTACACCTTTAACTGTACTAAGAGACTATCTTTTACATATAAAATATCCTCCATTAAGTACTATGGTAGAAATACATTCACACTGGAAATAAAGAAGAGTTGGTAATTTAATCAGTAAAGAGACTTAAATTCCTTAAGGTTGAGTATTTTAAGGTTTTTAGTTAGTATAAATAAGATAATATAGCATTAATAAAGTACTTATAATTAAAAGAATAAGTTAGGATTTACTAAGGTGGTAGATATAATTTATTATACTACTATTTTAAACCTTTGCAATAAAAATTGTTGGAATTATTTTATATGCTTTAGATAATATAATAGAGATTATTATAATTGCCATTCATTATTCTACTCATCTTATAGCATTCCTTTAAAACCTATTTATTATACTTATTCTTATTAAAATCACTAAACTTATTTCAAAATAATTCATATTTAACGCTTACCAAATACTAAGTGCATTTTATTTGTCCTATAAAAATATAATTACCTTAGCTTTTAGACTTCTTACTAATTCCTTTATTCTTGTCTCCTTCTAATTATTTCCTACTAATAACCTAGAACTCACTTTATTAATCAAACTCTTTACTCCAATTTTTTATTTTCCAATTGGAACACAAATTACCTAAATAAATTGTCTTACCAAATACCTATTTAAGCGGATATTTAAAATAAACCTTATATATCAGTTATATTTTTAACTAATTATGCTTAAAGACTTATTTATACCAAACACTCAGACTATTAAGCATCTAAACTAAAGGAATTAAAGGAACTAGTTATTAGATATCATAATATCAATCATTTCTAAGCTATAGAAGTAATAAGATCTTGCCTTTTTGAGAATGATAGTTTATTGGCTATTTTTAAGTTCTAGATTGCATATCTTTTGCAGTTTAAATAAACATTCTTGGTATGATTCAATGCCTTTAAGAATATTAGCTTAAGTTTCTCTTATCAATACACTTTGTTTACTTTACTACAGAAGTTTAAATAATTTAGTATCAGATACATTTTCTATTTTTTATTTTCTGGTTTCTATTAAAATAAGTTTTTTCCAAGTTTTATTATATGGCTCTAAAACTTTCTGACTTGTCTAATTATGCAAAATTTATTTATATATTTTGCAAATAAAAAGGTTTGAAGTTACTTCTAAGGACAAACTTTATATTTGAATTATCTAGAAAGAAAATAAGAAAATGGTATTAAAATTAATGAAATTTACTTATATAGCATTATTTTTTATATTACTTAGATACAAAATAATTACCCATTGTTCTATGATGAACATTTATAGTTATTATCTAAAGTCTTATTCTAAAAAATGTTAAAAATAAAACAAAAATTAATTATTTGAGAACCTTTTAATATTAAACATCTATCTTAATAATTAAAAAATATAAAGTATATAAATATAACTTTTGTAATTGCTTAATATTAAATAAATCTAATTAGCTAAAGTAGACTTTATTTATTTCATTATACAATCTCATTTTTATAAATTAAATCCTTATTCTTAACTTTAGCTACTTTAAATCATTTTCAATTTACTAATTTAATTCAAATATATATATCATCATTTTTATTAGCTAAATTTATTTCCTTATTTCCTAAATTTCTTTTCTCTCTAATCTTTATCTTCCTTTCTTTTATTAACATTTTATTTCTTATTTCAAACCTTCTTTAGTGTCTTCTTATGACTTATACTAAACTTAATCTTGCTCAACAAAAACCTTATTTTCTTCTAGATACTTTTTAGTCATTATTTCAAATTTTATTAAAGCTATTAGTTTTACTTGCTTTAGTAAATTTAGTTTCACTTCCATTTCAGTTAGTCTAGATAATCCTTAAAAGTATAAATATCAGCTCTTTAGTTTGGATCATAACTAAAGCATTGCTATAATAATTAAGCCAAATCTGACTCTTACTTTATTTCCTAGGAAACCTATGGATATTTATACTAAAAGTGGTTATGTTTCATTACTTAAACTTTAGTATGCAAATCTGGATAAGGTAACTCTTCGTTAAATATTTCGCTACACAAGCTAATGATCAAATATCGCTCTTTTAACTTACTTTCTCATCAAATATTTCAGGAGCCATCCATTAATAAGAGCCTTTGCCTTCCAAAGTAGTTGTTATATTTGCTTCACTAACTAATCCTAGATCAGCTATTTTAGGAGTATTGTTCTCATCCATTAAAATATTTAATTATTTTATATCTCTATGAGTTAGATTTCTAGAATGAATAACCTGAATACCTTCAGCTATCTAACTTAATAAACTTAGTTTTTTAATAAATCTTTCTGAAGATCCTATTTAAAATTCTGAAAATAGCTATTTCGATTAAATGAGTCCAAATAAGTTTCCCATGTATGAATCATCAGTAAGAATGTAAAAGCGATAATTTCTTAACTAGGAAGTATCGACAACTACTCTATAAGTTTTAAAACTTTCTTATTATTTACATACAAAAGAGCTTTACATTCAAGGTAAAATTATTCTGCCAATCATTTTTAATCGTTCTAAGGATTTAGTTTCTTAAGAGCATAATCATTTCCTTCAACATTGATAAGGTAAACAGTGCCAAAACCTCTTTAGCCTAAAACATATAATTTTAAAAGGAATCTCTTCTATAGGAATAAGATAATTATAATCAAAAATACGAACTTAAGATCTTTGTTCTTTTCCAGCACCGTTTTAATACAGCAACTTCAATACTTAATCAATATTGATTGGATTTCTTGCTATTATTATTATTGCTTTAAGTCAGAATGTTAGGCTAATTCAGGTTTAAGTTAAACTGCTTTATTAAAACATTCCTAAGTTTTCTTTAATTTTTTCTAATTTTTAAGAGAATTCGATTTATTTAAATAAGCTTCTGCGAAATCAAGCTTAAGCTTTATAGTAACATCAAAATAATCAATAGAATCTTGATATTTTCCTAAGTTAAAAAGAGAGTCCCTCATTATTATAAATATTAGAGTAATTATGATCTACTAAAAGTACTTATTATCAGACTTGATTAGCTTTCTTATCTTTTATCTATTTACAGAGTGAAAGATACTTAAAAGGTAAACCATATTTAGGATATATTTGAATAGCCTAGTTATAACTTTCTATTGCTTCTTAGTATCTACCTAAATTTTTAAAGAGAAACCCCTTTCCTTTTTAATTATCTTTATATTTAGGATTTATTAAAATAGTCAAATTATAGTTCTCAATTGTTTCTTTGTATCGATCTAAAGAATCTAGCGAAATTCCCTTATTTTTATTGATTAAGCATTTACATTTTTAGGATCTATTAGAATAGCCTAGTTATAACTCTCTATTGGTTCTAAGTTTCTACTAAATTTGATAGCAAAGCTCCCTTATTAATATGAGTAAATAAGTGGTTAGGATCTTCTTTAATAATCTAATTAAAAGCTTCTATAGCTTCTAAACATTTACCTGAATTATAAGTTTCGGTTGGTTTCTAAATATCTTAGTCTAATTTTACTTTATTATTATTTATAGATTAGTTTTATTGTTTATTTATAAAGGTATTGGTTGACTATTTTTTGGTTTAAAATGGTTAAAAATGTTTTAGTATTTTTAAGAAGTTTTTTACTAAAATTAGGAATATTTTATTATGACATAGGATTTATGTTGTATTATTTTTAATAGCTTATAAAATTGTAATCAAAATAGTTTGCTTAATTAATGTTATTAGCAATATAGCTTTATTTCTTCTAAAAGCAACTTATTCAATTTATTTATTTTTCCAACTAAAATTAATATTTTCTTTAGTAATTTATATAGTTTAATTAAGCCCCCTAAAGCATTGTGATTTAAGTATTTTAGCCTAATTATTTTAAACTTCATTTTAGAATTCTTAAACTCTTATATTTATGGTTATAAGTTATCAGATTTTTTTATAATTAGTGTTATCAAAACATATTTGTATCTCATTTTATTAAAATAAGTAAAAGTATTCTTTCTTTCCTCTAAAATTAACCTCCTAACTAACATTCAAAAAAATCCAACAGTAGTTATTCGACACGGATAAAGGCAAAGAGAAACCAGTTTTTAAGCTTCTCTCGATTAAATGTCCATATTTTAGCTAAATCCATTCTCGGGTAAGTTGACTCTACTATGTAAATTTACACAAGTTGTGCTAGGATGGTAATTTGGAAATGCCTGAAAGCCAAGTGAATCTTTTATAATAGGGATCTATATTTATCCTTAGAGCTTCTATATTTCTTAAATATCAGCAAGATCTTCTACTCTCAGATAAAATTATTTCATTATGCAATAAAATTTCTTCTGATTGTTTTGACTTGCCATTTTTTTGCTCCACCACACTTGCATTAGGGAAATCTAATAATGTGGGTCCACTATAATAAATGATGATTATTTATTCCTCTAATACTTGATAGTAAATTAGTCTATGCCTTACTTTTTATACCTTCTATTATTTTTTTTCTAACTTGAAGGCTTTTTTAACAAATATGATGCATGGAAAAAAATAAATAAAAGCCTTTTGAAGTTGATTTAATGATTAAAACTAATGAAAGAGTTGAATTTAGTTATTTTAGATTACTCTGTTACTTAAAATACTTTCATCTTATCAAACTTTTATATTTCAATATTCAAACATCATTATACATACTTAATTTACCTAAAATCTCTGTAATCAGAACATCTAACAAATCCTTATTATCTAAATTAGTTTAAAAAACTCCAAATTTATAAAGGTAATATAAATTTCCATTTGTTTCTTAACTCATTTAATAATTAGAACTGATATTGAAGAAGTAGACATATAGGGGTTTGTTTAGTAAATAATTAGACATAGTTATAAGTAATTTAGTTGCAATTGCTAGAAAATATGTAAAATTAGTATATTTATTTATTTTATGCTTATTTTGCTGAAAGGAATAATTTAAGAATATTTTAGTATATTATTAGAATTATCTTCATATGTTGCATTTAAGTGGTGTTAAGCTTTTCAATCTTATGATTATTTACTAATATTAGTAATACTCTAAAATGATTAACTGCTATAATATTGTTGATATTCATGTGTATGATGACTTTAATTAATGAGTTAGTAAATATAAAGCATTAATAGTATGTTTACAAATTTTAGAATACCTAAAATACATAATGATTCGATATACTAAACATTTATTACTGATTTTATAAGCTTATTATAATATATGCTATTATAGGTTTAAACTTTACGAATTAATATAAATTTTTATATTTTATCTAGATAATGTTTTATAGATTTACTATAATTTAACTAACTTATGCTTGTCATTATAAATTTAGCTCTAAGTTTATTATTAAATCATTTTATCTTTATGCATTTTCTTCTTTACATTCTTCCAATCAAATTATTTCATCCCTTATATACTTTAACATATTTTATCTACCAAGATCTTCATTTTAAGCACGCTCTTACTTAGCAAATTCTTCATTATTATTCTACATTCGTCTTTTAATCGCTTAATCTTGCTCTTTATTCTTTAATCCACCTGTTGATTGGAAACAAAATAATTTCTTTATTACTTTAGCTTTTAATTAAATCAGCAATTTATTCTTTATGACTGAAACTGATATTAAATCATCATTTTCATCTAAAAGCAATGTCTTTAAGATTCCAATTACAAACTCTAATATTATTTCTCAGCTTTAGTCTATTTTTTGTTCTTCAGTATAATTTTCTATAATAGCTCCTTTTTATTTGGTCTTATCTCTGCAAATATACAACAGTCTTTTCTATTTACTTAGACAAATTCTTTTTGATATAATTCTAAGCAATTAAACTTATTTCTTCTAATATTTTCCAAAATGTAACTAATTAAGATACTTCCTAAAAATTTCTATATAGTAAGGCTAATTAAAAGAGTATTTCAATTCATCAGAATCTGAGCATATTTGCTATTACATATCAAAGCTGTGTTCATTTAGTTCTATTATAAATTATTGGATAACACTTTTTATTAATTATCTTTCCGCCTAGGTATTTCATTGCAGATATTCAACTCAACACCTTTATCAAATCAGTTCTTTTATTAATAATTATTTAAAGATAGATTATTGCAAATATTGACGTAATTTAGAATCTAAAGAAACTAGTTATTAGATATCATAATAACTAAGATTTCTCAGTTACAGAAGTGGTAAGATCTTGCTTTTTTGAGAATGATAGCCCATTGGCTAGGCTTTTAATTCTTAGATTCCACATTTTTTACTATTCACTTTATTATTCTTGAAAAGCGGCATTATTTGGTGTTTTTAACTATAACTACAGCTACTCATATAATAGAACTATGTCTCACCTACTAAAGCTTCTGAAATTTGATTTGTTTAAGTTTGATTTATTTACTAGTAGGTATTTTGGAACTTGAATTAAAATTAGTTTTTTTAATATTAAAGCTTTCAAAACTATTAAGTGATCTTTTTTTTGTTTTTTCTTGAAATAGTGAAATTTCTTCTAAGAAAATATATAAATTAAATAAAAAGAAAATAAGAAATATAATTTAATAAGCACTGGAATAATTAAGAATGTAAAATTTATACTTTTCTAATAACTGTAGAGAAAGCTATATCAAGGATAAAACCTTTTTCACCTTTAAATTTATTTTACAAATCTTAATATAAGAAAAAATTTATTATCTAGTTAAGAATTTTTCAACTATCTTCATAAAATTAATTAGATATCAATTATCTTAATATATCTATAGTCAATTATTAGTAATTCATAAATGCGTTTATTATAACACGTATATTTCAATATTATGCAGTGAAGAGAAAAATCTTTATTAAGAATTTTAGCTTCTTGAACTAAGTTATTTTTAAATTTAAACAAAAGCTTTTAAAATCTTTATTTTTATCTCTTAGATTAGTATTATACTTTATTCCTACAACTTCTTATCTCCTTACTCTATTCTTTAACTTCTTTTGCTAAGATTATTCTTCTTATTAATAAAATTGTTCAATTTGATGTTATAAGATTAAAAATTATTACTGTAACTAAGCATTCACTTTATTTGCTACTTTCTTCTTTCTACTATCTTAATCTTTTTGTTTTAAAGCTTATTAAAGCTTATTAAAGCTTATTAAAGCTATTAATTTTACTTGGTCTATTAATGTAATTAATTTAATTTCTATTTTAGTTAATCTATTTCTTTTTAAAAGTATATGTACCAGATCTTTCATCTGTAACTAAAACATTGCTATAATAGTTAACCAAATTAGGTTTAAGTTAAATTACTTTATTAAATCTTTCTTAAGATTCTTTATATTTTCCTAATTTTCTAAGAGAATTAGACTTATTTATTTAGACTTCAGCGAAATCTAAGCTTTATAGCACATCAAAAGAATCAATAGAATCTTGATATTTAAAGTACTTATTATCAGACTTTATCAGCTTATTACTTTTTATCTACAGAGTGAAAGATACTTATTAATCAAAAATAATCCATACTTCGGATCTATTTAAATGGCTATGCTAAAGCTCTATAGCATTTCTTAATATCTTCCTAATTTATGTAGGTAAATTTCTCTATTATTATAAGATTTGACTGACTTAGGTTCTATTTAAATAGCCTTGTTATAACTCTCTATAACTTTTATAATATACCCATAATTTCACAGTGAAATTCTTATATTATAGTAAGCATTTACATACTATGACTCTTCTTTTATAGCTTTATTATAGTTCTCTATTGTATCTTAATATATACCCTAATTTTAGAGTGAAAATTCCTTGTTATTATAAGCATCAATATACTAGGATCTATTTATATAGACTAATTTTAAAGAACTTCTTAATGTGTATTTAAAGAAGGCAAGTTAAATTCTCTTTCCATTATAAGTATCGACATACTTTTGATCTGCTTGAATAGCCTAATATTAAATCTCCATTGGTTTTTAATAACTAGCTTAATTATAGTTTTAGTTTGCTTAGGTTCTCTTATTTTAACATAGAGTTAATTAGTATTTGATAAATTTATTTATTTTATATACATTTATTGTATTATCATTACTATATTTTAATAATTTACTAGGTACATATATAAAAATTATTATGCTTTAAACTTTTGCTTATATAAAGATGAAGGTTTAAGTTAATTTAAATTTAGTTACCTATATTCATTTTTATTGCTAAACTAATAATTTAAATATGATTGGAATGCTTAAATTAGACTCTGTTAGTTATGCTTAAGCAACTTTAAGCTTTATATATTAACTTTAATGGTAGGATAATTTGAGTGCTTCTTAGTTAAATAAATAAGTTAATTAAAGTAACGATGGAGATGCTTTTATCTAGTTATAGTTTTCTTAATCTCTTTTAATTATTTGAACTTA
>CAMPDV010000751.1:0-184524 GCA_946699065.1 Loxodes magnus | reverse complement strand
CATACTCCTTAAAACTGAAATTCCTTCTTCTTTTCTTACTTTACTTCTTCACTTTTCAAAATACTAACTTTCATCTACAAGCATACTCCTTAAAACTGAAATTCTATCTTCTTTTCTTACTTTACTTCTTCACTTTTCAAAATACTAACTTTCATCTACAAGCATACTCCTTAAAACTGAAATTCTATCTTCTTTTCTTACTTTACTTCTTCACTTTTCAAAATACTTATTACTTCTCAAAGCATACTCCTTAAAACTGAAATTCTATCTTCTTTTCTTACTTTACTTCTTCACTTTTCAAAATACTTACTACTTCTCAAAGCATACTCCTTAAAACTGAAATTCTATCTTCTTTTCTTACTTTACTTCTTCACTTTTCAAAATACTAACTTTCATCTACAAGCATACTCCTTAAAACTGAAATTCTATCTTCTTTTCTTACTTTACTTCTTCACTTTTCAAAATACTTATTACTTCTCAAAGCATACTCCTTAAAACTGAAATTCTATCTTCTTTTCTTACTTTACTTCTTCACTTTTCAAAATACTTATTACTTCTCAAAGCATACTCCTTAAAACTGAAATTCTATCTTCTTTTCTTACTTTACTTCTTCACTTTTCAAAATACTTATTACTTCTCAAAGCATACTCCTTAAAACTGAAATTCTATCTTCTTTTCTTACTTTACTTCTTCACTTTTCAAAATACTTTCATCTACAAGCATACTCCTTAAAACTGAAATTCTATCTTCTTTTCTTACTTTACTTCTTCACTTTTCAAAATACTTATTACTTCTCAAAGCATACTCCTTAAAACTGAAATTCTATCTTCTTTTCTTACTTTACTTCTTCACTTTTCAAAATACTAACTTTCATCTACAAGCATACTCCTTAAAACTGAAATTCTATCTTCTTTTCTTACTTTACTTCTTCACTTTTCAAAATACTAACTTTCATCTACAAGCATACTCCTTAAAACTGAAATTCTATCTTCTTTTCTTACTTTACTTCTTCACTTTTCAAAATACTTATTACTTCTCAAAGCATACTCCTTAAAACTGAAATTCTATCTTCTTTTCTTACTTTACTTCTTCACTTTTCAAAATACTTATTACTTCTACAAAGCATACTCCTTAAAACTGAAATTCTATCTTCTTTTCTTACTTTACTTCTTCACTTTTCAAAATACTTATTACTTCTCAAAGCATACTCCTTAAAACTGAAATTCTATCTTCTTTTCTTACTTTACTTCTTCACTTTTCAAAATACTTATTACTTCTCAAAGCATACTCCTTAAAACTGAAATTCTATCTCCTTTTCTTACTTTACTTCTTCACTTTTCAAAATACTTATTACTTCTCTACAAGCATACTCCTTAAAACTGAAATTCTTCTTCTTTTCTTACTTTACTTCTTCACTTTTCAAAATACTTATTACTTCTCAAAGCATACTCCTTAAAACTTAAATTCTATCTTCTTTTCTTACTTTACTTCTTCACTTTTCAAAATACTAACTTTCATCTACAAGCATACTCCTTAAAACTGAAATTCTATCTTCTTTTCTTACTTTACTTCTTCACTTTTCAAAATACTAACTTTCATCTACAAGCATACTCCTTAAAACTGAAATTCTATCTTCTTTTCTTACTTTACTTCTTCACTTTTCAAAATACTAACTTTCATCTACAAGCATACTCCTTAAAACTGAAATTCTATCTTCTTTTCTTACTTTACTTCTTCACTTTTCAAAATACTTATTACTTCTCAAAGCATACTCCTTAAAACTGAAATTCTATCTTCTTTTCTTACTTTACTTCTTCACTTTTCAAAATACTAACTTTCATCTACAAGCATACTCCTTAAAACTGAAATTCTATCTTCTTTTCTTACTTTACTTCTTCACTTTTCAAAATACTTATTACTTCTCAAAGCATACTCCTTAAAACTGATCATTCTATCTTCTTTTCTTACTTTACTTCTTCACTTTTCAAAATACTTATTACTTCTCAAAGCATACTCCTTAAAACTGAAATTCTTCTTCTTTTCTTACTTTACTTCTTCACTTTTCAAAATACTTATTACTTCTCAAAGCATACTCCTTAAAACTTAAATTCTATCTTCTTTTCTTACTTTACTTCTTCACTTTTCAAAATACTAACTTTCATCTACAAGCATACTCCTTAAAACTGAAATTCTATCTTCTTTTCTTACTTTACTTCTTCACTTTTCAAAATACTTATTACTTCTCAAAGCATACTCCTTAAAACTGAAATTCTATCTTCTTTTCTTACTTTACTTCTTCACTTTTCAAAATACTTATTACTTCTCAAAGCATACTCCTTAAAACTGAAATTCTATCTTCTTTTCTTACTTTACTTCTTCACTTTTCAAAATACTTATTACTTCTCAAAGCATACTCCTTAAAACTGAAATTCTATTTTCTTTTCTTACTTTACTTCTTCACTTTTCAAAATACTAACTTTCATCTACAAGCATAGTCCTTAAAACTGAAATTCTATCTTCTTTTCTTACTTTACTTCTTCACTTTTCAAAGCACTTATTACTTCTCAAAGCATACTCCTTAAAACTGAAATTCCTTCTTCTTTTCTTACTTTACTTCTTCACTTTTCAAAATACTTATTACTTCTCAAAGCATACTCCTTAAAACTGAAATTCTATCTTCTTTTCTTACTTTACTTCTTCACTTTTCAAAATACTTATTTCTTTTCAAAGCATACTCCTTAAAACTGAAATTCTTCTTCTTTTCTTACTTTACTTCTTCACTTTTCAAAATACTTATTACTTCTCAAAGCATACTCCTTAAAACTGAAATTCTATCTTCTTTTCTTACTTTACTTCTTCACTTTTCAAAATACTAACTTTCATCTACAAGCATACTCCTTAAAACTGAAATTCTATCTTCTTTTCTTACTTTACTTCTTCACTTTTCAAAATACTTATTACTTCTCAAAGCATACTCCTTAAAACTGAAATTCTATCTTCTTTTCTTACTTTACTTCTTCACTTTTCAAAATACTTATTACTTCTCAAAGCATACTCCTTAAAACTGAAATTCTATCTTCTTTTCTTACTTTACTTCTTCACTTTTCAAAATACTTATTACTTCTCAAAGCATACTCCTTAAAACTTAAATTCTTCTTCTTTTCTTACTTTACTTCTTCACTTTTCAAAATACTTATTACTTCTCAAAGCATACTCCTTAAAACTTAAATTCTATCTTCTTTTCTTACTTTACTTCTTCACTTTTCAAAATACTAACTTTCATCTACAAGCATACTCCTTAAAACTGAAATTCTATCTTCTTTTCTTACTTTACTTCTTCACTTTTCAAAATACTTATTACTTCTCAAAGCATACTCCTTAAAACTGAAATTCTATCTTCTTTTCTTACTTTACTTCTTCACTTTTCAAAATACTTAACTTCTCAAAGCATACTCCTTAAAACTGAAATTCTATCTTCTTTTCTTACTTTACTTCTTCACTTTTCAAAATACTTATTACTTCTCAAAGCATACTCCTTAAAACTGAAATTCTATCTTCTTTTCTTACTTTACTTCTTCACTTTTCAAAATACTTATTACTTCTCAAAGCATACTCCTTAAAACTGAAATTCTATCTTCTTTTCTTACTTTACTTCTTCACTTTTCAAAATACTTATTACTTCTCAAAGCATACTCCTTAAAACTGAAATTCTATCTTCTTTTCTTACTTTACTTCTTCACTTTTCAAAATACTTATTACTTCTCAAAGCATACTCCTTAAAACTTAAATTCTATCTTCTTTTCTTACTTTACTTCTTCACTTTTCAAAATACTAACTTTCATCTACAAGCATACTCCTTAAAACTGAAATTCTATCTTCTTTTCTTACTTTACTTCTTCACTTTTCAAAATACTAACTTCTCAAAGCATACTCCTTAAAACTGAAATTCTATCTTCTTTTCTTACTTTACTTCTTCACTTTTCAAAATACTTATTACTTCTCAAAGCATACTCCTTAAAACTGAAATTCTATCTTCTTTTCTTACTTTACTTCTTCACTTTTCAAAATACTTATTACTTCTCAAAGCATACTCCTTAAAACTGAAATTCCTATCTTCTTTTCTTACTTTACTTCTTCACTTTTCAAAATACTTATTACTTCTCAAAGCATACTCCTTAAAACTTAAATTCTATCTTCTTTTCTTACTTTACTTCTTCACTTTTCAAAATACTTATTACTTCTCAAAGCATACTCCTTAAAACTGAAATTCTATCTTCTTTTCTTACTTTACTTCTTCACTTTTCAAAATACTTATTACTTCTCAAAGCATACTCCTTAAAACTGAAATTCTTCTTCTTTTCTTACTTTACTTCTTCACTTTTCAAAATACTTATTACTTCTCAAAGCATACTCCTTAAAACTTAAATTCTATCTTCTTTTCTTACTTTACTTCTTCACTTTTCAAAATACTTAACTTTCATCTACAAGCATACTCCTTAAAACTGAAATTCTATCTTCTTTTCTTACTTTACTTCTTCACTTTTCAAAATACTAACTTCTCAAAGCATACTCCTTAAAACTGAAATTCTATCTTCTTTTCTTACTTTACTTCTTCACTTTTCAAAATACTTATTACTTCTCAAAGCATACTCCTTAAAACTGAAATTCTATCTTCTTTTCTTACTTTACTTCTTCACTTTTCAAAATACTTATTACTTCTCAAAGCATACTCCTTAAAACTGAAATTCTTCTTCTTTTCTTACTTTACTTCTTCACTTTTCAAAATACTTATTACTTCTCAAAGCATACTCCTTAAAACTGAAATTCTATCTTCTTTTCTTACTTTACTTCTTCACTTTTCAAAATACTTATTACTTCTCAAAGCATACTCCTTAAAACTTAAATTCTATCTTCTTTTCTTACTTTACTTCTTCACTTTTCAAAATACTTATTACTTCTCAAAGCATACTCCTTAAAACTGAAATTCTATCTTCTTTTCTTACTTTACTTCTTCACTTTTCAAAATACTTATTACTTTCTCTACAAGCATACTCCTTAAAACTGAAATTCTATCTTCTTTTCTTACTTTACTTCTTCACTTTTCAAAATACTTATTACTTCTCAAAGCATACTCCTTAAAACTTAAATTCCTTCTTCTTTTCTTACTTTACTTCTTCACTTTTCAAAATACTTATTACTTCATCAAAGCATACTCCTTAAAACTGAAATTCTATCTTCTTTTCTTACTTTACTTCTTCACTTTTCAAAATACTAACTTTCATCTACAAGCATACTCCTTAAAACTGAAATTCTATCTTCTTTTCTTACTTTACTTCTTCACTTTTCAAAATACTTATTACTTCTCAAAGCATACTCCTTAAAACTGAAATTCTATCTTCTTTTCTTACTTTACTTCTTCACTTTTCAAAATACTTATTACTTCTCAAAGCATACTCCTTAAAACTTAAATTCTATCTTCTTTTCTTACTTTACTTCTTCACTTTTCAAAATACTTATTACAGATTCTCAAAGCATACTCCTTAAAACTGAAATTCATATCTTCTTTTCTTACTTTACTTCTTCACTTTTCTAAATACTTATTACTTCTCAAAGCATACTCCTTAAAACTGAAATTCTATCTTCTTTTCTTACTTTACTTCTTCACTTTTCTAAAACTATCTAACTTTCATCTACAAGCATACTCCTTAAAACTGAAATTCTATCTTCTTTTCTTACTTTACTTCTTCACTTTTCAAAATACTTATTACTTCTCAAAGTATACTCCTTAAAACTGAAATTCTATCTTCTTTTCTTACTTTACTTCTTCACTTTTCTAAATACTTATTACTTCTCAAAGCATACTCCTTAAAACTGAAATTCCTTCTTCTTTTCTTACTTTACTTCTTCACTTTTCAAAATACTTATTACTTCTCAAAGCATACTCCTTAAAACTGAAATTCTATCTTCCTTTCTTACTTTACTTCTTCACTTTTCAAAATACTTATTACTTCTTTTTATCTCTAAGTTTTAGTAACTCTAAAACTTAAATTCATTCTTATTTAGATTCTTCACTTATGTAATATCTTTGATCATCTTTTTTTTGCAACACTTCAGTTTTTTTTTCTTTATTTTTCTAAATTTCACTACTAATATAATCTTATTAGTATATTTATTTTTTTATAACTTTCATATTTTTAATAAAAAGTTACTTTTAATTCTTTTTGTCTTTATTCATTTTGCAAAAAATTATATATTTCACTTTGACTATAATTTATTATTAAACTTAATTAGTTTCGGACTGCAACTTCTTCTCATTTTACGATCCCAACACTTGCTTCATGTGATATCGGTGATATCCTGTTGCTTTCGAAAAGCAGCTTCCAATAGCTCCATTGCTATTGGCAGCCGGGCTTCAACTCCCTACCAGGAGTGGATAATCATGTGTAAGTCTTTCCCTTTCAAAGTTTAACTTTGACTAGGGATTCTCACTTCTGGAAAGGAACTTGTTCCTAGCCATAAAACCACAAAGTATGATTCAGAAGGTCAATCTCTACTCCAACCATCTTTTTAATTATCATTTCTTACTTTTCTTAACATATTTTTATTTTATTTATTTTATCATTATTTTTGAAATATTTCTTCTTAGTAGATTTTTTATTTTTTTTTATATTTCAAGATCTGTTTCTACTTTTATTAACTCTAAAAATCAAAAAATTTTTCATTACCCAAAAATAAAAAAAATTATCACAACCCAATTCAGAAAAAAATTAGCACAACCCAAAATCAAAACATTTCGAAACCAAAATCAAAAATTTTATCCTTCATCTTTTTTAATCCCATTTTTTCTCAAAACCCTTTTATATTTTGTAACTTTTTTTATAAAATTTGTTCCTTTCTGACCTTTATCTATCCCGATTTCCCCCAGTTTGTTCCGTCCGAAAAAAGTCTTGCAGTGTAAAAAGCTGAGCAAAAAAACAAAATTAAATTTTTCACAATTTAATGCTTTAAATACTCTTATTCGCCTTTCATTTAGCTCTAAAAATCAAAAAAAATACCAAAACCCAATTCTTAAAATTTTTATCATGCATCAAAATCTAAAATTTTCAAATCAAAAAAAAACAAAAACTTGCAAAACCAAAACTTAAATCTTCAAAACCAAAATACAAAATTGAAAGTTTTCAAACCCAAATCCAAAATTTTCATAACCAAAATCAAAAATTTCAAAACCAAAATCAAAAATTTCAAAACCAAAATCCAAAATTTTCAAAACCAAAATCAAAAATTTCAAAACCAAAATCAAAAATTTCAAAACCAAAATCAAAAAAACCAAAATCAAAAATTTTCAAAACCAAAATCAAAAATTTCAAAACCAAAATCAACCCAAAATCAAAAATTTCAAAACCAAAATCAAAAATTTCAAAACCAAAATCAAAAATTTCAAAACCAAAATCAAAAATTTCAAAACCAAAATTTCAAAACCAAAATCAAAAAATTTCAAAACCAAAATCAAAAAAAATAGTCTCAAATATTTTATTCCCATTTTTTTTCAAAACCCTTTTATACTTTAAAACATTTTCTTAAAAAAATTTATTCCTTTCTGACCCTCTACTAATCCCGAAATCCCCCAGCTTGTTCCGTCCCAACTCAGCCCTATAGTGTAAAACGCTGAGCAAAAAAAGGCTTTGACGTTTTTCGCCATTTTCAGGCTTCTAACTCATGAAAATTTAATCTGCTGCACATTAAATGCAGTACGCTAAATTTTTCCTATCGTAAAATTACATTGTGCAACTTAAAAATAATAACAAACGTAATTAAATTTTATAACAAATTAAAAAAAAACTTCGCGCTATCACGTAACTCAAAAAAATTCTAAAACTATAATATAAAATTAAAAAAATTTTTAGCTCTAGCACATAACTCAAAAATTTTCCTAACGCTTGAAAATTTAAATTATTTAGCTGAGTACATACTTCAAAAAATTTTCCTAACGCCCGAAAAATTTAAATATTTTTCAGTCTAGTATGTACTTCAAAAATTTTTCTAACACTTGAAAATTTAAATTATTTAGCTAAGTACATACTTCAAAAAAATTTCCTTACACTAGAAAATTTAATATTTTTTAGTCTAGTATGCACTTCAAAAATTTTTCCTGACGCCGGAAAAATTTGAATTATTTAGCTGCGTATATACCTCAAAAATTTTTCGAACACTTTTAAATTGTTAGTTACTCTAACACTTTATTTTAAAATTAAATAAAAAAATTATTAATAAAAATAACTAAGTTCAATAAAAAGACTTAGGAAAAATTAAGAACTTTAAAATTTAAAATTTTACTTGTAATAATAATATTTAGAAGAAGAACATAAATAATTAGGAATTATACTTAACAATTTAAATTCTTAAATGAAAAATTAATTAGTTTAAATAGTTTAACTCCATAATAGATCACCTGATGTATCTCTACTTGTCCTCCACACTCATTGTAGTATTAGCCATTACGCAGTTCTAAAATCTCAATCCATAGTCAGCATATACTTTGTTCCAGTCAGTCTATATAATTAATAATTGGGACTTACCTGTTATTAGTTATTTAGCTATTCTCCATTCAATAGCCTTCCTATATTCCATCTTCGAATGTTGTAGTCTTTTGATTAGTTATTTCATGCTTGTCCATTGCTCGATACCAACCAATTGTTGTCCTTTGATAATGATAAACTACCCACACTGTCCGTATGACCCATATAGTACACAGATACACTATCCATTATTGATATTTCATATTCTTATTGTCTTGTCATAAGATCCAGATAAGATATACTTGTTGTTACTCGAGAATATTACCGATAAGACATTTGAGTGTGTCCCGATAAGACCTTTGTACATTATTATGTTCTTGAGTTCCATAAACGAATAGTTTTGTCATTAGATCCAGATATGATTTAAGTGGAATCACTGGATATAGCCACAGCATATACATAATCTGTGTGACCACTCATGGTCTTACAGGTACCTGTCTTGACGTCCCATAGTCTCACCGTATTATCTGCACTTCCCGATACGATGAACTCTGAATCACTGGATATAGCCACAGATAATACAGAATAGTGTGACCACTCATGGTCTTACAGGTACCTGTCTTGACGTCCCATAGTCTCACCGTATTATCTGCACTTCCCGATACGATGAACTCTGAATCACTGGATATAGCCACAGATCTTACATAATCTGTGTGACCACTCATGGTCTTACAGGTACCTGTCTTGACGTTCCATAGTCTCACCGTATTATCTGCACTTCCCGATACGATGAACTCTGAATCACTGGATATAGCCACAGATAATACATAATGTGTGTGACCACTCATGGTCTTACAGGTACCTTCAGCTATGTTGTAGAGTCTTAGAGTTTTGTCACGAGATCCAGATACTATTAAGTTAGCATCTGAGAGATGGCAACTGAAGTGACTGAGTCTGAGTGGCCAGTGAGTATGTGAGGGTGTTCAGTTGAGATTGAGGTTAGATTAGCGTTAGAGAGGTCGCAGTTGATAAATTTAGTATTACGCATGTTGGTTGATGAGAGATTAGAGTTGGAGAAATTGCAGGAGGTGAAGATCGTGTCCGATAGGTCTGAATTAGATAGGTCGATGTTTGAGTAATTTTATTACGTAAAGTTGTAGTTCATGTAATTTAAGATTGTTAAGGTGTTCGATGCTACTTATGATACTCCCTGTTGAGATCTGCATAACTAGGTTATCTGATTTAACTTTGTATGCATTTATTAGTCGGTTACTTATAGTAATTGTAACAAAATTTGTCCTTAGTTAATCAATCCTGGCTTGTTTAGAGGATTTTACTTTAACGCTATTATATTTGAATTCTCTTGCTTTATCTGGTTTAAGAACTTATTTAAATTGCTGAACGATAAATTCGTGAAATCCTAAAATACATATTTGCTAACTATTTATTACTCTTGATTTTAAGCTTAGATTTAAACTTCTGGCTATACTGCAAAAGTTGCTAGTTAACAAAGCTCATTCACTACATTGACTTGTTTGAAATAGTTTTGAATTAACTGTTATGCCTCATTCAACGTTAATTGCTAGCCATTGGAATTCTAACTTAAATAACTGAATACCTTGAACATACATGATTGAACTACATTTCTTAGATTTGTTATGTTCATTTGCTAACTCTAATTTCTTATTTACTCAGCTATCTCACGCTAAATTAAATTAAATTCTTATTAACTATTCTGTCTTAGATTTTATTAGTATTAACCTGTTGATTATTATTAAAATTAACTTGCTACTTGTAGCTTAGTCAGACGCTACATTAAGATCTTGATCTAACTGTTAGTACCAGAAAACTAATCAGTTAAAATCTTTAATATCTACTGAAACAATATGGCTTAGATACTCTCCATAAATTATGCGCTGTCTTAAACAACTTCTTTTATCTTATTATTGTAGCTTTATTTTTGAATCTAAAATTCTTACAACCTCTTGTATTATTCTTTTATCTGCACTTACTCGGCAGATTAAAACTATTAATTTGTTGGAATTTACTACTACACTTGCAGTTAAACTACATATCCTTGTAACTATTCAGGCTGTATGTAGTAAACTTAGTTGTGTTACGCGCATTCGATTTTTTTTGTAAGTTGAAATACTGTTTAAAAACACTTCAAACATGAACTACAACCACATGGTAACTATTTGTATATTCTCTTGTCTTAATTGAATTGCTTTTTACAGTTTGGACATTGATTGCTATCCATTTATAAATATTAAAAAACAATTTAGTATATAGAAACTAATTATATTGAAATAAAAATTGATAAAATATTTTTATTATTTAAAAATTAAATTTAAAATTTAAAAATTTAAATTATCGAAATATTGAATTATTTTTAAAGGAAATAAAATTAAACAAACATAAATAAAAAACAAACAAAAATACCAAATTAAAAATTCAAACTAGAAAAAAATGAATTTTTAGCAAATTTTTTAGCTTTGAAAAAATTGTACTTATATAATATAAAAAAAATATTATAATAATGACTATACATTAAACATTTTAGTACGATGGTTAAAAAAAATATATTAGTGATTTCGAAGAATGAACAATTTATAACTAAAAAAAATATTAGAAATTAATTAATCTAAAACAAATTTAAACAGGCATTCCACGAAAAAATGATTTAAAAAAATAAATATGAAATTTTTTAAAAAATGTATTAAATAATAAAAAAAATGGTGGATAAACCAAAATTATTTTTATTTAGCTCATAAAAAATAATAATAATAAGCATGAAATATCCTTAATTAAATTAATGCCTTCTTAAAAATTAATTTTTTTTAAATAATAAATAAGATTATAGAGAGCGTAGCCCCGCGTTGGTGCGCAGCTCTTTACATATCTCAATATATGTCTGTTTCTTCAAGTAAGCCTTCAGTTTATAGAAATTCTTCCATTATTAGTTACATATCTTCCTCATTTTCCTCTTCATTATCTCTTGTTCTTCTCGTCTTCTATCTATCTACACTTTATTAGATCTTTATTGCAAGCTTAATTTATTTTTTCTTACATATCTTACTAATTTTCATTTCTAATTCTTTTCTTCTTGATCAAGCTTTTATAAACTCATAAAAATTATCCTTTTCCTGCTCTATAGTCTTTTTCTATTTCTTTTTTCATTCAATTTTCTTTTCTATATATCCTCTTTTCCTGTTCTCTAATATATCTTTGATATAATCTTTTATTATCAAGTCAGCTTTAGCTCTTTTTTACTCTTCTTAGGTTCTAATGAAATTTTCGAATTTGGCTGTTCCTCATATTATATCAAATAGTTCCATTCCTTATCTCTCTACTCCTATTGCTCTAAGATTTAAGATACATTATTATCTTCCTTCTTTGTATTCTTAACAGTTTTATATTATATGCCTTTCATTTTCTCTTGCCTCATTACAGAAAGTGCATTGACTTGTCATAACTAGGTTTCTTTCTTTTAAACAATTCTAGCTCCCATTACATCTCATTCTTATTCTAAATATGTATCATATTTTTTCTTTTCTATTTTTATTGTATCTCAGGTAGTTGGGTGGTTCTACTACATATTCATCAAATAATGCTTTTCTATACTGTAATGTTGTTATCATTTACTCCATTCTTTCTCTATCTTTTCTACGTATACTTTATATTCTCAAACTGCATGATTAATGTTTCTTCCCTTTTTGATTATTTTTAGTATCATCTATAAATATATTTGTCCTCAATTTTTAATTCTAATTTTATTGCCATGTAATATTATTCAAATATAAAATTCTCTTCTTTACTTAAGCCAAACAATGGGTCTTTTGCTTTTCCTAAATTTCCTATTAATTAGCCTCTTAATCTCAACGTTTTTTGTCATAGGCAATGTTTAAATTTCATAAACTGCAATTCGTGTTCTAACATCTCCTTTTGCACTTAAAAAAGGACATCTATGATTGTTCGTAAAGATCTTCTCTATATTATTTCTAAATTTAAACTTTAAACTTAAAGAGTTTTTATACATCTATAACTGCAAGAATTGCTTCCTTCAATTATAGACATTAGTAAATTTTTTAATTACTTTTAATTATAATCATGATCTTAACAATTTTAAATTACTTTAGTTTAATCTCATCTTTTATTTCTTCCTTTTATGCTTTTTCCATTTCTAATAATTCTAGTCTTCTTGATATAAGTTTCTTGTGAAATATTTTTTAATCTAAATATCCTAAATAAGACTTAGGAAAGGAGTTTATAAGACCTTAATCATATAATATAAGTCATCTTAAATCATAATTCCCAATCTTTTACAATAGTAAATATCTTTTATTAGAATAGTATATTCATTTAAAAATGTGCTCGAATGTATCATACTCTCCACATATACGGTAGGAATATCTATAGGATAGTGATGATCTTAAAGATCTTTTCGAAAGCTAAGGATTGGATTCTAAATTAAATATAACGATAATTTCTTGTCTAAATTCTTTGTTCAACTTAGTGTAAGTAATTACTGGAAATTGATTAAAATTACTAAACTTCTCAGTATAAATTTTAGCTTTTTCATTTTCTTAAACTTTTGATTATCTGTTTTATAGAAATATTTTCTATATTATATTATAAAATGGATATCAGCGCTGTCAGCCAAACTAATAGGTAATCTGGTGCAGTGTATACTGCATTGCGAGTAATCTCGAACTAGATGCCACCACGGAGAAGGGTGGATAAGCTCCGTTGAGACATAACTAACTTACCCCGAGGATTTTCTCTAGCAGTATGAAAGTTTGACTGACGGGCCTTCTTATTACCGACTTAATAACTATCTCTTATTTGGACCTTATTCAAGAAGACTGAAGCATTTGGCTCAAGATTTTAGAATAATTTTTAATAAGAAGATTCCCCATTTGGAGAAGCTGACATGACTCATCGGACCTCTAGAATTTTAACAAGAAACATGAGAACATTTTCTTAATATTAAATATTAATATTGAAAGAGCTTCGCGCCAATGAGGTGCTACGCGCTCTATAATCATTTTTATTTATTATTTATTTATTATTATCTCTAATTGCTCCATCACTTATTTTCCTAGAAATTATTTGCAATATGGAATCACTTCTGCCTCATAACTGAAAACTGAGCTTAGGAAAGTTTTTAACAATATTTTTGAATTATATGGTGTTAATCCCTTATTCATTATTATTTTTCTCGGTATTCATGTTTACATCTTTTATGCTGCTACTAGTCTATTCTCCATTTGCTTTTCAAAACTGATGTTTTCTTTTATTATATGACCTAGGTATAAAGGTCGTTACTCTTTCGATCCTTTAACTGTCCATCTCGATAGTTTATCCAGAATATTGTTCATCAAAATATTATTTTAATAGCTAAATAAAATAAGACCCTCATCGCTAATAAATTTACTATCTTCAATTTGAATCTCAGAATTTTATATATTGAATATTTGGCCACTTTAATCTGCTATATTATTCGAGATTTTTAATTTCTAAAAACATATTTCACTTTAATTAATAACAAATTAATTACTACCTTTAGGTGAAAAATGTTCTATTACCACTGAAGATATCCCTAATAACGAATATTAAGTTGATATAAAAAAATTGCAACTTGTTTAATTGCAATTAGTCCCTTAAAGAATTTTTTCAGAAATTACTAAGTTTGTAAGATTTAGGTAATTCAAACTCATAAAAATTTAAGGTGATGGTGATTATAAAAAGAGAATGGATTTATCTTTTTTAATAAAACACATAGTTGAGCTTGAATCTTGCGATGAACATCCATATCCTTATGAATGATTGACTTAAAGCTTCCTTCTCACCCTCCTCTGAAAATTTCACATTGATTTAAGCAAGTATAATAGTTCAAGCAATCAAGAAGGTAATTATGCTAAGGAATGCATATTGTGTGATCTTCATTTTCGCTTGCTTAGTAAATAGTCTCAGTACCCTATAGGTGAAGAACAGACAAGAGAAGAGAAGACAAGACAAGATTGAAGAGGCATCAAGTAGCATTAATGGTGAAAGATGCCAGATACTAAGGTCTCTTAGGGTAACATTTCTTAAGCAAGCTAAATTTTTATTTAAGTTTAATAAAATTACTTAGACTTTATTTAAAAAAGTGAAAGAGAGTCTCTATCGTTTAGTACTGAAATATTAAACGCATTTATTATGAAATTTGAATAACTTGCTGACATTTTTAATCAATATATAATTGAACTTTAGGAAGAGTTCTTTTCAGTATTCATTAAATCATTCTAAGCATTTATTTCTTTATTATCTTCCTGTCAGTATTCTGCATAATATAAATGGACTTTGTCAAATTTTGCCAGGAGAAAACTTTGGATAAATTTAGATTAATAGTTGAAAAAATTATGATAGAGAAAATAGATTTTTTTTAAAGGAATCTTATTTAAAGAAATAAAGTTAAATGCAGAGAGGAGGAAAACAAGTAATAAATATAGCTAAAGATATGATTCTTAATGAGGCAATAAAATTTATTTTTTAAATTAAAATATCTCTACTTTTCAAGCAACTGCTATTTTAATTTCACTCTTTAGCTTCTCATTTCTGTTTTTCAGCAAAGTAAATTTCTTTATTCTTTTAAAAAATTAATAAAATTAGTTATTTTAAGCTTTTAGCAAATATATCTATTCATAATTTATCTTAATAATTTTGATATTAATGTATAAAACATAATATATAAGCTGTATTTATAAATCGATATATTCATTATTATAATTAAGTTGACTATCAATTATTGATATTTAAGGGAATTATAATCCCAAGTTACTAACATTTTTTAAACAATTTTATTAATTTAACCTTCTTTTAACTTAGCTTTTTACCTATTTTTACTCAGAGCGATTGAGTAAAAGTAAAGAGAGCATATTAAATTATGATAAAATTACTTATGAATCATATAGATAATATTGACATTTCCTAACATCGAAAGATTAAATAAATAATCTAAGTGCGCTATCCTTAAATTTATTTTATTAAGCTAATTTCCTAGAGGTATTTTAAAGTGTAATCATTTTCGAAATTATTAAATAGATTACTAAGATAATAGTGACTATAATCTAAGTTCTTCTTAATTTATTTCACTTTTTATTTCTTTAAATTTGTTTCTTCATTATTACAAGAGTATTTTAAAGCTTTTATTTACTTTTAGCTACTTAAAAATAAAATAATTTAGAACCAATATTCTTAAAGTTTTATTATAACTTTCAAATTAGTATGAATGATATTTGCTTATTTAAATACACTAGAAAGTAGAAATTTCAGGATAATTATAAATTTAGGTTAAAATAGACAAACATCACAATTTTCTAATTAATTACTTCTCGTACATATCGACCTTTAAAATTAAAAATTAAGAATAATAAAATAAATAAAAAAGTTTATAAGAATAATTATTAAATGAGAATGATATTTAATTTTTGAAATGCTAGAAATAGTTATTCATATAAGATTTTATAATAAATAGAAATTTTTATTTTCTAAATTATTTGTTTCTTATGTTTTAGTCATCTTCCTTTATTTATTTCTTAGTGAATTGTTAATATTAAGATGCTCTTATTGATTCCCTTTAAAAATTAATTTATTAAATAAAAATAAGGTTCTAAGTTTATTTAAAAGAATTCGAATAGCTTTGCTTATAATTCATAATTAAGTTATAATCAGATTAAAGTCATTATAAAATCTCGAAGAAAATCCAAGAAAAAGATATTAAATGAGAAATTTTAAAATACATTAATCATAATATTTCCATAGAAAATAAAAGTATTTTTATAAAAACTAAATTTTATAGTTATTTACTTTAAGAGTAAAAGAATATGAATGAACTTTACAAGATTTTATAATGATTAAAGGATATCAATATATTTTATGTACAAATGAGATTTATTTAATTTCTAAATTTAGCTATATTTCTTTTAAAATTAATTTCCTAATTAAATAATAAACTTTTTAAATATTTAGAATATTTCTTAAATATTTTAAAGAATCAGTTAATAAATCTAAGAAAATTAGGATTTAAAATAACTTTTAAATTTTAGGTAAATTCATTAAATTTAATGATAATTGTCTACAACTTAATATTAAAGTCAAGCTTTGAACTAAAATAAAATAAATTTAAATTAAGATTATGAGTAGCAAATATTTAGCACTTTAACCTCAGAGAGATAGTTTAAATTTGCTTCAAACTAAAAAATTATTACCACAATAAATCTATTCTAATCTTATGTTCCTAGTAAAATTTGAATCATTATATAACTAAACCTATAGAGAGATTTTATATATAAATTATTTAAATTTATTTTTCATCTTTCTAGAATTTAAGAATAAAAAACTATTAATAAGAAAATAGATGTAAAAATGTAAAACTAAAATTAAAAAAATTGTATTCTAGCTTGAAATAAAACAAACTTAAGCTTTATACGTGGAATCAAAGAAAATTGATAAAAAAATAATATTAAAAAAATAATAATATACGAATTAAGATAGAGAATAATAGTATTTTTTATTTTGGAATAAAAATAATCGTAAGTTAATAGACTTTTTATATATGATTAATTATTAATTTAGCAAAAAATTAAAAAATGTATATAAGCGATTAATAATAGAAGGAAATAATTCATTTATTATAATTATTATGAAGAGTACTTAATTTATTTCAAAGCATCATGATAAAGCAATTCTAAAGTTAAGTTTTATAATCAAAAAGCAAGTAAAATTTATAAGAATTATCTAAATTAAATTTTTTTAATTTTAAGGCTATTAAAATTTTGGATTTTATCAAGTCTTTCTAAATAATTATATCTTTAACTCTTTATTTTTATTTAATTTTAAAATAAGATTGTATGCATTCAAATTATTTATTTACATCTTTAATTAGTATTCTTTATTTTAAGTCTATTTTATTTGCAATGCCTTTTATTTTTAGTAGAGAAATGAACTTATATGTTTAAAGGTATTTAATAATTTGTGAGCACCAATTATTTAATTTTGATACTTTTCTTAATAATTAATTGAATTTTAAAATTATATTATAACTTTCCTATTTAATAAATTTAAGCGTACAAGCAACTTTAATTTATCATTTTACCTTCAAATTAGTTATTTTAAGTCATTATGTTCATACTATTTAATTCAAAAATAACTTGAAATCTTTTAATTTTCCTAAAGAGCAGAAGATAAAATTTTATATGCATAGAAAAATATAGACAAAAATGTTCTAAATAAGCAAAAGTTAGCAACCAGTTCCTCAAACATGGAAATATTTTTAAATAAAAAGCGATTAAATGGATAGAAAAATACCACATCTTAAAAGAAACAACAAATATCTATAACTTAAAATTAAAAATTTTTATCATTAAATTAAATTATTTTTATGTTCCTAGCTAATTTAATTGAGGATTTTAAAAGAGCTTTTGCAATAATTTTTTCCAAACTGAAAGTTGAAAAAATTCTAAAAATACTAAAATTTATTTTTTAAATAAAGTTCCAGCATCACCTCGTAATTGTTATCCATAAAAAAAATTAAGTTTCTGATATCTACTTTAAATCGAAATTTGAAAAAAAAAAATTTAAAATTTCCATATTAATATGCGATTTTTAGATTCATTGTAAGCTAAACTTTATGATGTTTGATTACACCTAAAATAAGCAAATCTTAAATTAGAAAAATAGAAAAATCTTTAATCAAAGAAATGTATTTTAGTTATTAATGATGAATTAAAAATAAGAAAAAACATAAAAATTTAATAAAATCACCAAATTTTATTTTAAAACAAAATGCTCAATTAAAATTAATTAAAAGCTATACTAAAGAGTATATAAGTAATTTAATGAAGAATATATTTAAATTATTTAATTCTAAAATATAAATGTTTAGAAAAGAGATTTTTAACTGAAATGTTTTATAAGCCTCGAGAAAAAGATCAAGCACTACCATGAAATATTAATCATAATTATTTATTATTTTTACCTCGCAAAATAAAAAAATTCATACTCTAGTAAAATATTTAAAATCATGCTAATAAATGTTGATAAATTTATATTTAAGTCAGAACTTATTTCATATTTTATTTATAATGATGTTTTAAATTTTTAATAAGAGATATATACTTAATAAATTTATGGCTTAGTTCTTATAAATGTAAATTATAAAATTAAGATATATTTTTCATTAAATTTAATTAATTAATTTTAAACTAAAAGAGTTTTTGGACTGCAACTTCTTGCAGTTTAACGACCCCAACACTCCCTTCATGGGATAACGGGGATATCCTGTTGCTTTCGAAAAGCAGCTGCCAGGGAGCTCCATCGCTATGGGCAGCCAGGCTTCAAGCCCCTACCAGGAGTGGATAATCAAGAGGAAGACGTTCCCTTGCAAAGGTTGACTTTGGCCAGGGACTTTCTCAGCGACAGGAAAGGAACTTGTTCCTAGCCATAAAACCAGAAAGTATGATTCAGAAGGTCAATCTCAGCTCCCACCATCTTTTTAATTATTTTCATTAAATTTAATCTATTTTAGTTATCTATTTGAAACAACCAATTAATTAGATAGAGTTCTATAAAAATTTAAAAAATCTTAAATGATTTTTAATAACAATGTCTTTAAAAATTAAAAATTAATTTTATTAAAAATAAAATTAGAGTAGAAAAATATGAAGAGAAGAAGGTGAAATTTTGATTCTAAAAATGATTACCTCCAATATTAATTTATAAATTTGCACTAAGGTAGATAATTCAGTGCTTCTAATTATTATGAAACTTAATGTAAAAGGATATTAAAACTTTTAATTTATATATTTGCTAAAGATATTATATATTTCATTCACAATATAGTCAAGTAGCTAAAAATTAAGTTAATTTAACATTTTTTTAATTTTCTTTAATTTAGAATTAAAATAAGATCAAAAATTTATTTAAATTTAAGCCTTAAAGCTGAAAATCAGATTTTTATTAAGGCATATATTCTAAAAATAAGTAGCGAAAATGAATAATCTATCAAACATTTTTAATTAAATTTGACTTATAAAATTATTACATAATTTATAAAACTAAACTTATTGAAATCCAGAATACATTCATAATAATAATTATTTCCAACATTATTCTAATTTTAAATAAAAATAATTCAATAAACTATTGCTTTCTAATAGATTTGTGCATAAATTAAATTTAGTCAATAAATTCTTAAAATTATTAAAAATTTAGACTTTAAATTGATTTGTTAAATCTTAATCAAATATTTCTAAATAAAAAGATGATGAAAATCTTGATATTAGATAACTAAATTAATTTAAGAATTAAATAATTCTAATAAAAGCAACGAATTTTATATAAACAGTTTAAGTTTCTGATTAAGTATATCTCTTTCATAAATTTTAAATTAAATTTAGATAATTTGTTTAAATATCAAGTAGGCTAGAATATTCTTTATGTTTAAGAATTAAAAGCTTAATATAAAAAATTAAGTCTTTAAATTAAATAGAGTAATAAGATATCTTCTCATTAAAAAAAAACTTTGATTAAACTGCGCGTAGCACCTCAATAGAGCGCAGCACTATGTAATAATTAGAATAGTGTGATTATATATCTCTTATTATTTTAAATTTTGTTAAATAAATAAATAATAAATAAATGAGATTATAGTTCGCGTAACACCTCAATGGTGCGCAGCTCTTTAATAAAGATTTTTAAAGTTAAAAAATTCCTTGCTGAAGTCTTCCACAGTGCTACCATTCTCTTGTGAATTTTTTCTTCTATAGGGCTGCGATCGGAATGCTATCCTAAGAGACCTTAGCATCTGGCATCTTTCATCATTAATTCTACTTGATGCCTCTTCGATCTTGTCTTGTCTTCTCTTCTCTTGGCTGGTTCTTCACCTATGGGGTACTTCCTGGTGCCAGAGTTTAAGTCAGTTTCAGTTGGAGGATTGCTCCTCCCTATTTATTTATTATATAATATATAAAATGGCTTCTAAGAAATAACAGAACTTTGAACAAAATCTTTAAACAGGAAAATTCTCTGAAAAATAAAAAAGCGAAATAATTACAATGAGTGAAAGTGAGAAATATGATTGATATGACGAACATTAATCACTTGGAAATCCAGAACTAAAAAAACTTCCGACACAAACTCAAATAGAAATATTATCTAAGTCATTAAAAGAGTTTATGTTTAAAAATAGATACCTCACTGATAAAGTAGAAAAATTAGAAAAACTAATAACGTCTTTACTTGAGAAACAATATTAATAATCATAAGAAATAGAAGACAAACTGGAACAAAGAATTCTTTAAATTTAATAATAAATTCAGGTTACGCCATTTTCGATTTAACAGAATTAATCAGATCCTATGGAAATAGAAAATGAAGCCTCAAATTAAAATAAACAGTAAACGTTTATTTAAAATAAGTAGTAAATTTAAATTAAATAAGTGTTACAGGAATAATAGTTTAAAAGAAGAATAAAATGCTACGTGTGCAATAAATAACATCAATGAAAATACTGCTACTAACTAAGCGAAATTTAAAGAAAGAATAAATAAGATATTTTTAGAAAACTATTTAGGATATATCCAACATAAAGCGGAAAAATTTATAGAAAAAAATTCTTTAATTCAAATCTTAATCCTTGGAGAAATAATTAGGAACGCTATATGCAAGATGAAAACTATTCAGAATATTAAAGGATGGTGCGCTAATGAAGTGCTACACAGCCTAACTAAGCCTAGTAGAAATTCAAGACAAACTAGGAGACAAGCTGATAGAATAGGTCAGATGGCTGACTACTAAGGTTTTAACAAAGCTTTTTAACTTTTAACTTTTTTTAATATTTCTGACACGAATCTTTTAACAAGAAATTAATAAAAAAATTCATAAAATTGAGTCGAAGGAAAATTAAAATTTTGAAGAATCTCACGTAAAGTAATTTCCTCAAATCCATTAATGGTATCTTTATTTCTTAATATCAGATAAAAATAATTATTTAGCAACTATTTAAAGATAGAAGTAGAAAGTACGTTTGTTTTCCAAGGAATTTATATTTTTAAAAATTAAGGATATCCTTAAAGTAAAAAATAATGTAAATTTTAGAATAAAATGATCTAAAAATAATTTATTTAAGATGAAATTCTTATAAATATTCTATTAAATTAAAATTATAGCAAAAAATAATCGATTTAATTTATTGAAGAATACTCTAAAATTTAGTGAAAACAAACTATGATTAAGTATAATAATTTATGAGAAAAAATTAATTTAAATTAATAAATTAATATATTTAAAAATAATTGAACAATATTTATATTACTTAATATATAAATAAAGCAAAATATAGAAAAATAAATCTATGAAAGAAAAAAGATATATAACTTATAAATTGATTACTAAATAAGATTAAAAAATTGATAATAAAGCATATAAAATAATTATTTTAGACAAAGCAATTTTAAATGACTATTTTATAAATGAATAGATAAATAAAAATAATATACCGAAATAGTTTATTTAATAAAATTTTATTAAGAATTAATTTTAAATGATTGAAGTTTAACAATTTAATATTAGCTATTTCCTTTTTTAATATTAAAACAAATTTTATTTCATTTTTAATTTATTATTTATTAAAAAAGAAAGCTAATTGTAGGAGTTATTTTAGTTGGAATTGTCAGAAATTTATTTAGTAGTCAATGTAAGAACAATCTAAATGATTTCAAAAACTCTTAGATAATAAATTTACAGGTAGTTTATTAGAAAAATTCCATAAGAGATCATAGAAATGTATTTAAGATAAAATTATTGTTTATTTATACATTTTTAAATAAAGAAAGTTAGAACTATAATAAAATATCTTTATAATTAATATATTATTATATTTTTTATTTAAAAATGAGATAATATAAATTCTAAATCTAATTATATTTCTAAAATTACTAATTTTCTAGAATTATATCTTTTAAGATTTTGAATTATTCTAAACATACAAAATATATTAAAAAAAAGATAGGAAATTTAATTATGGATAGCTATTAGTTTCAAGGAAACTTTATTTTTTTCATTATTTTTTGATAAAATTAAAGTATAAGCTTTCTACAGAAGCATTTAAGCAAAACTTTTAGCAATTCTTTTATAAAATAAATTAGATTTTAGTTTATAGGACATAAAGTTTTATTTCTAAAGCTTTTTTTCATAGATTTTTTAAAACTTAGTTTAAATAAGTTTTATTAATTAATTCTAAGCTTTACTTATGTCAACTTTTCAAAATCTTTTAAATCATCGAACTTAAACTTTTAATGATTAAATATTCAAATTTAATAATATTTATTAGATTTGAATCAGAGAGAGAAATATTTAATATCTTTAAACTTAAAAATATATTATAATAAACCTAATTCTGATTTAAGGACTTAGCATTAAATAATAATTATATAGCTAAGACTAAGAGAAGATTTGTCTGCTTATGCAAAAATTTTAATTTTTGTTGTTTTCTCTTAAAATTTAAGAATAAGAAAATATTTAAAAAAAGTAAAAAAACAAATCTAAATAAGAAATAAAGATTAATAAAATGTTTCTATGTTTTAGCTTTAAATAAAATAAGCCTAATCTTTATGTATAGAGTTAAGATAAATTGAAAGAAAATTGTTATTAGACAAATATAATTTATTCTAATAAAGTTAGATCTTACTAGTCTTTTAACTTTGAAATAAAAATAATTTAAGATTTAGAGTTTCTAAAGTTAGGAATTTTATTAATTTAATAAAATTATAAATGCAAAATTAAAAGAATGAGATTATTAATGAAGGAAATTAACCATACCATATATTTGTTTTAAAGAATAAACATATTAATTCAAAATATTAAGAAGAAACAGTCATATAGTTAATTATATGTATTAGAAAGATATAACCAACTATATTATAAAATTTTTTAGTCCCTTTTTTAGATTTTTAAGATATTTCAATTTATATAATTAGTAGTTATTTTAAAATAATGATATATTTAACTCTTGATTAAGACTCTATTTAATATACAAGCTTATTAGATTAAATTATTTCTAAAATCTATTAAATATTAATGTTTTTGGTACTTTTAGTAAATAATCTTTAGCAATAAATAATTTTATTTAAATTTAGGTTAATTATCTATTTACTAAGAAAACTACATTATAAATTTCCTATTTAATTATTTAAGTCTGCAAGTAATTTAGCTTTAATATCTATATTTATATTAGTTCTTTTTGGATGCTAAGTTCAAATTAATTAGCTTCAATGATACGCAGAAATAACTCTACTTATTTAAAGAATAATAGATAAATTAAGTTTTGCATAGAAGAAATTAAAGCACAACAATTACTAGAATTAAAGAAAAGTAGATGACAGATATTCAAGAAGGAAAAGCTCTTAAATAAAAAAATGATTCTAAAATGAAGATGCTTAATTTTTATCGTATTAGCAACTAACTATATAATAAAGATTTGAGATTTCTCATTAAAAAGTCTTAAATAATTTTATTTTCCTAGATTGACTAAAGAAATTTCAAAGGGGACAGTATAAAAATTTTATGTAATTACATAACTCAAAGGATTGAATAGAAACTTATTTCTAAGAACATAAGACTCAACACTATCATTTGTTAACTAAAAATAAAAGCCAAGCATAAGAAAAATATTTTGAATTTAAAATTTGGTATAAATAAGAAAAAAGTCATAATAAATATTCTTTAATTTGATTTTCAAGCTCTAAGATTGTTGGATTTATTGATGAGAGACTGCAAGTAAGTAAATCTTAAATTAAAACGTGAAAAGAATGATGTTTGCATAAAGAATCAAATATCTCTTAAGAAATTATATACTTTAAAAGAATAAAAAATTGAAGAGTTATAAAATCTGAAATAATCAAACATTTTTATTTTACTAGGAAAAAAATAGAAAAAATTATAAAGAGTTATAACAAATTATAATCAGGTCATTTAATGAATAATAAATGGATTGCTTTTAAGGTAAGCAAAATTTAATAAGAGCCTCTAAATTTAAATAAATCTAAATTTATAGCAAAGAAACTTGATAGAAATTTAATGTTTTAATTATTTTATTTTCCATATAAATATTTATTAGATAAAAAATGAGATAAAGACTTAAAGTATAAATTCCATGTTTTTTTTTTATTTCATAAAAATTTTCTTTTAAAATATTTTTATCTTATATATTGCTTTTTTTAGGCTTTCCATTACTTACGATTTACTTTTTAAAGTTTATTTTTACTTTATTTTTTAATTTTTAATTTTTTTAAACTTTTTTGTATAAATATTAAAACTTTTTTAATTTAGATTGTTTTATTAAAATGTATTTATTTTATTTTATTAAATGAAATATAATAAAAATTATAAATGCTTTACGTTTTTCATCCAGCGTTTAACAGGTTTAAATTTTTTCAATTTTTTTTTATTTTTAAAACGAATAAATAAAGAAAATATTTAATATAATAGAAAAAAATAATTTTAGTTTAATAAAAGATATATTCAACTTAAAGAAAAATATACGAAGAAAAGATTAATTTAAGATATTAAGAAAGAAGAAAAAGTAATTTGATATAAATTTAATCTAAAGCACGGTCTTCATAAAATTTCTTTATAATCCTACTTTTAAGCTTGATGCTAAAATTATAAAAAAATATAAAATCAAGAAATTTGAAAGAAATTATACACATCCTTTAAACCTTTTTAAATAATAAAATGCACTTTTATTGTATAATTTTTGGAGAAAAGTTTAAAAATATAAAATTTGTATCTAAAATTAAAAAAAATTGAATATTTAATGAAAAAACATTAAAAATTAGAATCTTAAATAAAAAGTTAGAGATACTATTGAATAATAAGTCTCTTATTTTATAATAAAAAATAAAATATATTTAATTAATGGAAAAAGTTATTTTATATTCATCAAGTTAAAACTTAAAACTTCATTCATGTTTTATAAAAGAATTTATGTGAAGAAATGATAGAACATTTTTTTATTCTCTTTTGCTATATCTAGACTGTTCTTAAAAACATATTTTTTTAATTATCAGAAATCTGTTTAATGAGAAATGAACGTCTTAAAAAAATTATCAAAATAATCCAATATGTTAAGAAATTATTTTTAGATTTTTTATATTTACTCCTTCTTAAATGTAATAGTTTAATGAATTCTGAATAAACGTGATAAAATTTCACTATAATTTTTTTTATGTAAAAGAGGAAACTAATATTGATATAATTAGCATCTAAAAATTTAAGAAAAAATTATCAAAAGTATATCAATAGAGAATAGAACCAAGAAATGAGTCATAAATAGTCATCCAAATACTTGAAAAACTCACCCACGAAGTAAAGAAAAGAAAAAATGCCTAAAGTGAAATAATCAAAAATCTTGGGTTTAAAAATAAAAATACTAAAACACGAAAATTTACGGTAATGATACTTGAAAACTAAGAAAGTAAACTAAATTTAGAACAAGATTCAAATTAATCTATTAGAATAAAGCTAAAGGGCTACACGATTATAATTTTGAAAATTTTTAAATTCCAATTAACTCCTAACTATGGTTTAAGAAATTTCTCTGACAGTGAATGTGATAAATCGGATCTACTTTCGATGTCAATTGTAAGAACATTGTGTAGAAAATTGTTATGGTAGCCTTTATGGTTTTAAAATATCAGATATATAAATATGATTATAGAACGTGTAACACCTCGATGGCGCTCAGTTCTTTCAATATTATTATTAAAAGAAAGTGTTCTCATACTTCTTGTTGCCACTTTTACTGTCCAATGAGTCATGTCAGCTTCTCCAAATTAGAATCTGTTTATTAAAGATTATTCTTTAATCTTGAATTAAATACTCGAGTCTTCTTGAATAAGATCAAAATAAGATTTAGTAATTAAGTCATTAGTTAGCCCGTCAGTCAAATGTACATACTGCTAGCAAGTACCCTCAGGTAAGTTGGGCTTTTTCTTTCGAGTTTTTCCACCTTTCTCTGTGGTGGTATCTAGTGCGAGATTATTCGCAATACATTATACATTGCTCCAGATTACATACTAGTTCTCCTGACCGCAACCGATATCCATATATTCCTTATAAAAGGGAGTAAATTCATAATTCTGATATTTTATTTTAAACTATTACTTATACAACTTTTGTTGGATCATTATTAACCGCAGTTTTTTTATTTACTTCTGTTAGTTTTATTCTGGTGGCTAAGCTCACATTCTTCTATTATTCTTACTAAAAATTTAATTTTATTCAAGATTTTTGCAAAAGTTAAAATAAAAAAAAATGTTTAAATTATATGAATTTTTGATATAAATTTTTATTAATTAGAAAAAAATACTATTAGTAAACTAATTAAACTTAATAGTTTTCAAAATTGCTTAAGTGGTATAAATGATAAATATATCAAAATTAAGATAAAAAAATAAATAGAAAATAAGTATAAAATAATTATTAATTAATTATCTAAAGTTATATAAAAAAATGGAGAACAGATGGAAATTGAATGTGGACCCCGTTGTTTGCAATCAAGTAAGCGGAGATGCGTAGTTAATACTGAACACCGACACTGTTTGGAAACTTTCAGCTTCAAGGCCGAAATATTCCATTCTGATCTCATCCTTTCTTGCCTTTTTTGAGGAAAGGTAATTATTATTTAGGTAGTATCGTAGAGAGAAACAAGAAATTTAACCATTCTGCAGGTCCATTAAAGCAGAAAGGAGAATCTAACTCAATTTAAATTAATTTAATTTAAAATATTCTTAAAAAATTAAATATAAGCTTTAAAAAAAATAAAAAATAAAAGACTAAAATTAAAAAAATAATTAAATAATTAAATTTATTAATTTATATTAAATATTAAGAAATTAAAAAATCTAGTAGATGTTATAAAAAATTAAGTTGAAATTATTAATATCATCTTAAGTTAATTTTAATAATAGAAATAAGTGAATAAAACATGTAAGATCATTACAAAAATTTTGTGTTTAATCTTAAATTAAAACTTTTAAATTTCAAATCCTCTTTTTCATTATCATTATGAAATGATTATTATTTTATGATTTAAAAATATTTAGTTATACTAATTATATTAGCATAATAATATATGTCTAACTAAACTAATTTTTATTAACATTCGAACAGAAATTTAGCAACATAAGTTTTTTAATTTTGTTTAAATCACCATAAATATCCAAATCGTAAGAAAAACCAAAGTAAGTAAAAAATTTATATTCAGTATTAATAAAATAAATAGAATATTGTATAAAATTATATTTATTAAGGAGGTAATTTCTTAATCACTTATATAAAAAATAATTTATTTATTTACAAAAATAAATTCTAAGACTTTCTCTGGTTTACATATAAATATAAGGACTTATTTAAGATAATTAGGTTTACACGTTAGATTTGTATTTTTTTAATAATAATTTAATTTCAAAAAGCTAACTTTAATAGAATAATTTAGTATAATATTAAAAATGCTATAATTAAATATTGAAAAAAAGGGGAATGGTACAAGCAGCTAAATTCAAGTAATTATTTTGGTTATTGTACCCTTTAATTGGTGTATGAGGTAGTGTGCTTTCTTAACTATTTTGGGAATATGAGATTTACATAAGAAGGCTTGGAGTCTAATATTTCGCAATATTTACAATGGATTGCAGATTCGATGATGACTTGGCATTATCTACAAATTAGGCGTAGAAAAGATCAATTCTCAAGCATAGATTCTAGTAAGGCTATTATGTGTTGTATTTAAGGCTTTCTTGATTCCGAAATTGGGTTCTTAAGCAAAATTAAAATTTTATATTAATTTTAATATAAAATCTATAAATTATTTTAAAATTTAAATAAAATTTCATTAAAATTATTTTCTAATGCTTCAAGGGCATATTCATTAATTATATCCACTTCAAGACCGAAAAATCTTTCATAAGCATTCCATCCAAAATCTTTAATCCACCTAGTGATCTATCTAAAATTAGAAATAAAATCAGATAATTAAAAATCTTACTCTCGCTGTTCTTTAATCACAAAAATATTATATTTTAGTAATTATATAATCACTTGAGATTTTTATTAAATTTTTTATCTATTATTAACTTTAATAGACACTTTATTCTATAAATATTAAGCTAGAATACGAATTTCAGATTTTTTATTGACTAATAACAAAAAATATTTAGAATTTTTATTTAAGTATCATGAAATATAATCTTTTTGCTTTTAACAAGAAGAATTAAATTATAAAAAAGCTATTATTTTTTTCCTTTCAATTATAAACAGTTTAATTTTATTATTTTCTATTTCGCCATTCGTAATTTTTTTACATGCTTTGCTTATTTTTACTTCAGTTAAAACAGTTATTTAATTAATGACTATAAAAAAAATTTAACAATCTTTCTTTCAGATTTCAAAATTTAGCATAACTTCCACACCAAAAAAAATAAGAAAGAAAGTTATAGAGAATTATTTAATTATATAATATAATTTAAAATATGGTGGGAGCTGAGGTTGACCTTCTTGACTAAACTTTCTGGCTAGGAAAAAGTTCCTGTCTTGTCGCTGAGAAAGTCTTTGGTCAGGGTCATTTTCTCAAGGAAACGTTGTCTTCTAGGTTATCCGCTCTTGGTATGGGCTTGAAGCCTGGCTGCTCATAACGATGGAACTTCCTGGCATCTGTATCTGGAACACAACAGGATATCCCCAGTATTCCTAAAAAAGAGAGAATCGGGTCTTATAACTGGAAAGGAGTTTCAGTTCCCAAAATTCTTTTAGTTAAAATTATGAATTTAATTATATAGTATAAAGTTTATCACAACACTTTAGAGTTTTCCGTTCGATGATTAATATATCTCAAACATATTATGCAAAAACTTTTTCCTATTTACGCTTTTTTTAGAGAAATTCAAAGCATTATCTTACCATATGCCCTTTACATTTGCAGTATCAGCACCTCATTATTTTTCTACTTAAATTTTAAAATTTCGGTGAAAAGATATTGATCAATTATCTTGGATTATTTCTTCACTTAGTTAGGTTTACTCCAATCCAAAATATCTTTAAATTTGCATCTTTTTTAGGCTATTTAAAATTGCATTAATTTACAGCAATATTTATTAAGATAGAGTAATCCAGCTTATTTCTTGTCTTATAATTTTATTTTCATTTATAAGTAGATTAATGGATGTCATCAAATTCTCAGTTTATCGGCTTAGATCACTTACTGTTTTTGTAAGTTTTTTGTTCTCTAACTACAAAAACTATAGTTCATTTATAATATCTAGCTAAGCTATACTGGATTTTATGGAAGAAATCTATTTCTTAGGTGCCATTTTTAAACTATCATAATTTTTTTTATTTAATAAAGCTATTATTTTTAAAGTTAATTGTTGCTTTGTAAAATTATATCGTGGTTAAAATCCTAAAGCTATTAAACATTAAATTAATAATTTTGATAGCTCTAATCTAAGACTCTTAATTAAAGATTACTACTCACTCCATTTTGAGAGTTTAACGAGATTTTATCTAAAAAATTTGCAAAGAAGAAAATAGAAATTTAATTGATTGATAAAAGATTAGGATTCTCATAAATTGACGTAGATATAATCATTAATTATAATAATTCGACAATAAGTTTCATTTCTAAAAACTCAAGTATATAAAATTACAAGTTGTGTTGAAGTGATAATATACAAGAGTTTCTTATTCTTTGAATTTTAAGACTAGAACTAATCAAGAGAAACAGTTTGAATACCTATGCTTTTTTCCTTATCATCTTTAAACTTCCCTCTCTTAAGCTACGGTTTAAAATAACATCTTTAATTATTCAAATCTTCTGAATTTCGATGAAAAATTCATTTTTTACTTAGATATTCATATTTCTGATCTACTTCTTACTTCTTAAATATCTTTAAACTAAAATCTATCCTTCAAATCTTTTAGTTTCTTTCTGTAATCAAATGAATCCAGTTTACCTTATCTATACTTTTCCATATCTTGTTAAAACTTCTCTCTAAAGCGCTTCTGAAAAATCACATCTTCCAATATTCAAATCTTCTTTCCTTCAATGAAAAATTCAATTTTTACTTAATTATGTTTTTTCTCTGTCTTGCTTCAAATGTCTTTCTTAAGCTTTTTTTAAGTAATATATTCGCTTATTCTAATTTCTATCTGTTGATTCATTCATTCAGCTTTACTTAGTTAAGCCTGATCTCTTTCTTACTTCAGACTTCACTCTTAAGTTTTGTATTAAATTTATATCTTAATGTATTCTTAATTTATGTCTTTCATTGAATGAATCTAGTTGATAAATAGTTAAGATTTATCATTTTCTTACTTCAGAATTAATTCTTAAGCTTATTATTATAGTCACGTCTTAAAGTATTGAAAATTCTGTCTGTATATATTTTCATTCAGTTTTTCTTAATTATGCTTTTTCTTTGTCTTTTTCTTACTTCTCTCATAAGCTTATCATTATAATCTTATCTTCAAGAATTCTATTTTAAATTTCTTGAATCATAAGTGATTCATTTTTAGATTATTTTTTTAACTTAATTTTCTTCTTTTTATTGCTTGCTTTTAATTTTGCTAGTTTTTCTATCTAGACTTTTAAATATCTTTTTATATGGTTTTTTATTAAATCTTTTCATTTTTTTTACCATTTTTATTTAAAATTTTATTGTTCAATATTTTAATATTTTGGCTATTGTTATTTAATATTATTTTTAATCTCTTTTCATTTTTTTAAATTAAAACATAATATTTTGTTTTTTTGGCTTGACTATTATTTAAGATTTACTTTTTTCTATGTACTTTTTTTAATTTTTTTTAAACTTTTGTCGAAAATTTAAAACTTACCTTTTTTAGATTGTTTTTTTTAAAAATTTATTTAATTTATTTTCTTTATTAAATATAATATAAAATTAAAAAGGCTTTGCGTTTTAAACTAAGCGTTTAGCAGTTTTAATTTTTTTTCCACGTTTTTTAGCGACATTATTTTAAGACTTCACTATATTTGTTTTCCTTTAACTTTTTCGTGTAAAAATTATTTTATCAAAGTTATCACTTCAGGTATAATATAATATTCTAAATATTTTTTAGCAAGATATTTTGAATTTTTTCTTTAAATATAGCCAAATTTAAAATATCACACTTTTAATGTATTTACTTATAAAATATTAATTAACCATATAATAAAAAAATGGTTGAAGATTTCAAGTCAGGTTTCTATACCACCTCTTCCTAAGCCAAAAAGGAATGTAGGAAGCAAAAAACCAAGTCTTAATAATCTTAACAATCTTCTCTATCACAACCTTAACTAACACTGAACTAACAACCTGGAATCTAACAAAACGAACGAAAGCCAACCTTGAAGAATATACACACGGAAACCCCAACCTCAAGCGAGAAACCGAGGAAACAGATGAAGTTTGTTCTCCACCAGGAGGTATCAGAGTTCAACCCTTCTGGCTAAATGAGCATGGAGTAACTCATCAAAGTGGTACTGAACCTCCAGGAAGAGGTCAAGAGATTGAAGAAGGACAATGATATGCTGATGGCAAAGCTAGTTCTAGCAGAAGGAATTTAGTCAAGACTTATGTTCTAGGAAAGAGATCTTAACACCTTTTGAAATATCTCACAAAGTCAGACTAACGAATCCTAAAATTAGCTTTAGAAACAGACTGAACTGGATAACAGACTCGGAAAAGTAGAAGAGAAATTGTAAATTTTTAAGAAAGAATAAAGCAAAATTGGAGCTATACAAATGGAAATCGAAGCCTAGAAAGAGCAAACAAATCAAGAAAAATAATTCATAATAAAAAAGAAATGTTTCTGCTGTGGAAGTGTATGCCATTTTTATCGGAAGTGTTAGAAATTTTAATAGAAATAAGGAAACTATTGGATAAAAGAACAACAAAAGAAAAAAAAAGAAGAAGCAAGAATGAAAAGAATGTATTGCAACCCGGATGGTTCACTATACAAGATCAAGATGGAACCATATCAAGTAAAAGGAAGGAAAACCTGAAGAATCAGAGTTCACAATCTCGTTAAAATTGGACGTCCCAAACATTTATATTTAACAGCATTGAGCATGAACTGCTGTCCTCCTGACGGGTTGGAAATCCCTAAAAGGGAAAACTCAAAATTAATATTTTTATTTAATTAACCATATAAAAAATTTAATAATTCTGATTCACATTTTCTTTAACATTAAATAATTTCATTTTATTTATTTATAATAATTACCAATATAATTATAGGCCTTATTAATTGATTTTAAGCTTTTATTTCCTTAATTTTTAAATATTATAATTTATCTAATTTTATTTATAACTAATTTATAAAGTTACTAATTTATTAATTAAGATTTTATTTATCTACATCCATTTTTAGTTTCATTATTTTAGTTAAAATAATTTCGAAGAAAATATTTAGGTGATTAAGTCCTTCTAGAAATTTCAATTTCTCAAGTTTATTATAATTACATAAATCTTTGTTTTTCTTTGATTTTTTGCTTTAATCATAGCCATTCAATCTTATAATTAATTACTTTTTAACCTTAAAAATGTTTACAGTATTTTAATACACTTTGTAATTATCCTTCTGATTTTTGCTTATAAGGTTTTTACGCTTTATCAAGTTTATTTAAATGAAGATAGTTTTTTTATTTCGATTCTTTCTAAAAATTAATCAATTTAGATCTTATAAGTAAACTTATCTTTTTTCAATTTTGCTTTTTTTAAAGTTTTAACAACTTTAAAAAAGAGAATAAAAAGTTTAAAAATGTTATATAATATAAATTACTAAATTTCTTTCATAATATTAGCATTTATTAGAAATGTTTATAAGAGAATGAAAGAAATATTATGTCATTTAAGATTTTGCATGCAATTTTTTAAATCTTTTTTATTGCAAAATTAAAATTATTAAAAATAAATAAAAGAGAAATCAATCTTTAATATTACACTAGTAGTTTTTTCAGCTTTTTTGCTAAGACAAGCATCAAATTTAGAAAGATAGAAGTATCTGATTCTTTGCTTCTTAAATTAGTTGCTTATTTATGCAAATTATATAATTAACTTTTAATTCTTCTGTTAGTTATATTTTGATCTAAATTAAGATATATTTTTACCAAAGCAATTTTACTTAAATTTGAATTTTTCATTTAATATCTTTACAAATATACACTAAAATTTGATTTTGCATATTTATTAAATGTGATTATTTTAATTATATCTAGTTTGAGAAAATATTTACATTTAGCTTAATAAGCTAAATTAATCTAAATATTCATATTTCGTTAAGTTTAATAAAGAATAAACTAAAAAAAGTTTAAAGAAATGACACCTTATCTATACTAATTAGGAAAAAGTAAAAAAACTTAATATTTCAAAATTTTTTCGTAAAAATAGATTTTATTTCTAATAAAAGACTGATCTATATTCATTTAAAAATATTTGATCAAATAATCACATTATTTTTTACAACTTCTAGATATCCATTTGTTTCCATAAAAAGTATTTTTATAATACTATTGGAAATAAATAATAGTGATTATTTTAAGATTTGCATTTCTCTATTTTTAAAGTTACTATTTTGACTATTTATAACTAAACTTATTATGTCAATAAATTTATTTTGTAAATTTATTCCTTTTTGTGATAACTTGAATTTAAGGTTTTAAGTTTGTTATCACCTTTACAAATTTATTATTATGAGTAAGCAAATATTTTACTCTGATAAAGCTAAAATTTTAATAAGTAAAGTAGATTAAAATAATTTGATTGGATTATTGTTTTAATAGACTATTATTTAAATATATTTATTCGATCCAATTTTCAGAATTATTCATAGCTTAATTTTAATTATTTTTTTATAAAAGCATGCAAATCAATTATTAGGTTAAAATGGCTAGTTACAATTATTTATAATATTTAGCATTTAATAAAAATTTATTTTAATTATAATTAAGAAATTTTTATGCTGATAGAAAAGAGCTTAAATAAGTAAAGAAATTCCAAGAATCATAGAAATCATAGTAGAATCAAATTTCGACTATTAATTATAACCACTTTAGTATAGGATAATCTTAATAGTAAATAAAAAGTGCTAAAATAGTAGGCTTTATACGTTATAAAAAATGCTCTATTTGATATAAAAATACTACAATTATAGCCAAAATTGCTTTAGAGAATTTAAGATATTGGTAAATATTAATGCATTAATGGATATTAATTTATATAATTTTCAAGGATAAAGCACTTAAAACTAAAAAAAGTCTCTTTTAATAAAGAAAATCGACAAAATTTAATAAAAAGTTAAAAATAGGTCTTAAAGTTATATAAAACCTTCAAGAATATCGCATCGGAAGTAAAATTGCAAAATGCGTTTGTTGAAAAGTAGATGTAAAATGGCTTTTTAGAAAAACCTAACTTTAATTTACGTTAAATTTAAATGAATTTAAAAAGGTTAAAAGTTAAAGGAAATAAAGAGTGAATTTAATAAAAAAAACGAAATAAAAATATAAGAAATCGCAAAAAATTGAGATTTTTTATTTTAACTTACTAAATACTGATGTTTGGAATGAAAAAGTTTCATATATTAGATAGATCCTTCTTAAATTAATAAAGTCATTTCAAGATGCATTTTACTCAATAATGTATGGACTAACGAAAAGTTTATTGGAATAGCCGACAGAGTTTTTAGATATCTAACAACATCAAAAATTATTCATGAGTAACTTTTAGAAAGCAAGCTGTGGAAATAGCAATAATTTTAGACCTTTAACGAATTTGTGAAAGAAATTTTTTAAAATAAAGTTTATAAAGAGATTTCAAATTTAGATTTGACTAAAAGTGGAGTCACTATTTTTTACTAAGTTAAAAATACAATAATAGAATAATAGAAATTTCTAAAAACAAATTAAAAATTAAAAAGTGAACTGTGAGTTACATGCTTTAATATTTTAAAGATTTTTTTGATCATAAATATATAGAGAGAGAATTAAAAAATTATATAAAACATTTATTAATTAGAAGATAAGTTTGCTTAATGTAAAACTTTTAGAACTTTAAGTTTGATGCTAATTGCATGTTAGCAAAGAAAGAACATATGAATTTTAAGGTAAACTTTTTAGGCACTTGAATCTAAGCAAGACCTCATATGGGTCATCAATTATTTACAGAATTTTTAAAAATAAAAAATAAAATGTTTTAAAGACGACATAACCGAATAGCAAAAGAAATGTAAAGCAGATTGGAAATTATTAATAATTCTGAAAAGGCAACTATTTAAATAGATACAGGAAATTAAAATTAAGAAGATAAGATAGAAGAAAAAATGTTATAAAATTTTAACGGAATAAAAAAAATGAAAAACTAAAAAAAAATTTATGAACTTCATAGAAAAAACTAAGTTAGGAATAATTTTTATAAGCATCCGATTTATTAGATTAATAGAATAAGATTTTGATGAAGAAGATAAAAAATTTTGAGCTGCTGTGGAACTTTGTTATCATACTAGGGACTAAGATAAACTACTTTTCTTCTTCACTTTTAATAGAAATCTTTTCATTCTTTTCTTGTTAAAATTCTATTATTTTATAACTTTCAATTAAATTAAGATTAAATAAATAAATAAGAAAAAAACTCTAAAGATTATTCTTAAGACCCAGATCTCCTTATTCAATTAAATTTATAGATTGTAGAAAATTTGATATACAAAAAAAAGAACATAAACGACCAACTGGAATAAATCTAAAAAGTTTTTTTACAAAACTAAAAAAAGTAAAGCCAAAAAATAAATTTTTTCCAAGTTAATTTTTAAAATCAGAAAAATCAACAAAATTTAAAGACGATTTTGAAATTCAATAAGTAATTCAATAGAAGATAAGCAAAAATTTTAATTTGCATGAATAAAGTTTGTAGTTCAATCAGATGAACATCTTTTAAAAAAAATAAAATAGCAAATAAATTATCTATTTAATTTAAAATGCAAAATTTTGTGAAATAAATATAAAAATTTTTTCGTGTAAAATTTATTTTATTTATCAAAGTTATCACTTCAAGTATAATATACACTTGATTTGCTACATAACAAATGGTTTTAAAATTAAATCAAGTATATTGATTACTACCCTTTAATTTTAAGTTTATAAAGAAGAATTTAATTAAAAAAAAGCTTTTATTAGGATTTTTTTTATTTAAACAAAATTTTAAGCATTTGAGTCAAATATGTTTTTTAATAAAAGCTTAAAAACTTTTGCTAGTTAATATAAATTTTATTTATATATAAAAAATTTCTACTTAAGCTTAATTTTAAGATAGAATAGTTGTTTTCAAAAATTAATATTGTAATGTACTTAAATTAGAAATATAATATTTTTTTCAAATGTAAATTAAATTTTTTAAATAATTGCAAAGTTTAATTTTTTTTCATCTTTGGTTTACTCAAGTAAATCTGAATAATTACAAACTTATTTCTTTTAGCTTTTTTTTAGAATTTAAGTTGATGGTTTCTATAATTTTCTTTTTAAATTTCTTGTTATTATTTTATTATTTAGGTTAATTTTTTAAAAATTTATGCAATTTTATTAAATATAATGAGATTTTTCATAAATTAATACTACTACTTATGTCATTTCTTCGAAATTTACCTTTTTAATTTTATGGCGATTATTTATTTTAAAATAAAAATCATTTTAACCGTTAATTTAAGAATAGTCCTGCTCTAAAGTTTCACCTTCATGATAAACTGTTGCTTTTAGTTTGTATATATTTTGTTAAATCGATACTTAACTTTAATCTCGTTATATTAAGTTTGTTAAATCAAGAAATTAATTATATTATAAATTTGGTTTTAAATTTTTTATTAATTTTACTCTATTTATTTTGTTCTATAAATAGCTATTATAATATATACTACTTATAATAATTTTGTTGCTTGACCTTATTAATTTATTAGTTATGCTTTAAATTATCACATTTTCAATTTTAATCACTCTTCAAATTCTAAGTTTATTATTCAAAATCGATTAAATTTTTTAAAGTTATTTCATGTATATTCTTTTCGCGAATATACTCTATTGTTGGTAAATGTAAAAAATAAGAAGAAAATATAATATTTTAGCTTTAGTTACATTATTAAGTAGTATTTAAAGTAATGCAAATCAATCATAGGACTATTTATTTCTTTTCTATAATTTTCACAATCTTAATTATATTAGCTATCATTTCTAGCATTTATTAAATATTTTAAGTTTTTAACAATAAGTTTATCGTCTTTTCAAAAGACAAACTTAATTATTTAAAGATAAAAAAATTGCTTCTTATTAATCTTATTATTATTCTTGAATGCTTAGCAATTATCACATATTTATTATTTTAACTAAGAATCACTCCTTTACATTTTCTAATTTAAAGCATTCTACATTTAAAAATTTCTGACTAATTTATATTTTAATATTCTAAGAATCAGCTTTAAATTTATCTAATTTGTATAGAATTGCGAAAAACGAATTTAATCAGCATCAAGAATTTGGATTATAAAATCTTATAAATTAATTTTCTGGACTTTCTAGTTACTATTATTATTGTTAGTTTATTTTTTTTCTTTATTTTATTATATTATTTTGAATGATTTTCATAATTTTTATTAACATCGTGACATTCTTTTTTATTTAGATTTTTATCTTTTTAAATATTTGTTATTTTGAAGACATTATTCTTATGCTGTTTCAGATACTATACTCAAATTTTATAAATATTTTTAAAAAACTTTATCTTAATTTTTATTGGCTTTAGTTAAAGTCTTTAAAAAGTCTTTTTGATCTTCTTTTCATTTATTTTTTTTTAAATATTCTTCTAAATTTATTAGTTCATTTTTTAACTCTTTTTTGATTAAAAAGCAATCATCTTCATTTTGTTAATGTAGTTTTTTCATATTAACTTACCTATTTTACTAATTGATCATTAGACTATGTATTCCATAATTATAGAAAAAATGACAATTTTGAAAGTTTTAATATTCTTAAATTTTTAATTATTGATTATTTCTATAAAGTTATTTTTAATTTCAAATATTGATTTCTTAATTAATTTTAATTCTCTAATCAAAGTTTTTCGTATTTTTTATGTTTAAAAGTCTTTTAAACGTAAATTCTTTAAAAGCTTTTAGCCTGTACTGTATTTCCAATATCAATAAAACTTTTCAATGGTAGTTCCTTAAAATTTATGAATAGTTTATGCATAATATTAAAGGAAATTATGTTCTATAATCCTAAATGTCATCGAGTGTAAAGCTATGTTTTACAGAAAATATGTGTACCAAATTATTACATTTTTTCTTTTTTAAATTTAGTTAATTATTTTAGTTGCCTTTCAATTAATAGACATAATGGTAATTAATGTTAAAACTAATCTTTATCCCATCAGAAATATCTATTCTGAAACCTGTGGCTCTATTTATTAATCCAGATTTAGTAATTAAATTTTCACTTAACATAATTCAAGCATTAATACTTTAAATATTTTTTCAAGTCCTTATATTTTAATAATTCGTTTAAATTTTGGCTTTATCTTCGATACAAAGCTTATTTAAACTTTATATAATGTTTAAATTATGAGATTATGTTTTTATTTCTAAAAAAAACAAAGTTTAATTTTAAAATCTAAGTATTTGCTAAAAACTTATAAATAGTTATATAATTCTTTATCCATTTCCTGTTAATATTTGTTTTAAAATTTAATCCTTTTATCGCAGTTATTATTCTAGAAATACTACAGTATTTTAAATTAATCCTTCTATATCTTTTTGCTTTTTTAATTTAATTGAGAATATTTGCTTACCTTTAACTGAGCAAAAACTCATACAAAAATTATATTAAAGCCTCAATATTTCATTTATTTATTATAGTCTTTTTTCAATTTAAAATCATTATTACTAAGCTTGCTTGTTTCATCTATACTTATTCAGTTTATATTTTAAAATTAATTTTATTTTTCGTTAATTACTTTTTATGTTAAATCTTTAAATTTACAAGTTAGATTAAGTAAAGAATATACAGTAACTCCGTCAATTGCTTTTGAAGCTTCACCAGTTGTCGCACATTAGTTCATTAAAAATTATTATAATTATTTAATTAAAAAATATTTTCCAGTACCAGCAGATAATAATAGTTTACATTATATGCATTTTTAAATATATTATGAGTTTTTAACTTTCTGATATTTTATTATGTCTTCTACTTTAAGTTAATTTTTATTATTTATTTTTCTATTTTTCAATTCAATTTTTTAAACATTTTTTCGTAATAATATTATGTTTTTACTCATATATTTATTTTAATAGTTTCAAATCAAAATTTTAATATTATGCTTAAATAGATATGGATAATTGAACTTAAATTTTTAAAACTACTTACTATTTAACTTCATATATTTTTTATTCTTTAGTTAAATTATTATTTTCATATAAACTTGTAGTTTTCAAGCTAACAGATATCTTTAAGCTATTCAACTTTTAGTATGTTAATCATTATTATTTTCTTAAATATATGGCATAGGTAACACTATTATTTACATTTTTTTTCTTTATACTAATTTTTATTTAAAAGTTTGAGCTAAACTCGTAATATTTGTTCTAAACTTGTAAATTTTTAAGTATATTAAGTTGGTATATATTACATTCTTTAAGCATAATATAATTGTTTTATTTAAAGAATTATTATCAATTTAATTATAATAGTTTGCAGTTTAATTATTGCTAAATCTCAAGTATTTTCTTAATTTTTTTAAATTAATTTATTTTGTGTTTTCTCAATTTCATTATTTAGTGAGAACATCCAGTTCTTTTATCTAAATTTCGCATTATTTCTGGAATAATATAATCTTTTTACTCACTCTAGTTAATTACAAGTGTTAACTAAATATTAGTAAATAACTATTGTCATGCTTCTTTTTCTTTATTAAACTTAAATAAATATTATTCTATTTAATTTTCTTATAAAATTAATTAAACAATTAGTTCTTCAAAATTACAGTAAAGGTAATATATTTTTTAATTACTTTTTGCTAAAAAATATATATTATATTTGCTACTAAATGTTTTATTTGTATTTATTTAAATTCAGTTTTTTTATTATTTTAGAATGGAACTCTTCATTTACATTTTTCTTCTTAATAAACGTTTATCATTGAATTTATGTTTCACAAATTATAAAATATCAAATAAATCTCCATTTTAAGCTTTATTAAATTGATCTATAGATTTATTTTTTACTACTGATTTTTGTTTTAATTAGTACTTCAGAATCAAATATAATGTTTATAGCTTTAATTTAGCTATTCACCTTTTATTTATTAATTTTTTTAAATCATTAATATGTTCGTTTTCTTCTTTACTCAAATGTTTTTATTTATTTCGAATTATTCTAAACTAATTTTCCTTAAATAACATATTTAGTCTATCTAAGCTTAATTTTATTAATAAATGAATATGTTCTGGCATTCTATTCTTCAAATTTAAATCAATCTATTTCAAACCATTAAGGTGTTTAAAATTAATTATACTAAAATATCAAAATAACTACTAAATGCGGATTATTTAATTCAAATCTTTATTTTTGTAATTTTTATTTATTTTATTTAAACTACAAATATTTTCAAATCAAAATGCATCATTTAGCATATGTCAATGTAATCAATCAAGTTGCAGTTCCTTTTACAATAGTTCCATATTTTTCGCTTTTCAGAAATTTTTACTTCCTAAAATTTTATTTTTATACATTTCATATTTTTGAAAATTTTATTTTAATAATTACTTAAGTTATTCCAATGTAAAATTTTCATTTCATTATTATGTTTTAACATATAAGCTCAAATGTTTTTCGATCAGTTATGTTTCAAATTAAAAAAAAATTACAAAAATCTATAATTTTAGCTAATTTAATCCTAATAGTATTTTTATTATTTCGAAATTAAATCATTAAATGCCTCCAAATAATCAATTAATCTATTTTAACTAATCGGGTTAAACCTTATGGAAAAGGAAATAATATTGTTGCTATATTTTATATTGAAAAGATTTCTTATTAATTTTTAAAATTTAATTGTTCAGATAAAAGCTTTATCTTCTATAAATTTTTAAATCCAACTTAATTAATAATCGTTGTTTTAACTGCAATAAATCAAAATTTATACCTTTTCTTTATGAGTTTATTATTTTATAATGGTATGCACTAAATTTTAATAAATTTTAGGATTTATTTCTGTTAAAACAAATAAATAATAAATAAATAAATTTGATTATAGAGCGCGTAGCACTCACGTTGGTGCGCAGCTCTTTAAAAAAAAATATTTCATACTGACAAGAATGTTTCATACTGACAAGAATGTTTGTTAATGATAAAATTATCAGATACTGATAAACCTTGTTCAATACTGGTATAATTATTCAGTACTGATAAAAATGTTCAATACTGATATAATTTTAGAATACTCGTAATCTTTAATACTTGCTGGAGGTCCAAGGACATGGCAGGATTGTGTCTCATTGCATCACCAAAGCAGAGGGTGACATGTGTCAATTATGGGTACTTAAATTCCCCACCTCTGATGAAGTTCGCAATATTATTTCTTTTTGTTCCAGAATTAAAAATAAACGAAGCCAAGCCAAGCCAAGTCAGTGTCGAAGGTCTAAGAATCTTATGTCTCGAGGTCAAACCAAAGCAGAGGAAGACATAAAGTCGATTATGGGTATTTAACTTCCCCAACCTCTGATGAAGATGACCTTGTTGTTCACCTTCGAACAACTATGTCGGTTTTTAAAAAAAATAATAAATAAATAAAAATGATAATAGAGCGCGTAATACCTTATTGGCACAGCTCTTTCAATATTAATTTTTAATATTAAGAAGATGTTCTCATTTTTCTAGTTAAAATTCTAGAAGTCCAATGAGTCATGTCAGCTTCTCCAAATGGGGATTCTTCTTAATAAAAATTATTCTTAAATCTTGAGTCAAATGCTTCAGTCTTCTGGAATAAGGTCCAAGTAAGAATTAGTTATTAAGTCGGTAATTAGAAGGCCCGTCAGTTGAACTTTCATGTTGCTAGAGAGAACCCTCGGGGTAAGTTAGGTATATCTCAACGGAGTTTATCCACCCTTCCCCGTGGTGGCATCTAGTTCGAGATTACTCGCAATGCAGTATACACTGCACCAGATAATCTACTAGTTTGGCTGACGCGGCCGACATCCATTTTATATATAATATTTTATAAGCTTTGTTATTTTATTTATTCTTAAATTTTCTCGATTTTTTCTTTTATTTAGTTAATATTTTAAACTGTTTGATTTCTTTTATCTATACTTATTTTTTTATTTCAATTAACTATTTTTAGCCTTTTAATTTCAATAAAATTTTAAATCTATTTAATTTTTTGAATGTTTAATATTTTAATTTCTTCTTTTTGCTCTTAAAAATCTTAATATTTATTTATTAATTATTAAATTTTGCCATAATCTTATTATTCGTTCAAAAAAATTTATTAATCTAATAATTACTAACTATTAATTTTTAAAAAGTTTATAAAGTTCTAGTTAAAAACGCAATTTTAAAATGATTTATTATTTTTTATTCATTAATAGCTACATTATTCTAATTTTTATCAACTGATATCTATTTTATAAGCTTATTAATTTTTTCCTGCAATAATTTATAAATTTCTATTTCGTCTAAATTACGTGGCAAGATTTTTGATAAGGTAAATAAATTTTCATTAATTGTTAAAATTTGCCTATTATTTTATTAGACTAAATATACTAAAAAATTATTTGCATTACGTATCGCTTCAAGCAATTAATAATTTCTTAATTTAATTTAAATTTTCTAATTCTAAAATAATTTCATAGGTATCATGTTATTTTATTTTCCAAAGTTAAAAAAGAAGATTATGGTAAATTAAAATTCGAATCTTTTTAGTTAAGAACTAAATTTTAAAATTTATAATAGCTTAAATTTTTACTGAAAAAAGAGATAAATTAACAGTGCTTCTACTTATATTTTATATTTGATGCTTCTTATATGGATTAATATCTTATTCATTAAATATTTCCGAGGGATGTATTGGAAAAGCGCAACTCTTGTAGAGCAACTACTTAGAAAAGTCTCTTAATAGATATATTGATGATCGCTTACTGCTGTCGTTGATCGCTATGAGTAATTAATGCCTTCTTCATAAACATAGAATTCAAGAATCTGCAAAATTGGAAATTGTCCAGTTGCGTTCCCTTTAAGATTTTGAACCCAAAAGTTTAGAATCAATATCAGATTTTCATAATTTTGTTCATACCATTCTATTAAATATTGACTTATTATCTTATTCATTCTAAAAAAGATTAATTTAAAAAATTAATAAATTGTAAATAAAAAGAAGGAAATTTTAAAATTGTTAAGAGAAAAAATAAACTAAATTTAAATAATATTTATAAAAGCATAATCTGTAAAAATAATTAAAAACTATTTTTCTAATAAAGATAATATATTTTATTTCTTTTAGTGAATTAAAAATTTATTTTTTCAAATGAAACTAAAAGTATTAATTGAAATTTTATGACTAAAAATTTAATTATTAATTTATAATTTAAAATATTTGATTCAACTATTTTGCTTTGAAAATTAAAGATATTATAATTAAATAGTACCAATTTTTTTTATAACTTGAATAATTTAAATTTTTAATTTGATTTTTAAAACTTAAATTAACATAAATAGATAAAAAATGTATTTGATAAAAAATAAAAAAAATTAATATAAATAGGTTAAAACGAATAATCGTATTATTAATTAATTTCAAATTGTAATATTTATAATGTTAATTAATTTAAATCTCAAAATTTTATTACAATGTATTTTTTAAAGGAAATAATTTAATATAAAAAACATGTTAAATTTTTATGAGTAATTTCGCTTAAAGTAATCAAAAAATTCTAATTTTTACTTTTTTTATGATTAAGTTCAAAATTATTTTATAATTAAATCTTTCTTAACAAATGAATTAAGTTTTTCAAAGTGACTTAAATTTTAACTCAAAATCTAAATTTCTATAAAATCTTGCTAAATTCTGGTCGCTTATTTTTATTTTAATCTTCTTAAATAAACCTTTTAAAAAAATAGCCAATTCTACTTTCAATAAAGCGCAATCATTTATATCCGGGAATCTTAATTTTGTTCAGAACGGATAAAATATACCTTTTTCGTCTTTCAGCAGAAATCCATCAAACGACAAAGATTAATTATTACTCAAATTCAAATTTTCTATATTTTTTAAATTTCTAATGATTCAAACCAAATCTTTGTTGCAAATGTTGCAATTTTGAAGATTTAGATATACCAATGATTATAAATTAGCTATTTATTATATTCAATTTTGCCTTTAAAAAGAACAGTCAACAAGAGATAAGCTCTTAACTTAATTGTTTACTAGCTAAAGCATTTAAGTTTTTATATTTGAAATATTTGAAAGGAAAATTTCTCTTAATGTATTGCAATTTTAAAATAAAAAGCATAAAGTTTCTTCAGTAATTTAATTCACAGTTTACAACTCTATTTTTTTAATATGTTAACTGTAAATTCCTATTTCTTTAATAGTTGGGTCCTTTATTTATTACAATTTTCTTAAATTTAATTGCTCTAAATTAGGAAAATTTTCTATTAATAATTATAAAATTAAGTCTTTGAATCACTAACAGTTATCAATAGTTATAGATTAAAGCTTTATAAATTATTAAAATTTTACTTATTTAAATGCATTTATATCTTCAAAATTTTATTCTCAAACTTTCGATGTTTGGTTCTAGATTTGTGATAATAAACTATTTTAAAAGCAATTAAATTCTTATATTTATTAGGATTTTATTAGTAAAAGTCACGAGTTTTCTATTCTAAGTTAGGAGCAATTATATAAGGTTATTATTTCTAAATTTGTATTGTTCAAATTAGGTGAAATAGTTTCGATTTGGTTTTATTCCCTTAATTAAGTTAAAGCATTCGACTATTATTCTATGCTTATCTAAAATACATTAATTTTGATTCATTTAAGATATTTTAAGTTAGAAATTTGTTAGAATAACGTACAGAAATCACTATCGTTAAAATATTGTAAACTTATTATTTCTAAAACTTTTAACTAAGCGAACTAAAGCATTAGAAGCTTGTTGAATTGCTGAATATTTTAAAGCCGAACTTACATCTCTTCTATGTTATCTCATCTATATTTTCCTAAAATTTAGTCATCTAAGTTTTATTTTCAATTGAAGTTAAGTCTTTTCAAATTAGGACAAAAATATAAAAACTAGTCAATATCTTAATTTCAATTAATTAGCATTTCTTAAAGTAAAAATCCTTTCTATTTTAAGTAAATCTTCACTTACTCTGAATTTAACTATTTACTATCAATTCGTAATATTTTTAAATCTATACTTAACCAATAATTTACTAAAAAAGCTCCAGTTATTCCAGAAACTTAGCATAGTTTTAATTATTCTAAATTAATTAAGTTTTGTAAGAAGATTAATTCTTAGTCTTTTAAACTTATAAAAAGCAAGGATAATTATTTTAAAGATCTAAAGCTCTAAAAATCAGGAAGAGAAACATTTTACTTAGGTCAATTTTACATTTACATTTCCTGTATATTAATTAAGCAGTTGCTCGGTTTATTTTATTACTTTATTCAAACAATTTCATCTAGTTTTGTCTTAATCTCTTAACATGCTCTTATAGATAAGTCATTACCATCTATTTAAACAGTTTTTATATTATTATATGCAAGTTATTTTAGACTTCATTCTATTTTATTTTTAGTAAGACAAGCATCATCATATATCTTCATTATTTCTATTTTTTTAGCTAGTAGTAAAAAGGTAGAAATGCTTGTTGACTTACTATAAAGCACATATTTCTCTTAAATCTAAAATTAGAAAACCAAGTCTTATAAATATTTATTCTATCAAAGCTATTAGAATGCTTCCTTTACTTATAGCTTATTTCTTTCTGTTTCTATTATTTATTCTAGTGTTTCCTACTTTTCCTCCTCTTAAAGCTGCTATAATTAAACTTTATCTTTTATTTTCTTTTATTATATAGATTGAATTTATTAATCTAACCAGTGAACTTAATTACATTTCTAGCAAGTAAATTAATTAGATTAAATATTTTGGGCTTTTTTGCACATAGAGCACAAAATATTAGAGCATGGTTAATTTAATATATTAAAGTTGATTATGGAATACTTATTAGTTGCAATAATGGCATACTACTTACATTTTAGTTGATTACATAATATAAAATAGTTGTAAATGCTTAATAAAATAACTTAATTATAAAATAAATACTATATTTATAATTAAAAAGATGGTGGGAGCTTGAGATTGACCTTCTGAATCATACTTTCTGGTTTTATGGCTAGGAACAAGTTCCTTTCCTGTCGCTGAGAAAGTCCCTGATCAAAGTCAATCTTTGCAAGGGAACGCCTTCCTCTTGATTATCCACTCCTGGTAGGGGCTTGAAGCCTGGCTGCCCATAGCGATGGAGCTCCCTGGCAGCTGCTTTTCGAAAGCAACAGGATATCCCCGTTATCCCATGAAGGGAGTGTTGGGGTCGTTAAACTGCAAGAAGTTGCAGTCCAAAAACTCTTTTAGTTTAAAATTAATTAAATACTATATTTAGCCATTAACCTATTTATAATTCTATTTACTATTAATATATCCCATATATACAATCAATTCTAATATTAAATCATATTTAACCAATAAAAGTTTTAAGTGTTCATAATTAATTGCAACTAATACTAGAATAATAAATATATAGCAAATGTTAAAATATTATATTCTAGAAATTATCTTTAAAGTTATAATTATTAAAACAAGAAAATTAAGAATAATTAAGATTAATAATTTAAATTTATTATATCAAAACTATCAATTTTAAATTAAAATTCACATCTTTTAATGTTTTTAATTAAAGATATATTTTTCTAAAGTCGGATAACTTTAAGATATTGGAAAATGGATGATAGAGTTAGAAAATTAAATAAATTAAAATTATGATATTTTAATATTATTTTTGTTTAAAAGAAATAAAATTATATATTGATTTTGATTTTAAAAAATATAAAAAATTTACAAGAAGCATTTGTATAAAATTCAAAAGAAAATAAAGTAAAATATATCTTAATAATTAAGAAAAGTGAAAAAATTAACTGGAAAATTATGTGTCAAATTACATCTACAACCTCTGAAGTAAAGCCTAATAATAGATTAAGTCAGTATTGTATTAAGAGTTCTTAATTTACTACAACTTAATAAATATGTTGTGATTTTCTAGTTAAGAGTTTCTGAAAGCATTACATAAATTAATAGAAACAAAAATAAAATTATTTAAGATTAATGTCACAAGAGATAAAATTTAACTACCTTTGGAATATGTAATAAAGTTAAAATCTTTAATCTATCAAATATGGTTAAAATAAAATAATAGGATGGAAAATATTATATAGTATAAAAGTGCAATAAATTTTAAACTAAATTGAAAGAAAAAATTAAATAAATTACAAAGTGCAAGTAGAGGATATAAAGATCGAAAACATAAAACTAAGATAGTAAAAATTCTTTCGCAATTCATAGAAGTATCTCTGCAAAAGATTTAAAAGTTTCTAGCGAAAATTTTTAAATGTAAAAAAAGTAATAAGATACAATTAATATTTAAGAAATAATACTGAAAGAATGTAAAGAAATAGCAAGAAAATTTTAAATAATATACTAAAATAATCTTAGGGAAAAAAGACTAAACTGAAGATAAAAGTAGATATTATAAAAGAATAATACAAAGATTAATAACAATTTTTTAAATCATTAAATTTTATTAAACAACTGGATAACTCTAGAGGCAGGTGGGAAAGAGGTCGAAATATCTCTGAAGATATCAATTTTTAATCTAACTTTTATATATATAAACTCATATTTTTTAATGTTATTGAAATATTTTTTTAATCAATTTTCAAAAATATTATAAATAGACAAATTTAATGATAGGAAAAAATATAATTCTAATTTTCAATTATTTTGCTTGAAAATAAAATGTTATTTATAATAATAATAATAATAGTAATTAATATTTTCCTTTATTGGGAGATTTCAACTCCATCTGGATAGCAGTAGTTCATGTACCTTGCTGTTTAATATTAAGTTCTTGATATATATTTTCGAAACAGGGTGCTCTAATTTCTTCAGGTTTTCTTTTCACATCCTTCTTGCTTCACTGCATCCTCCTTTCTTATGATTGATTTTTTTCTCTTGTGTAATGTTCTAGCTTGCATGCAGAATATTTAGTTCATTTATTTAAGTTTTTCCTTTTACAGAGATCATGCTTTTTTTCTTTCTTGTTCTTTTTTCAGTAATTTTTGTTTCAATAAATTCTTTATCTCTGTTTAAATTTTTTGTAATTGTTGTAAAGGTGATAGTGACTTATTCAGTAATAGAATTTTACTTAGTTAGTTTAGTTACTTTCTATTGATGGCTAAGAATTATTTTTGCTCTATTTCCATTTTGTCAGCAGCTAACTTTCGTTCTTACTGTCTTATATTAAAGAGTTTTAAGTTTTCCTGATTTTAATTTTGCTCTTCTAATTAGGTATTTACTCTAGTCGTATTAGATGGTTCAAAATTTATCCATTTATCTTCCTTAGGTCATCAGCCTCTATCTATTTATTCAAATTATTACTCCAGTATCAGAATGAGTTTTTTATTCAAAATCTTGAGCATACAATTTCCTAAAGATTGACAATAATCAACATATGTTGAGCAATTTTCACTCACTCCCTCCAAAGTTCATTTCTCGTACTGCCTGTGCCTGTCTATTCCCTATTGCTTCATTGACTTCTCAGCCGAATTTCAAGGGTAACTTCTTTTTCTTTCCCAGATTTATAAATTATTGTAGTTGATTTTTGAAGACATCATGTGATAAAAAATTAACACTTCTTGCTTTCTCTAATACTTTTAGTTAATTATAAAAAGGTATTTCTTGAAGCTTACTACCATTTTTTTCAGAAAGTAAGTTATCAAAATAATATTTAAAAAATAATAATAATATTACTAAGACATTTATTAAATAAACTATTATTCATTTGTTAATAAGCATTATATTTATTTTGCTTGCTTTAAAAATTTATAAAAGTTTGGAAGCAAGTTTAACTTAATATTTTTAAATATTTTGATTATAGTACACTATTTAATTAACTTAATACTATTTTAAATAAAAATAAATATTTTAAATATAAAGAGACTAAATTTAAATAATTTTCAATTATATGCTTTTAACAGTTATTTATAATATATTTATAAGCGTTTAATCAATTATTGAAATGCATATTATTTCAATATTTTTAAATTTGCTTATATTTACATTTTTATAATTTAAATTTTTTATTTATAATTTATTTTTCGCTAAAATAAGGTTTAAAGTAGTAGAAATAAAATTAAAATTATAAATATTTCAGCGTGAAAAATAAAAGAAAAGCGCCTTTAATTTTATAGTTTTAATATTAATAATGTTGACATCCATTAATTTTACTCTAATTTACTTGATTTCATTATTCATTGACTAGCCACCTAATATTTTTATCATTATATTAAACTCTTTTAGATCGAAACAACATTTTTATTTTTCTTGTAATTATCTTAGTAAATTTTTAATTTCAATATAATTAATGGAAATCAAAAGAATTTATTGACTTAAAATATTTTATTTAAAATAAGTTCAGAATTAAAAAAATATTTTAATTGATAAATGTATATTTAATCCTCAATTAATTTAGATTTAAAATATTAAATGTATAAGCTAAATTTCTCTGTATATATTCTCAGATAAATAAATACATTTTTATTCCAATTTTTCTTATTGTTATATCTTTTATGAAACTGCGACTTGTTTTTATTCAAATAAAAGTGCTTAATGTTTTAACACATTCTAGCAACTTAGAAAATACTGATTTTGATGTATCTTCACTAATATATCTTGCTTTAGTTATTATAAATCTTTAAAAAAAGTAATAATGAGGTAACTTTAATGTAATTTTTTTCCTAATTATGGCTTAAATTTTTTTTTATTTGAAAATATAAAAATTAAATTTTGCAAATTGATAGTATAATAAAAAAATAAAAAAAGAGTATGTAACAATTTTTTTAAATAAGAAAAGAAAAAGTTAAAAAACATAAATATTAAACTTAAATATACAAAATTCTAGAAATTTAAATTTAATAAACTTTTATGATATAAATTAAAAAAAAATTAAACGCTTATGAATTTAATTTAGTCATTAGTTAATCATATTGTAAGAATAAAATTTTATAATTTAATTTAAATTTATAATTTAATTTATTAACTTAAACTATCAGATAAGAATAAATAATATAATAATCTAATTTAATTTTTTCTTTAGAACTAAAAGTTATAATCTTTTAAATAGTAATAATTATGAAAAAAAATATTTTAAATATTTTGAGTTTGATTTTAATAAAATATTTTATTTTATTTTAATAATTTTAAATTTTAAAATTAAATTAAAAAATAAGAGAAATTCTATTATAGACAAAATAATTTGCTCTTTTCAGATACTTTTATCGCTCTCCGAACTACCCAAAAGTATGAAACAAAATGGATTAATAGAAATGTTCAAAAGGGGTTTTTAATAAGTTCTGAATCTCAAAAATCTAAAATTTCTTAGAACTTTTCTCTATAGGTTTCTTCTGGATTTTTTTGTATATTCTTGCCCTTTTGCTTCACAATGATTCAGGTTTTTTCCTTGCTTAATATAAGATACATGACCTTCCCGAATAATTACTAGAAAAGTTTAATTTTTTTAAATTTTTTAAGAAGTTTCCTTAACATTATAATCAGGTACAACTCTTTTCTTTTTCTTCTAAAGCTCCCTTTTAACTATTAAAATTTTATTAAACACTTCATTTACTTCAGTATGTTACTTAGATTTTTTTTATGAATATTCTACATAATTTTATTCTTATGATAATTTTATTTGCTAAATCTAGCAGAATAGTCATTTAAAATTTTAAAGAAAACTTAATTTTACTTAACTTGATTGCTTAAACTGTCTTAAGCGTTCTAAATATCCTCTTAAAATTATAGGTTTTAGTTTATTGTTTTTTAATATCTTCCTTTAAGTTAAGCACAGCTTAACAAATAGTTTTAGTTATTTTTTCTGCTTTTTCATAATCTTTTGTTTATAAATTTTTGAAGTTCCTTTAGAGGTTTAGGGATTTGAAAATTAGATATTTTTGTTGGTTTTTATCTATTTCAGAAAAATAAATTTTAGAATTTATTTTTAATAAGAGAAATAAAATGAAACCAATTACAGTATAATATATGTATAAAATAAACATAATCTAACTAACATTTTTTCACATTTTTTCTAATAACACAGAAGGATTTTCTCATAAGTATCAAAGATAAATTGTAAATATTAACTAATTAGCTAATTATAAATAACAATTAATAATTAAAAAGCATTGAAAATATCAAATTTTTTTATAATAGATGAATTAAATATTAGGAAATTTATATACAATATATTTAATTAAAATTTTTAAAATTATGGAAAATTTGAAAGAGGAACGCTTGCTCATTTTAAAACGGGATAATGAACTAAATTATCTCATATCTAGATGATTAAATTTACAAAGTTAATAAAAAAAATAAATAATAAGTTAATATATTTTTCCAAAAACAGAAACAAAAATAAAAATAATTTTAAACTTTTTAAGTCAAACTTTATTATTTTTTAATTTAAATGCAATATATAAATATTTTACACTACTTAAAACAAATTTTTTAGATAGTTTTATTTAGAACTAGTAATTTTTTTCAAATAATAAAATTAAAAAATTTTATTTTTTATTTAAATAAGTGGATTTAAAATTTATTCTTTAAAAACAATAAAATCAAAGATTAATTTAATCTAATTATTTTCTACTTAATACTTTTTAAAATAAAAAATTAATTGATTATTTTACTAAAATCTGTATTTTTTATTTTTAAAGAATAAAATTTATGTTTTTTATAAATTTAAAAGCTTTTAGATATTTTTATAATGATGATAAAAATTTTCAATAAGAAAACTTTATGCAACGATTTAAATTAATTCTTAATTAATTAATTTAAAAAATTTATTCTCATTATTATTTTTTAAATTAACTTAATAGCTTTTTTATAATTTTTTTTAACTAATTTTCTTAAATATTTTTGAAAGTTTTTTTGTTAAACTTTTTATTTTTATTTCGTTTCGGCTAAGAGAATTTATTATTAAAAATAAAAAATTTAAATCTTCCATCTTTTTATTTAGGATTTTATCTTAACAAATAAATGCAAAACATGTTTTAAATAATTAGGAAAAAGAATGCTTTTAACTGTATTAAAATAAAATATTAAAAAGAATATTAAAGGAAATTAAAAATTAAAGTTTTAATATTTAAATAATGTTTTTTATAAAGAATTGAAAGGAAAAACAAAAAATTTTAAACCTATAAAAATTTATTTTTTATTTATCTTTCTTTTATAAATAAAAAAAAATGATGTTTTTGAGTTTAATTATTAATAAAAAAACATTAAGCACTAAAAAAATTAAAAAAAATGATTAAAAAAAATATGAAAATCCTTTAAAATATGAAAAATTTTAAATTTAATTTGATTCAAATAATATGAAAAAACCTCAAAGTAGTAAAATTTCATATAAAATTATAATAAAAAATGTATAAATAAAGTTACATTTAAAAAATAAAAAAAATGGAAGAATTCAAAAGAGGTTTCTACACCACCTCCAAAAAGTTGGAGAGGAAATCTGAATCCAATCTTGGATAGTCTTCTTACCCTTACCCTTAACCCTAACTTTTTTCTTAATTCTAACAGCCTGAAGAGGAATAGAAACAAGCTCAGAAGACAACACATGAGATAACTCCCTCAGAAGAGAAGCCCAGAAAGCAGATGAAGTCTGCTATGTATTAGGAGGTCTCAAAGTTCAATCCTTCTGGCCAGATGAGCAAGGAACAGCTCATCAAAGTGGTACTAAACCTCCAGGAAGAGGTTAGGAAACTGAGAAAGAACAATGAGAAACTGATGGAAAAACTCAACCTAGCAGAAGGAATAGAATCCAGACTTATGTCCTAAGAAAGAGAACTAAGCGCTTTCTGAAACATATCTTAAGACCAGAGTAGCTAATCCTAAAATTAGCTTCGGAAACAATCTGATATGAGTATTAGACTGGAAATACTAGAAAAGAAATTAGATGAACAAAGGGGAGATCCAATGATGATTGAAGAGACCAATAGGAAGACTAAGGTTAAACTCCAAAAAGTAGTGAAGAAATTTTACTACTACAATTCGACAGAAAACTTATGAAGACGCTGCGAGGAATTCCAAAATTTCAAGACGTAGTACTGGAATAAATAAAGAACCATACAAGCACAGTAGAGGAAGAAAAAACAAATGTAGTAGAGACAAATAAGAGAAAGATTATACTTAAATGAATAAGGATACATTTACAAGAGAAAATTTAATTAGAAATAAGGCTAGATCCGGAAATGACAAGAGTAATGGGAGGAGAGAGGAGTAGAGACATCTAAAACTTTATTTTTAACACTGGAGCAATCTGGTGTCCAGTATGAAGAGGTGAAAATCCTCGAAAATTGCTAAACTTAATTTATCCTATTATTATTTAAATTTACTAAAAATGTCTATACTATATTATTTATAGTAATAAAAAAGTTTGAATTTTGGAGTCTCTCTCAATTTTTCTACTCTTGTATTAAATTTTATTCTAACTCTTCTTTTACAGTTAATGTGTTGATTTAATTTCACTTTTTTAAAATAGAAGTTCTTTTTCAAACATTTTTTTTACTTAATGATTTATGTTCTTCTTCTGAGCAGTTTTTTATGAAAAATCTTGATTCTAAGGTCAATTTTCTTGAGCTACTGAATACTTGTAAAATTTTTATTTAAATATTTTTGGTTATAGGTTAAGAGCTTTAATAAATTATAATTTTTTAAGTCTTTAAATTCTTCAATTAACTCTTTCAAGACCTCACATGTTGGAATATGTTTAAAAGTATCCAGGTCTCCTCAAGAACATGTTTTAGAGATTTAAATGTTATAATGCCTTTACAGCAAATCATATTAGTAGATATAGGAAAATGTTATAAGCTTATAAATCGATAAAATTTCTCTTACCATATGTTTGTTAAGATTAGAGTAAGTGTAAATTGAGAATTATGAGAAGTTATTGTCAATTTAATCTAAACATAAGCATTCTGTAGGTATTAAATTCATTCTTCTTATTGAATCTTAATAAAATTTTTGTCTTATTTTATTTTAAACTAATCGTAGGAATTATTTGCTTTCTTTAGCATCCAAATAATCAATTTAAAACGCTAGGATAGTTTCTATAATTTCTTAAAATAATTAAGATTACTGTTTTATTTTGAGTTTATTAAGTATAAAAGCAAAATGGATTTAATAATCTTATATTAAATTTAATAATGATCTTTTACATATTTATCTATTCTTATTTTAAACATTTAAACTAATTTCCTTTTAGTTTTTTCAATTTTCTTTATTATAACAGATCCTAGAATTGTATATACTGTTTTACCCCAGAGCTTTATTACGAATAGATAGAAAAGCTTTAAAATAAATATTAATCTTATTATATGATTCTATTATAAGTATATTGTTTCTTTTTAAAAATATTCTGTTTACATTATTTAATTTAACTTTTTAATCAATAATACTCCCACAAATATTTGCTTTTTTTAATTAAAATATCAATTTGATCCTTAAATATAGATTAATATATTCTCCTCTCAAAGAAATTACTTAGAAACATAAAGAAAAGGCGGAGAATTAAAAGGAGAAAGATTAAAAAAAAGTTAAAGTTCATCGCAAGAAGTTAATTAATTAATTTCAACTAAAAAAGTTTTTGGACCGGAAACTCCTTTCCGATTGCACGACCCGACGCTCTCTTTTTATGGAATAACGGGGATATCCTGTTGTGCTCAAGGCACAGCTGCTAGGGAGCTCCTTCGCTATGAGCAGCCAGGCTTCAAGCCCCTACAAGAAGCGGATAATCTTAAAGACAGTGTTCCCTTCAGAAAATGACTCTGACCAGGGACTTTCTTAGCGACAGAAAAGGAACTTGTTCCTAGCCATAAAACCAGAAAGTGTTGTCACGAAGGTCATTATCAGCTCCCACCATCTTTTCAATTATATCATCGCAAGAAGTTAAATTTAGGATTTTATCTTTAGAGAGAACGAAGAACAAAGATGTTCAAAAACTTTAAAGCCAGCTAAACCGAATTTAAAAATTAATTTAAAAGCTTTTAAAAAATTGAATTAAAAGAAAAGATCAGAAATTTAAGTACGATATTGACGACTATATTAATGAATAAATAATAATACATCCCCAGCTAATTTAAAATAACTTAGTATCAGAGACATTTTATTATCAATAGATTGATTTTTTAAATGAAAATGTATAATTATAGAAAATGACTAAGTTAATTTAATTTTTTTAAGAATAAAAATGATGAAAAGACTAACAAATTTTCAAATAAGAATAAATTGGATAAAATATTTTAAAAAATTCCAGAAAAATAGATCGAAAACTACTGACTCTAGATTGAGAAAGATTTTGTTTAAAAATAAATAAGATAAAGATAAGATAATTAAAGTGATATCATCATTATTAATTAAAATTAAAATCATTTGAAAATATGCTAATAGTTTTCACATTTTAATTTAAGGTACAAAAATAATCTTTTTAATTGATGAACTCAGAAAATTCTAAATATTTTTGATGAATTTTATAATTATTACATTTAGTGAAATTTTTAGATATAAAAATTAAATAATATTGATAGTCAATTATTAAGAAAACTATTTATTTAAGCAAATGATGCTGCCTTTTTTACAAGGATATATACTTTAGTATTATTTACTTCTTTTAATAAAAAAATGGCGTGAGTAACATTTAGATCTGTCTTAATATATCACTAAACTTTGGGAGATTGCTAGTTGGATTCGAGATCTTGAAGAGAAAGTATCTGAGTGCCTATCTGGCCTTGGTAAAACTTAAATCTATAGATATGGAGTATGTAGTCCCTGATTGTAGAAATAATCAACAGAATATCCCCGTTATGAACATTAAAAGACACTTAAGAATAAACAGAAAGCGAAGTTATGTTGCTTTAAATACTCAAAGTTAATCATTATCTTCATTGTTCTTTCAATCTTATCTCCTCCTTATTTTTAACTCTTCTTTTAAGCCTTTCTAATTATAAACATCTCAATTTCTCTTAATATACATATTTAGAGAAATAATGTGTATAATTCTAAATATTACAGTTAGTTCATGGAAAGGAGTTCATATAATGTCTGTAATATAGTATTAGACATCTTAAATCATATGTCAAAATTGTGGAAATGCAATAGTATAATATTAGAATATTATATGCATTTTGATTTATGTTCAATATTTAAAATTTCTTACAAAAGAAAAAGGAATTATTAATAGATTTATAACCATCTTTAAGATTATTGCGAAAATTATAAGATTAAAATGTAATTTATTATACTGATCATTCATTATTTATACCTCAGTTAAAAAATATAGCCCGGCATTTTTACCAAATAAAATTAGAAAGGTAAAAATTAATAAGAATTTAAAGAGAAAAAGCAGAAACATCAAAACCGTGGAAGAGAATGTTTACACTTCAAAAGTAATAAGAAATTTCAGTGTTATCATGTGAGTCTCGTTTTCTATAGGGCTTGATCGGAATGCTCCCACCTTAGTATCTGACATCTTTCATCAATAACGTTACTTGATGCCTCTTTATTCTTTGTCTTCTTTCTTGACTCCTACCAAGATTCTTGTTTGATTCTTCGCCCATGGATACTTCCTGGTACCAGATCTTAAGTCAATGTCAGTTGGAGGATCGCTCCTATTTATTTATAAAATAAACATATTAAAAGAAGCAAAATGTTCTATACTTTAATATAAGAGCTAAATTAGAATAAACTTGATTATTGATTTAAAATAAATTATGTTAGCTATTTAGCTTATACTTGTTTTTTACTTTTTGTAGCAACTTATTAATTTTAAATTTCCTAATATTATTTGCTATATATACTCATTCTTTAAATTTGGTATGTTTGTGATTAATGTTAAAAAAGGAATCTATTTTATAGATGTAAATTATATTAAATTGATTTTACTTGATAGTATTAAGTTGTTAATAGATAATTTGGAAATAACTGAGAAACTTAAATTTTTACATGCAAAATGCTTATTAAATGACATTGTTTTAAGGATCTAAATTATTCTCAAACTTAATTTATCAAAGTAGTTAAAAAATTCCTTAGAAAAGAAAATTTAATATATATACATTATAAAATAATTATAGGAATATTAAAAAAGAAATTAGTTTTAAAGCTTTTCATAGTTCTAATGTATATTTAATTAAAAAATGAAATAAATTTATCAAACTATACTTTTTTATTTTTCAATCATTTTTATAGAAATTTAAGATTTTATTTATTATTTTATTTCAAATTCAAATTCAAACCTTTATTCTATTTTTAATTCAGCATTATTTTTATCCAGTCTTTTACTTATCTCCTTTTATCTGTTTAAAGCTTACTTCTTTTATAATCATTTCTTTTGGTTATTAATTTTATTTTATAACTTTTTTTAAATATGTCAAATAGTTTACCGAGATTTTCTAGTGTCAATAAAAGTAATCTTTATTTTTCAATTTTGTTGACTCTTTCTAAGCTATGCCGTTTAATAAAATCTGCTTTTGAAACTTATTTATTGGAATTTTTTAGATTTTATTGTTGTCTTTACATTTTCTTTTTATTAGTAGATCCTTATCTTTTATATCTATTATAATTTAGATATTTTTGCTTTTTCATACTTAAAAACAAGTTAATTAATTTCTCATATCCTGAATCTTATTAAATGAACGTTCTTTTCTTTTAATCTCTAAATTTTTTTAGATTAGCGCTTGTTCCGCTAATTACTTCTAAGTAAATTAACTAGTTAAAAAAGTATCCTAACTTCTGACAAATATTCAAACTTTTTTAATATCATTTTTTTGATAAATAGATATCTTAGTCCTAGAGAGTAATTTCTATTTCTTTTTTATTTTTATTTTTATTTCTCTATTTAAATATATCTTTCCTTCCTTCTTTTTATAAACTAAAGAGGGAATATGCTTAGAATAAGAATTACTTATAAAGTTGCTAGTTCTTAGAAAAATTTGCGAGTATTAGAACGAAATTAATTTAATTGGAAAATTCTTTTATGATTAACAAATATGAAATTTGTTCAAATTTCTGATTTCTCTAACTCTTCGAAATTCAGCAATATTATTAGACTAAAGTACTTTATCTTCTTTCAACTTTTCGAAATGTCAATTAGTAAATACAACATTTTAAAATATTTAGAGTACAAACTTACAATACTTACGTAAGATAAATAAGAGAAAGCATCTGAATTATATCTGGAGGGGAACATTAACCTTTAAAGAGATTAACCATACTTTAATAAGCTTCTGATTTACTTTAAGTTTTGGATCTAAATACCAAATTTAATAGAAATGATCATGAACTATATTTGATGATAAAATCTTAGTTAGTTAATAAAAGAATAAGCTAGCAGATCTAATAGGTTTATAATAATAAAACTTGAAGATTACTCTTTGCTTAGCAGGTTTTTAGACATTTATTTTTAACAATCAATTCAGAATCAAGGATTCTTTGCCTTACTGAAAATTTAGCTAACAACTAATTTCAGGACCATATATATATGTCTTATATCCAAATATAGATATCTACGAATTTCTTGCTAAACTAACTAACAATTAATTGAAGGCTGAAAAAAGAAGAAGCTTAATAATTTATTTTTAATATTAAAGCAAACAGTTACAAAATGCTGATTACAACAGTTTTAAATTTCATATTGACTACGTAATAAAGCTCTTAGAAATATTTAATAAATAGAATTTTGATAAAATGTGCTAGACAAATATTTGTCTTATTAATCTAAAATTAATTTTAATTATAAAGGGAAATAAATAAATTTGATTATAGAGCGCGTAGCACTCTCGTTGGTGCGCAGCTCTTTAAAAAAATGTTTCATACTGACAAGAATGTTTGTTACTGATAAAATTATCAGATACTGATAAACCTTGTTCAATACTGGTATAATTATTCAGTACTGATAAAAATGTTCAATACTGATATAATTTTAGAATATTAGTAATCTTTAATACTTGCTGGAGGTCCAAGGACATGGTAGGATTGTGTCTCATTGCATCACCAAAGCAGAGGACGACATGTGTCAATTATGGGTACTTAAATTCCCCACGTTATGCGTTTCTAATTTTATATACTTAGTAGGAATTAGCAGAGTAGTTCCGCATCCGGGGCTTGAACCCGGGTCTTTCTGGTGAGAGCCGAATATCCTAACCACTAGACTAATGCGGATTTAATTTAGCAGCAACGAAAATTATTTAATATGTTAAATATTAAAAAAACCTATCATATCTTATGCTTAATCTACAGAACTAGCAAAAATATAAAAATCATAAATACAAATACAAAATTTATCTATTATAATTAAAGGTGGGAGATTAAATAAAAATATAAAAAGACTTATAAATATATTCTCTATACTTCTTACTTATATATTATATACTAAGTAAACTTAGGATTTATAGAAATAATAATTAATTATTCAAGTTTATGAAGAAATAATATTCTAGATTTATAGGAAATATTGTAAATTTAAATAAATTATTTCAAGCATTTTATCTTAGTTTCTTATATATAAATTAAATCCTAAGCTTTATATATCATTTTTATAATTTGTAACATTAATACTTTAAACCTCATTTTAGAGATAACTAGATACGTAGCAAGGTTAATAATTTTATTAAGTAAACTACTTTTTTATTTAGACATAACTTTAAACTTTATTATTCTTTATTTTTTTGATTATGAAACTGGAGGTTTATTGATATATAATAGTTTGTAGAGATATTTGATACTCACTTAATTAATAGACAGATAAGGTATGATAAACACTTTATGATAGATTTATAAGTATTAATATGAAATAAATTGATTATATTTATTCTTTTAATTCTTAATCTAAAGTTATTATATAACTTATACATGCTTAAATACCTATTTACTATTTTAAGTATTATTGATATAACACTTCTTTAGAATTATAGAGATTCTTCATATAATTTATTTTAATATGAAAGTTATATTCAATAGATTAAAAAGGATTATTATATTAAAATTAAATTGAAGACAAGAGTTTAAAGGAATTATTTTAGGAGATTAAATATTACTTATATTTGATTAAAGGAAAACAAATATAGTGAAGTCTAAAATAATATTTCACTAAAAAACATTAAAAAAATTTAAAACTGTTAAACGCTGGGTGAAAAACGCAAAATCTTTTTAATTTTATATTGTATTTTAATAATGAAAATAAATGTAATAAATTAAAAAAAAGCAACTTAAAATAATTAAGTTTAAATTTTCGACAAAAGTTTAAAAAAAATTAAAAATAAATTATAAAAAGCACACAGAAAAAAGAAATTTTAAGTAATAGCCAAGCATAAAAATATTATGTTTTAATTTAAAAAAATTAAAAGAAATTAAAAATAATATTAAATAATAATAGCCAAAAATATAAAATATTGAACGATCAAATTTTAAAATAAAAATGACAAAAAAACTTAAAAATTTTAATAAAAAAACATGTAAAAAGATATTTAAAAATCTAGATAGAAAAACTTGTAAAATTAGGAGCAAGCAATAAAAAGAAGAAAATTAAGTTGAAAAAATAATCTAGAAATGAATCACTTATGATTCAAGAATTTCAAACAGAATTCTTGAATATCAGATTATAATAATAAGTTTATGAGAGAAGTAAGAAATAGACAAAGAAAAAGCATAATTAAGAAAAACTGAACGAAAATATCGAAAGTCAGAATTTTCAAATATTTTTAGATGTGACTTTAATAATAAGCTTAAGAGTGAAGTCTGAAGTAAGAAAGAGATCAGGCTTAACTAAGTAAAGCTGAATAAATAAATCAACAGATAGAAATTAAAATAAGCGAATATATTACTTAAAAAAGCTTAAGAAGGAAATTTGAAGCAAGACAGAGAAAAAGCATAATTAAGTAAAAATTGAATTTTTTCATTGAAGAAAAGAAGATTTGAATATTGGAAGATGTGACTTTTCAGAAGCGCTTTAGAGAGAAGTTTTAACAAGATATGGAAAAGTATAGATAAGGTAAACTTGATTCATTTGATTACAGAAAGAAACTAAAAGATTTGAAGGATAGACCTTAGTTTAAAGATATTTAAAAAGTAAGAAGTAGATCAGAAATATGAATATCTAAGTAAAAAATGAACTTTTCATCGAAATTCAGAAGATTTGAATAATTAAAGATGTGACTTTAAACCGTAGCTTAAGAGAGAGAAGTTTAAAGATGATAAGGAAAAAAGCATAGGTATCCAAACTGTTTCTCTTGATTAGTTCTAGTCTTAAAATTCAAAGAATAAGAAATTCTTGTGTATTATTATCACTTCTACAAAACTTGTAATTTTATTCACTTGAGATTTTAGAAATGAAACTTATTGTCGAATTATTATAATTAATGATTATATCTACGTCAATTTATGAGAATCCTAATCTCTTTGTAGAAAAATAATGAAGTGCTGATACTGCAAATGTAAAGGGCATATGGTAAGATAATGCTTTGAATTTCTCTAAAAAAAGCGTAAATAGGAAAAAGTTTTTGCATAATATGTTTGAGATATATTGATCATCGAACGGAAAACTCTAAAGTGTTGTGATAAACTTTATACTATATAATTAAATTAATAATTTTAACTAAAAGAATTTTGGGAACTGAAACTCCTTTCCAGTTATACAACCCGATTCTCTCTTTTTTAGGAATACTGGGGATATCCTGTTGTGTTCCAGATACAGATGCCAGGAAGTTCCATCGTTATGAGCAGCCAGGCTTCAAGCCCATACCAAGAGCGGATAACCTAGAAGACAGCGTTTTCTTGAGAAAATGACTCTGACCAAAAACTTTCTCAGCGACAAGACAGGAACTTTTTCCTAGCCAGAAAGTTTAGTCAAGAAGGTCAATCTCAGCTCCCACCATATTTTAAATTATATTATATAATTAAATAATTCTCTATAACTTTCTTTCTTATTTATTTTTGGTGTGGTAGTTATACTAAATTTAAAAATCTTGAAGAAAGTTTGTTAAACTTTTTTATAGTCATTAATGAAATAACTGTTTTAACTGAGGTAAAAATAAGCAAAGCATGCAAAAAATTACGAATGGCGAAATGGAAAATAATAAAACTAAAATGTTTATAATTGAAAGGAGCAAAAATTATAACTTTTTTATAATTTAAATGTTTTTTGTTTTTAGTCATTAAAAAATCTGAAATCCAGCATTCTAGCTTAATATTTATAGAATAAAGTGTCTATTAAAGTTAATAATAGATAAAAAATTTATATAAAATTTTAATTTTGCTTAAGAACCCAATTTCGGAATCAAGAAAGCCTTAAATACAACACATAATTACCTCACTAGAATCTATGCTTGAGAATTGATCTTTTTTACGCCTAATTTGTAGATAATGCCAAGTCATCATCGAATCTGCAATCCATTGTAAATATTGCGAAATATTAGACTCCAAACCTCCTTATCTAAATCTCATATTCCCAAAATAGTTAAGAAAGTACACTACCTCATACACCAATTAAAGGGTACAATAACCAAAATAATTACTTGAATTTAGCTGCTTGTACCATTCCCCTTTTTTTCAATATTTAATTATAGCATTTTTAATATTATACTAAATTATTCAATTAAAGTTAGCCTTTTGAGATTAAAAAATACAAATCTAACGTGTTAACCTAATTATCTTAAATAATTCCTTATATTTATATGTAAACCAGAGAAAGTCTTAGAATTTATTTTTGCAAATAAATAAATTATTTTTTATATAAGTGATTAAGAAATTACCTCCTTAATAAATAAAATTTTATGCAATATTCTATTTATTTTATTAATACTGCATATAAATTTATTAATTACTTTGGTTTTTCTTACGATTTGGATATTTATGGTGATTTAAACAAAATTAAAAGTCTTAAGTTGCTAAATTTCTGTTAAAATGTTAACAAATTTTTTTTTAATTAGACATATATTATTATGCTAATATAATTAGTATAACTAAATACTTTTAATTCATAAAATAATAATCATTTCATAAAGATTATGTAAAAGAGTATTGAAATTTCAAAATTTTAATTTAAGATTAAATATGAAATTTTTATAATGATCTAACATGTTTCACTCACTTATTTATTAAAATTAACTTAAGATGACGATAATAATTTAACTTAATTTTTTATAATATCTACTAGATTTTTTAATTTTTTTAATATTAATATAAATTAATAAATTTAATTATTTTAATTTTTTTTAAGTTTTAGCCTTTTGTATTTTTACTTTTTTTTAAACTTATAATTTATTTTTTTAAGAATGTTATAAATTAAATTAATTAAAATTGAATTAGGTTCTTCTTTCGTCTTTGTTGAATCTACAAAATGGTTTAATTTCTTGTTTCTCTCTACGATACCACTTAAATAATACTTACCTTTCCTCAAGAAAGGCTAGAAAGGATGAGATCAGAATGGAATGATTTTGTCCTCAAAACTGAAAGCTTCTAAACAGTGTTGGTGTTTAGTATTAATTGCGCACCTCCGCTTAATAGATTGTTAAAAACATCCACAGTCAATTTCCATCTGTTCTCCATTTTTATATAATTTTAGATAATTAATAAATTCTTATTTTAAACTTATTTTATTTTAATTTTTTAACTTAATTTTGATATATTTATAATTTATACCGCTTAAACAATTTTGAAAACTATTAAGTTTAATTAAAATACTAATAGTATTTTAATTTCTAATTTAATAAAAATTTATTTCAAAAGTTCATATAATTTAACCATTTTGATTTCTGTTATTTTAACTTTTGCAAAAGTCTTTAATAAAATTAAATTTTAGTAAAAATAATAGATTGAACGTGAGCTTAGTCATCAGAATAAACTTACAGAAGTAAATTAAAAAAATGCGGAAAATAATGATCCAACTAAAGCTGCATAAGCAATAGTTTAAACTATAATATCATAATTATGAGTTTACTTTTTTTAATGAATATATGGATGTCGGCTGTGGTCAGAAAAACTAGTATGTAATCTGGTGCAGTGTATTCTGCAGTGTATACTGTATTGCGAGTATTCACGCACTAGATATCACCTGGGGGAAAGGTGGAAAAGCTCGGAAGAAACAAATCTAACTTACCCGGGGGTCCTCGCTAGCAGTATGTACATTTGACTAACGGGCCTTCTAATGGCTTAAGTACTAATTCTTATTTTGATCTTATTCAAGAAGACTCGAGTATTTGATTCAAGATTTGAGAATAATTTTTAATAAACAGATTCTAATTTGGAGAAGTTGACATGAATCATTGGATGGTTAGAATGACTACAAGAAGCACAAGAAAACTTTCTTTTAAGATTAATATTGAAAGAAATGGGTGCCATCTAGGTGCTACACGCTCTATAATCATATTATTTATTTGATATTTTAAAGCCATAGAGGCTTCCGTTACAATTTTCGTCATAATATTGCTACAATTGACATCGAAATTAGTTCCAATTTATCACATTCACTGTCAGAGAAATTTCTTAGGCCATAGTTATGAGTTAATCGAAACTTAAAAATTTTCAAAATTATAATCGTGCTAGCACTTTAACTTTATATTAATAGATTAATTTGAATCTTGCTCTAAATTTTTTCACTTTCTTAGTTTCCAGTACCATTACTGTAAATTTTCAAGTTTTAGTATTTTTATTTTTAAACCAAAGATTTTTGAGTATTTCACCCTTTGCACTTTTTCTTGTCTTAACTTCTTGGATGAGTGTTTCAAGTTATCTGATGACACTTTATGACTCATTTCCTGGTTCTATTCTCTATTGATATACTTTTGATAATTTTTTCTTAATTTTTTAGATGCTAATTATATCATTATTAGTTTCCTCTTCTTCATTAAAAAAAATTATAGTGAAAATTTATCACGTTTATTCAGAATTCATTAAACTATTACATTTAAGAAGGAGTAAATATAAAAAGATCTAAAAATAATTTCTTAACATATTGGATTATTTTGATAATTTTTTTTAAGACTTTCATTTCTCATTAAACAGAATTCTGATAATTAAAAAAATATGTTTCTTAAGAACAGTCTAGATAAAGCAAAAGAGAATAAAAAAATTTTCTATAATTTCTTCACATAAATTATTTTATAAAACATGAATGAAGTTTTAAGTTTTAACTTGAATATAAAATAACTTTTTCCATTAATTAAATATATTTTATTTTTTATAATAAAATAAGAGACTTATTATTCAATAGTATCTCTAACTTTTTATTTAAGATTTTAATTTTTAATGTTTTTTCATTCAATATTTCGATTTTTTTTTAATTTTAGATACAAACTTTATATTTTTAAACTTTTCTCTCAAAAATTATGCAATGAAAGTGCATTTTATTATTTAAAAAGGTTTAAAGGATGTTTAGAATTTCTTTCAAATTTCTTGATTTTATATTTTTTTATAATTAGCATCAAGCTTAAAAGTAGGATTATAAAGAAATTTTATGAAGACCGTGCTTTAGATTAAATTTATATTAAATTACTTTTTCTTCTTTCTTAATATCTTAAATTAATCTTTTCCTGTGTATATTTTTCTTTAAGTTGAATATATCTTTTATTAAAATAAATTAATTTTTTCTATTATATTACATATTTTCTTTTTTTATTCGTTTTAAAAATAAAAAAAATGGAAAAAAATTAAACCTGTTAAACGCTGGATGAAAAACGTAAAGCATTTATAATTTTTATTATATTTCATTTAATAAAATAAATACATTTTAATAAAACCAATCTAAAGAAAAAAAGATTTAATATTTCTACAAAAAATTTTAAAAACATTAAAAATTAAAAAATAAATTAAAAATAAACTTTAAAAAGTAAATCGTAAGTAATAATAAAGCCTAAAAAAATCAATATATAAGATAAAAATATTTTTAACGAAAATGTTAATGAAATAATCAAAAAATAACAAAAATACAAAATATGAAAATTATAACCTTATATTGAAAAAATTGTATGTCTAAATTAAAAAATTAAAACAAAATTAATAGAAAGATTGAAATAAAACGAATAAAAATAACCAAAATCTTAAGTTTTAAACAAGCAAATTTCAAAAATGGTAAAAAAAATAAATAAGGAAACATAAAAACTTTATTAACAAATCTAAAAAAATACTTGCAAAATAAAAATAAGAATTAAAAAAGAAAAATCAAGTCAAAAAAAATGAAAAAAAATAATCTAAAAACGAATCAATGAAAATCCCGAAATTTAAAAAGTAATTATTGAAGACTACAATATAAAGAAAAGTAAATAATAATAGTTTGAAGTGAATATAAGAATCAAATTAAGGAAAACTGAATGAAAACTTAAAAAAAGAACTTTCGAAAACTTTAGAAAAATTTAACAAAGAGTCTAAGAGAGAAATCGAAAGTAAAAAATAAAATTTTAAATTTCATATACTGTTCTCATTCAAAGTACAGGTAAATCAAGAATACTTTAATTTAAAATTATAACATGCAAAAAAAAGAGATCTTACAAATAAAAGAAAAAATTATATTTAAGTAAAACAGAAGAAAAAAAAAGAGATCATAATACGAAAAACTAACTCTAAAAAGAAATCAGAAACATGAAGAAAAAAAGCAAAACTTAAAAATATCAAAAGATTAAAAAAATTAAAAAGAAAATAGAACCTTAAATATAAACGAGATTGTTAAAAATAATTTTTTTTATTATAAAAAAGAACATATATTAAAAAAAGATTTTAAAAAAATTGCAGAAAAGAAGAATATGGGTCTATGATATCTTTCGTTAAAAACGAAAACAAAACAGAAAAAAAAATTAGTTGTTTAGAAAATCGATATCAAAAAAGTCTTAAAAAAAAGCACAAAAAGAAAAAAAAACAAAAAAGACAAAACTTATAAAATTATGTAAAAGCTGAAGAAGACAAAAAAACATTGCAAATTCAAAAATTAAAAATTAAAAAATAGGAAAAAAACAAATTTAAGCCAGAAGAAATCTTATGAAATAAATAAGCCAAGATAAAAAAAATAGAAAAAGGATTCTTAAATAAAAGGCATAAAGCTTAGTTAGAGCAAGCTGAAATAAATGGAAAGCAACCCAAAGCTTAAAAAAATAAAAATTTGCAATATTTTAAGGCCTGAAGTAAGCGTAAGCTTTGGGATGCCTGTAAGAAAACTGAGTAATAAGAATCAGAAAACAGAAGTATTGAGTAATGGAAGAGGCAACTGAAACTTAAGGTGAAAGAGAAGCTTTAACATAAAAAGGCATAAAGACTAGTTAGAGCAAGCTAAAATAAATGAAAAACAGCCCAAAGCTTAAAAAAAAATTGCGACATTTTAAGGCATGAAGCAAGCGTAAGCTTATTGAGTACTAAGAATATTTTTATAAAAAAGCGGAAGATTTTTTTTGGTATTGTTATTCTGATTTTTTTAAATATAAATTTAAAAGACGTAGCAAAATCCTCATGTTTTTTTCTCTTTTTTTTGAACTTGATTTTATCCCTTAACTCTTTTATTTTTTTTCTTTTTATATCTTTACAATAATCTTTTTTTTTTGAGTTTTTTCTTATTTTTCTGACACTTTCTTTTTTTCATTTTTGACTATTCTTAAAATATTTCGATATTTATTTAAAGTATTTTATATTTATTTTAAAAATTAACTTCGATTAAAAAATTAACAGTTTTTAGTTTTAACATGTTTCTTTTCATTAATTTTTTTAGCAATTCTTATATTTACACTTTATTTTATTTGAATTTCCTTTGATGACTCCTTTTTTTTCTACTTTTAATTTTTAAAAACATTCAATTAAAATTTATTTAATATCTTTTAAAAATATTGTCTGTATTGAAACGTTTAACTTTTTTTTTCAAATCTAAATTATAAAGAAGCATGCTTCAGATTATATTTCTTCTTTGAGGTATTTTTAACTTATGATATTACACTACAGTCTTCTTAAAATACAGCCTTTTTATTTAGATTTAAATTTAAATTTTTTTCTTCATCAATATTTCCTTTACAAAACAGCACAAAATGACTTTTGCCCTCCAGCAGTCAAAACTTTGCTTAGTAAGCTGAATTTACTTTTTTATATTGAATATCTTTTTCTACAGCTTGATCTAAATTTCTTTGTTTTTTTCCTTTATTATAAAGATCATTTTAAACACCTAACTCTTAAGTTTTATTTGCTATACTTATTAGTTTAATTTTGTAAGCCTTTTAGTTGCGCATTTTCTCTTCACTTAATCTTAACTTTTCTTTTTTTATCACTCTATTCTTTGGTTATTTCAGGCAAGGCATACATTTTTTGATATCTATCAGGTTAGTTGTTCCAATTTTTCACAAACTATTTTCTGCAATTTCTCTAGAAATTTTTATCAGAATCAAATTTCTTTTGTCCATTTTCGAACCTCTTAATTCCCATTTTTTTACTGTAAGAACTTCTTTATCATTTTTTCTGCTTTTCTTTCTTTTATTGGCGACTTTATTGAGACTCTTTTCGATGAAATTTAAGATTCGTGTTTAAATAGTTTACTTTATGGAAATTTATATTTCTTCTTGATTCTTATTTTTGGTTTGAAGACAAAGACCTTTATCATAATAAGCATCTGCGTATTTATTATCAAGTTAATGGCTGATTGAAAAATTACATTCCTTCATGATAATTTCCTAATTTTTAGAGGGAAAAACCTTTATTTTTAAGTAGATTAGATTGGCATTGCTTAGTTTTATAGCTTAGTTAAAACTTTCATTGGTTTCATTTGTTTTTCTTAATTTTTCAGATCAACTACTTTATTATATGAACACTTGCATTATTAGATTCTGCTTGAGATCTATATTGTAGCTCTAGGGAGCTTCGTTGTATCTTTCTAACTTTTAAAGTACAATTCCTTATTAAAATGAAAATTTGCTTTTTTAGGGTCTATTATAATAGCTATATCAAAATATTCGATAGCTTCAATACTCTTTCCTGCTTTTCCAAATTAAATTCCTTATTGATTATATTATTACGCTTGAGATATTTATACAATGTCGAAAGCAAGTATTGGCAATTGAATAGATAAATCTAATAATGTAATTTTTAATTAATAAATATTTTATTATAATTGATCTTTCTCAATTTAACTACCTTTTACTAGTTTATTATTTATCTAATTCTTTTAGTCTTATTTAGATTTAAACTATTTACTTATGATTATTATATTATTAAGATTTGTATAGTAGTTGTAATAGTTTACTTATAATAATACATATCTATTATATTTCAATTAATTATTTCTAATTATCTCTATCACTTATAGTTTTTATTATATAGCTACTTTTAATTTAATATCAATCTTTTTTCTTTTATTCTATTTTTATTCTATTTTTATTCTGTTTCCAAACTTAGAAAATGCTAGTTATCCTATTGATTTCTATTTGTTGGTTTATTTCTTTATAACAATAAATATTTGTAAATTTATGCTACTAGTTAGAAAAGAATATCTAAGTAGCTTTCGCTCTAAAGGTAGAAATTAAAATTATAGTGCTGCTAAGATGCTAATCGCTAGCCATTCCTATTTATACTCTACATACCATGATATAGCTATTAGAACAAATAAGACTTAGCTACTAATTAATTATTATTCTAACTTCTATCTTAGTTAGTAATCTACTAATTAGATCATTATTCATATCCAAAAAACTATATCAAGATTATGAGAATGCTAGTAAGTAGATAGAACATCTAGATATTTCTGAAAATAGGTTGAGAAAGAAGTAAATAAGTTAGGATTATTTAAAAGCATAAAATCATAGAAGATGCTAAAGATAACAATATATAAACATTTTAAGGTAGTGCTAATATATTAGTGTCTAGCTAGTCAACTATAAACTTTTTCCTAATAGGTTGTTAATTGAAGATAGAAAGGAATAGATCTTTAACATATGCATTTAATTTAAATATGAGTCTAGATATTGAAGTTATGATATAAAGAAAGATATATTTAAGCATTAAATGACAAGTACTTGCTTAAGAGAGAAAAGAAATTAGTTTAAACTTTTAAGAATTTGTAGCTTAGCAGGAATATTTAAAGATTAAAATTGTTCTAAATTTAGTAGAAAAATTAATATATGTTTGGGTTTAAGAAAAAGTAGGAAGTGTAAAGCTACTCAATATACTTTATAAAGCCACATTCATATCGTTAGGAGATTTGAACTTTATAGGTATCTTAGTTAAGTAATTTTTAAATTGAAGACAAATTAAGAGAAAAAATCAAGATTTTGATAATCAATGTATCTAAAAAACCATATTAGATTTTAGTAATCGAAGAACTTAAGTCAAAATAAGAAGAGTCTGAAATTCTTAGTCAGCAATCATAATAAACTTACTAAAAAAAGAAATAAACTTAAACGGATTTTCTTGCAAACCTAAAAGTGCTCAACTATTAAATTAAAGAGAGGATAGTAGAAACCCTAATATCATTAATTTTTTAAGTAAAATGATAAAAATGATTGAATGAGTCTCTGAATTTCCTTTTTAGAATATAGATTTAAAGGAAAATAACTAGAGTAAGAAGGAACGATAATTTCTTCTTAGTTTTGCATAATAGTTAATGTGTCTTCAGTCTGATTTGAAATTTCTTTTTAATCTTCGAGTTTTCTTTTTTACTATTTTTAAGAAATAATTGTTTTGTCTCTTTTTCTGCTTTACTCTTTATCTACCCATCATCATTGATATAGTAATTACTCATATATTGGTCTTTAGTCTACCGATGTATATAAGATTCATTAACATCACGTTATGTATTATTTATTTATGCTATAAAGTGTCTTTATTAAAGTAAGTCGGGTTATCTTCAACCATAACATAGATGTTGAAGTTACTTTTAGGATAGTTAAGTCACTTCCTTTTCTCATTTTAACCTTCCTTCATCTAATTACCATCTTAAGGAGGATGAACTGCTTATGATATTTAGGATATAGTTTTATTAATTTGCAGTCTAAGCATCTTTTTGATCATTATATCGCAATAAAAAGACTATAAAGAATCAAATAGAGATAATAGAAAAACTAGCTGATAAAGAGACAAGATAGTCAAAAATAATTTCTTCAGTGTTAAAAAACGTGAAAATGCATGAAATGGAATTTAAGAATAAAATAAAGAAGTTAAAATAATAGCCTACTAGATTTTCTTAAACCATACTATATTAGAATCTTTAGGCAAACTACTTCCTTACAGGCATTCCTAAACCTACTAAAACCGTAACTCCAAAATCTTAGCCATAATTTTTCTATTAAGTAGCAATTATAAGGTTTACCAGAAAGCCTCACGAAGCAATAGTAAAATCTATAAACAAAATGAAATTTTTTTTAGAGTTTGGGATTGAATCTTTAATCAAGGAACTATCATGAAAACATTAATTGTTCATTAAAATAGTTTTGGTCGCTTTAAAGAATTAAAATATAAAGATCTATCTAAATTTTCTTTTTTCTTTGACATTAAATGTAGAAATATAAATATATAAATTGAAAAATATTAAACATAAGATTACTAATGATTAAGCAGGAACTGGATGCTTATAACTTGACTAATTTCCATTATCCTCTCTTTTTTCATTTAAATTCAGTCCCAAGTTTGATTCTTCATAATTTTACATTTCTTCATTTCTCTCTTCCTAAATTTGATTCTCTTAATCTTGCTTTTCTTCATTTTTTCCTCTTTTCTTATTCTTTTACCTCTTATACAACTGAAGCGAATATAATAATTCTGACTAACTACAATTTACACCTATAATAGTTAGCTAGTTGGATTTTTTCTATTGAGCATGATGTTCCATTATCTCATTTGTATTCGTTTATATCTCACATTTGGCACACTACATTTGAAGGTGTTTAAGTTTGGTTATAGCTTAGAACATATTTAACTTCGATTTTCAATTTCTTCAGTTTACCCTTCTTATATAGAATCTATCTCTTCAGATATTTAATAAACAGAAAGATTTAAATAACGGATATAACTCAAATCATCTATTTCACATGAAATGTTTCTTCAAATAGAAAGATTACAAAAAAACATCCTTTAATATCATTGGGCAGCTTTGGAATTAGGCAGAGAAATTCCATTTACTATCATTATTTCTCCTTTAGAGTTTCAACGGTTCAGATCATAAAAAAGAAAAGACTCTAGTCTCGTAACTCTATTTCTTTAGTAGAAATTTCTTTCTCCTTTCATAGAATAGAAGAATTATTTACAAGATTTATCAAATTTAGATTTTAGAAATTTTTATGTAAAAGTATGATTATTTATATACTTAAAGGTACTTCACTTAGTTATTAGACTAGCTTATACTTCTTGTTCAATGTTAAGCTTTTTATATTAGAACTGTTTAATTATCTACGTAAGCAAAGACGTCTAATTTTAGGATATCTGGTACTTTATTTGCTAGTTAAGACATTGATAGATACTGTCTATATAGCTCTGCAGGTTTTCAGATGTTACGTTTAGTCTTACTTCTTAGTAACTTGAAACTGCTATTGCCATCTATTCTTGCTTCTCTATTTTTAGGATAGGACCATAAGAACTATTTCATATCTAGAGGAGAAAAATTAAGAGTACTTAAATAACTAAAAGCTTTTAGTGCTAATATTCTTCATCAAATTTAAAGGAAATTCTTGATAGAATGATTCCATACAAAAGAACTGGTATCTTAAGGGATAATCTTCATCTAAATCAGTAGCATCATCACGGTTTAGAGTAAATAAGGCATCTCATGCTTTTCCTTTTTGAGAGTTCACTATAAAATTTTCAGCTTGAGAAGCTCTGTATAGATTATTTTTGGCTAGTACACTTGATCACTCTTTATACTTCAAAAGTTAATATATGATAATTTCCTTACTCTAGTTCTTATGCCTTAATTTATATAAACAATTTAGTGCAAAGAAGATAGCAGATTAAAATCTACCAGAACTATGGTATCAAGAAGCTGTCTTTATATCTACACTTGAATTAGAAGCAACTCCATAGATTATAAAAAAATTAGCTGGATTTATTTTTGCTATATTCATTATTCATATCATTATAGCCACTGGAGATACCTTATTATTGGTTATATTTAAGTACACTTTATCAGAGGTTTATTTTCGGTTGTTGAAATAGACACATACATCAAGTTCTAAGAATGCTCATACTGGAAATTACTATCCTTATAACGTAATGGAAGATGTAAAGAAATGACACTTTTCTTCTACTTCTTTTTTGATTGCCTCATTATATGAAGTCTATTTTTAGTCTATAACTTAACAATTTCATTCAAATCTTAATTCTTCGCTCGGACTATCAATCACTATTTTATACAAGGCGCAGTTATCTTACTTAAGTCATCTCTATTTACTCATCACTAGAGATATAAACCTTCATCGACTTAACTAAATTAGCAAACATAAGAAGATTTAAAATCTTCATTTTACCAGAATCTTAAAATAAGAAAATTACAAATAGACCTTCATAATGCTATCTAAGTATCTTAATTTTAATCTATAAATCTAAAATTATTTGACTCGATGTCTTTTTGATGAGTTAGAGATTCTATTAGTTAGTAATACTTTGCTTTTCTAAAGCTTTTAGGTAGATCATTAAGGGAAAGGTCAGTATTATTAAATCCTATTAATCTTGCCTCTGAGATATATTTTTGTAAAGTTTTTATAGTTTGATATCATTTAAAATATGAGATCAGTTAGAGCATGTAAAGCTATCTTTACTATGCATTAAAATATCTATGTGATAAAAGCTTATTTTCAATGTAGCTTTAAACTCACTAAGGTTACTGAAGAAAAAAATCAAAAAAACTTATTTATCCAATTTAAAATAACTAAAGCAAATACCTTTTGTCATAAAAAAGAGTACAAACTAGGATTTAAATATACAAGCTTTCTATTCAAATTCATTACTAAAATTAATAACAATAGATAAGACATAAAACATTCAACATAATTTAGTTAAATAACAATACTCTTAATATAATGAAAATCCCTAATAAATAGGAATTAATTAACTAACTAAGCATTTCATTTACTATTTAAGCGAAAAAGAATATACTTAATTATACCATTTTTAGATCTATTTTAGTTGTAAAAATTACTAAAATAAATTTATTAAGCTAGATAAACTTTTGTCTTAGCTTCTTGCTATAGATATAATAAAATAAACAGTTTAGTAATTATTTTATTTCTTCTCTTTGAAATGTGAATTAATGGACAATAATTAGAATCTCATATATTTTTCATTTTATCAATACAAATTATCCTTGCTATACTGGCTCTATTTAAGTTAGAAATGCCTACTCTAATTTTAAATTAATACTAAGAAGATTGAATTTAAAGTCTCTCTTTAGTGTTAAAATGAAAATAATAATCTTAATAACTTTTTTAATAACTATCTGATTAAAGAGTTTGAAATACGCTTATAATATTAAATAGAGATATAAATAAAGAAAGTACATCCATTTATACTTTTAGTTATAGTTATATAATCTCAAACTTATTTAATAACTAAAGCTATTAATTCACTTATCCCTTCATAGTTAACTATAATCCTTTTATTTATAGGTACTGACTAACTTTCTTTTTATGTTTTAGAGTATAAAATGCAGGAATAATATAGCTTCTTATTTATTAAATTGGAAAATAAAGGATTATTTATTTAGGTTGCAGTTTAGTATTAATAGATGTAAATTGTCTGTCTAACTTGTTAGCTTAAGAGTAAGTTAAAGCTTAACTCTTTAATACACTTCTCTATTTTTAGTCTAACTTAAGCAAGTCTTTAATGCTATTTATTTTTAAATAATGAAGTTAGTTAATTATAGGCTAAAAGTAAGGAAATACTTAGTAAATAAGTTTCAATGATATTAAAAAGGAATACAGTTAAATTGTTAGCTAGAAGATATAAGTAATTTTAAAGGTGATAAGTAGAAATAATTAGAACTATAGGATTGTAAGAATGAGTTGATTATAGAAATATTAGGGGGTGAGATAAGAATATTAGGTTTTAAGATATCCCACTACTAGTAATACTCATTAAATTAACTTCTTAAGCAATTTATGATAAATAGGGTACTATTAAGAAATCCCTTATTGGTTATAAAATAGTAAATAAAGAGAATTATAACTCTCATATTATTATCTTAAAATTTGTCTAGGAAAATAAGAAACTATGTTCATTAATATTCTTAAAGAAAGATCCAATTCATTAAGGAATGGTAAAAGCTATTAGAAGAAGCTTCAAAGTAAAAACCACATAAAAAGTTTATCAATTTAGATAAAGCATTTGCTATTATAATTTTTCAACATAACTAATTAAATATTTCTAAAGCTTAGTAAAAAGATAAATAAGGAAAAAGAATGTAATAAGGGACATCATAATTATGCAATTAAGGTTTAAAACCAATTCATATAATTTTCTAGATTTTAACTGATTTAATATCTCTAATATTTAAGATACAAGTAAATAAGATTATCTACCTATCTCAAAGGTGAATAAAATTAAAAAATTTTGCTAAAGTAGAGATGTAAAAATCCTTATGATTTGATAATTTTAATTAAATAGTTTGCTATTGTGTAAAATATATTAATTAATTGAAGAACTCTACATTATAATTTAATGTGATTAAGTATAAGAGATATCTTTAATCTCTTAATTCCAAAGAAATTCCCAGTATAATTTTAAGAGATATAAAAAATAGGTAGAATAAGAGTCGGTATATCTTTTATAGACTGAAGATCTAAAACTTAATGAAAGCTGATGAATTTATTTAAGATTGTAATGTTTGATTTAATTATCTACAGCAAAAACAAATAAAAAACTAAGTATTCATATAATAAAATCCAACAGCTATATGGTTATTTTCATTAGAAAATCATTTCCTTATAAATCTTCTTTAAAATGGTCTGTAAAATATTTATTTATTTATGCTTCATAGAGATTAAATATTTACATACCAGTTACTCATATAACCCTTTTATTTTAAATAAATAAATAATTAAAAAACATAAAATGGATTCTACACTTACTTCTGTTTAAATTATCTACTTTTTATTAATTATTCCTCTCATTAATGTGACTATCTAGTTAGATAACACACGTTGATATCGGTTGTTAGTTTATACAGTCATTATTATTAGAAAGCATCATATATTCTAAGTATGATTATATCTTAAGATATAAGATGTGGCATCTATTATTCATAAAAGTCTTTCTTCTAGCTGTAATCATGAGCTAACTTTTTGTATCAGCTTCTAAATAAATCAAATTCTCTCTTCAATCTATTAACTTTAAATTATCTTATCTTTTCATAAGGTCTCTCATCTATGAAGTATAGGTTTCGACATTATATATAATCCTTCTAAATAGCAAAATAAACTAAAAAGGCTAGCTTAGTAGAAAGGCCTTAATAAAATAAAATAATTAAGGAAGCAAAATAATCCTTTAGAAAGCTACTAATTATACTAAAGTATATCCTTCTACTATAAGTAAAAATTCTATAAATAGATAACTTTTAATAGTATACAAAAGCTATGATAGTAGCAATATTGATTGCATTAAAGTTCTAAATGATAGACTAAATAAGTATAGATAGATAGATAGTGTTAATATTACATGGATTCAAATGAATTAAATAATAGCTAAATGTTTACCTAAGTTAATATATGAATTCTTAATTTAGAAAAGCTTCTGAGTAATAACTTTAGACTAGTTAATAACTATCTAATTATTAATAACTTATTTATTTTCTTAAGGTTTTGTTTAGAATTAAACATAAATAGATTTAAACTATTTGCTTTAATTCACTTCCATTATAATCAATATGGCTGAATCTAACAGGTGCAGCTCATGCTTAATCCATTTCGACTCTTAAATACGAATTCCCGTAACTCTTCCTTGTGGACATAAAGTATGCCAAATTTGTATTCTTGAAGAATACTTAAAAGAGGGTTCTAATCAGTGCCCAAAAAGAAACTGTAGAAAAGTTTCATTCAATGATCCGAAAAATTTAATGAGCTAAAATAGCTAATCTAGTGAAAGTAACCAAGAATATAAATAACTTCGTCTTGAAGAAACTAAAATTGAGCTATCTTATTAGCAAAAACCAAAACTAATAAAAGTCAAGATTTTAAGTGAAAATGAAGAAGAAATAAACTTAAATGTAGAGGAAGGAGAAACAATTGAATAACTGAAATAAAAAGTAGAAAGATTAGAAGGAATTGACACTGATTTTTATGAACTTTATAGAGGATAAGAGGAATTAGATAGTTAGCATAGAATAAATAAAATGGAGAATAAAGATGAAGTTTAGCTAGACTTAAAGTTGAAAGAATGTAATTAATATAAATTTAAGGAGGTGAGATAATAAGATAAAATTTAGGAAGTAAATATTAAAAATAGGAAGTAATTAATCAAAATTAGTTTTTGAGATAATGAGAAAATAATAAGGTAAATAATATAATAATAGAATGTAAATAATAAAATTAGAAAGTATTAAATAATAAAAAATAGGAGAAAGTAAGAAAGTTTAAAGAAGGCTGAAATGACTTCGAAAAAAGTTTGAAATAATGTACAGGAAGTAAATTTTAAAAAAGTGCGTAATATATTTATCAAAAGTTAGTAATACTTTAAAAGCTAGAAAGTAATAAATAAAATTTAAGAATGTAATAAAATAAATAAGATTGTAAGAATACTAAGAAAGGGAGTAATAATTAAATATAGAATGTAAAAAATAAAAAAGATTGTATAATAATTATGTTTAGATGGTAATTTAACAAATCCAGAAAGTAAATTATTTAATATATAGCAAGTAAAAAAAACAAATAAAGGAGGTAAAAATTAAAATAAGATGGTATTTCTAATAAAAATAGAATGCATGATATTTTAAATATTTATAGTTGGTAAGATATTTTAAATATTTATAGAACGTAAGATATTTTAAATATTTATAGGGAGTAAGATATTTTAAATATTTATAGAATGTAAGATATTTTAAATATTTATAGCGAGTAAGATATTTTAAATATTTATAGTTGGTAAGATATTTTAAATATTTATAGAATGTAAGATATTTTAAATATTTATAGAATGTAAGATATTTTAAAAATTTATAGCGAGTAAGATATTTTAAATATTTATAGAATGTAAGATATTTTAAATATTTATAGAATGTAAGATATTTTAAAAATTTATAGGGAGTAAGATATTTTAAATATTTATAGAATGTAAGATATTTTAAATATTTATAGTTGGTAGATATTTTAAATATTTATAGGGAGTAAGATATTTTAAATATTTATAGAATGTAAGATATTTTAAAAATTTATAGCGAGTAAGATATTTTAAATATTTATAGAATGTAAGATATTTTAAATATTTATAGAATGTAAGATATTTTAAAAATTTATAGCGAGTAAGATATTTTAAATATTTATAGAATGTAAGATATTTTAAAAATTTATAGAATGTAAGATATTTTAAAAATTTATAGCGAGTAAGATATTTTAAATATTTATAGAATGTAAGATATTTTAAAAATTTATAGCGAGTAAGATATTTTAAATATTTATAGAATGTAAGATATTTTAAATATTTATAGAATGTAAGATATTTTAAAAATTTATAGCGAGTAAGATATTTTAAATATTTATAGATAGTAAGATATTTTAAATATTTATAGTTGGTAAGATATTTTAAATATTTATAGAATGTAAGATATTTTAAATATTTATAGGGAGTAAGATATTTTAAATATTTATAGAATGTAAGATATTTTAAATATTTATAGTTGGTAGATATTTTAAATATTTATAGGGAGTAAGATATTTTAAATATTTATAGAATGTAAGATATTTTAAATATTTATAGAATGTAAGATATTTTAAAAATTTATAGCGAGTAAGATATTTTAAATATTTATAGAATGTAAGATATTTTAAATATTTATAGAATGTAAGATATTTTAAAAATTTATAGCGAGTAAGATATTTTAAAAATTTATAGCGAGTAAGATATTTTAAATATTTATAGAATGTAAGATATTTTAAAAATTTATAGCGAGTAAGATATTTTAAATATTTATAGAATGTAAGATATTTTAAATATTTATAGTTGGTAGATATTTTAAATATTTATAGGGAGTAAGATATTTTAAATATTTATAGGGAGTAAGATATTTTAAATATTTATAGAATGTAAGATATTTTAAATATTTATAGAATGTAAGATATTTTAAATATTTATAGCGAGTAAGATATTTTAAAAATTTATAGCGAGTAAGATATTTTAAATATTTATAGAATGTAAGATATTTTAAATATTTATAGAATGTAAGATATTTTAAATATTTATAGCGAGTAAGATATTTTAAATATTTATAGAATGTAAGATATTTTAAATATTTATAGAATGTAAGATATTTTAAATATTTATAGAATGTAAGATATTTTAAAAATTTATAGCGAGTAAGATATTTTAAATATTTATAGAATGTAAGATATTTTAAATATTTATAGAATGTAAGATATTTTAAAAATTTATAGCGAGTAAGATATTTTAAATATTTATAGAATGTAAGATATTTTAAATATTTATAGAATGTAAGATATTTTAAAAATTTATAGCGAGTAAGATATTTTAAAAATTTATAGCGAGTAAGATATTTTAAATATTTATAGAATGTAAGATATTTTAAAAATTTATAGCGAGTAAGATATTTTAAATATTTATAGAATGTAAGATATTTTAAATATTTATAGAATGTAAGATATTTTAAAAATTTATAGCGAGTAAGATATTTTAAATATTTATAGAATGTAAGATATTTTAAAAATTTATAGCGAGTAAGATATTTTAAATATTTATAGAATGTAAGATATTTTAAATATTTATAGAATGTAAGATATTTTAAATATTTATAGTTGGTAGATATTTTAAATATTTATAGGGAGTAAGATATTTTAAATATTTATAGGGAGTAAGATATTTTAAATATTTATAGTTGGTAAGATATTTTAAATATTTATAGAATGTAAGATATTTTAAAAATTTATAGCGAGTAAGATATTTTAAATATTTATAGAATGTAAGATATTTTAAAAATTTATAGGGAGTAAGATATTTTAAATATTTATAGAATGTAAGATATTTTAAATATTTATAGAATGTAAGATATTTTAAAAATTTATAGCGAGTAAGATTTTTTTAATATTTATAGAATGTAAGATATTTTAAATATTTATAGAATGTAAGATATTTTAAAAATTTATAGTTGGTAAGATATTTTAAATATTTATAGAATGTAAGATATTTTAAAAATTTATAGCGAGTAAGATATTTTAAATATTTATAGAATGTAAGATATTTTAAATATTTATAGAATGTAAGATATTTTAAATATTTATAGGGAGTAAGATATTTTAAATATTTATAGAGTGTAAGATATTTTAAATATTTATAGTTGGTAGATATTTTAAATATTTATAGGGAGTAAGATATTTTAAATATTTATAGAGTGTAAGATATTTTAAATATTTATAGGGAGTAAGATATTTTAAATATTTATAGAATGTAAGATATTTTAAATATTTATAGTTGGTAGATATTTTAAATATTTATAGGGAGTAAGATATTTTAAATATTTATAGAATGTAAGATATTTTAAATATTTATAGAATGTAAGATATTTTAAAAATTTATAGCGAGTAAGATATTTTAAATATTTATAGAATGTAAGATATTTTAAAAATTTATAGCGAGTAAGATATTTTAAATATTTATAGAATGTAAGATATTTTAAATATTTATAGAATGTAAGATATTTTAAATATTTATAGTTGGTAGATATTTTAAATATTTATAGGGAGTAAGATATTTTAAATATTTATAGGGAGTAAGATATTTTAAATATTTATAGTTGGTAAGATATTTTAAATATTTATAGAATGTAAGATATTTTAAAAATTTATAGCGAGTAAGATATTTTAAATATTTATAGAATGTAAGATATTTTAAATATTTATAGAATGTAAGATATTTTAAATATTTATAGGGAGTAAGATATTTTAAATATTTATAGAGTGTAAGATATTTTAAATATTTATAGTTGGTAGATATTTTAAATATTTATAGGGAGTAAGATATTTTAAATATTTATAGTTGGTAAGATATTTTAAATATTTATAGAATGTAAGATATTTTAAATATTTATAGTTGGTAGATATTTTAAATATTTATAGGGAGTAAGATATTTTAAATATTTATAGAATGTAAGATATTTTAAATATTTATAGAATGTAAGATATTTTAAAAATTTATAGCGAGTAAGATATTTTAAATATTTATAGAATGTAAGATATTTTAAATATTTATAGAATGTAAGATATTTTAAAAATTTATAGCGAGTAAGATATTTTAAATATTTATAGAATGTAAGATATTTTAAATATTTATAGTTGGTAGATATTTTAAATATTTATAGGGAGTAAGATATTTTAAATATTTATAGGGAGTAAGATATTTTAAATATTTATAGAATGTAAGATATTTTAAATATTTATAGAATGTAAGATATTTTAAATATTTATAGCGAGTAAGATATTTTAAAAATTTATAGCGAGTAAGATATTTTAAATATTTATAGAATGTAAGATATTTTAAATATTTATAGAATGTAAGATATTTTAAATATTTATAGCGAGTAAGATATTTTAAATATTTATAGAATGTAAGATATTTTAAATATTTATAGAATGTAAGATATTTTAAATATTTATAGAATGTAAGATATTTTAAAAATTTATAGCGAGTAAGATATTTTAAATATTTATAGAATGTAAGATATTTTAAATATTTATAGAATGTAAGATATTTTAAAAATTTATAGCGAGTAAGATATTTTAAATATTTATAGAATGTAAGATATTTTAAATATTTATAGAATGTAAGATATTTTAAAAATTTATAGCGAGTAAGATATTTTAAAAATTTATAGCGAGTAAGATATTTTAAATATTTATAGAATGTAAGATATTTTAAAAATTTATAGCGAGTAAGATATTTTAAATATTTATAGAATGTAAGATATTTTAAATATTTATAGAATGTAAGATATTTTAAAAATTTATAGCGAGTAAGATATTTTAAATATTTATAGAATGTAAGATATTTTAAAAATTTATAGCGAGTAAGATATTTTAAATATTTATAGAATGTAAGATATTTTAAATATTTATAGAATGTAAGATATTTTAAATATTTATAGTTGGTAGATATTTTAAATATTTATAGGGAGTAAGATATTTTAAATATTTATAGGGAGTAAGATATTTTAAATATTTATAGTTGGTAAGATATTTTAAATATTTATAGAATGTAAGATATTTTAAAAATTTATAGCGAGTAAGATATTTTAAATATTTATAGAATGTAAGATATTTTAAAAATTTATAGGGAGTAAGATATTTTAAATATTTATAGAATGTAAGATATTTTAAATATTTATAGAATGTAAGATATTTTAAAAATTTATAGCGAGTAAGATTTTTTTAATATTTATAGAATGTAAGATATTTTAAATATTTATAGAATGTAAGATATTTTAAAAATTTATAGTTGGTAAGATATTTTAAATATTTATAGAATGTAAGATATTTTAAAAATTTATAGCGAGTAAGATATTTTAAATATTTATAGAATGTAAGATATTTTAAATATTTATAGAATGTAAGATATTTTAAATATTTATAGGGAGTAAGATATTTTAAATATTTATAGAGTGTAAGATATTTTAAATATTTATAGTTGGTAGATATTTTAAATATTTATAGGGAGTAAGATATTTTAAATATTTATAGAGTGTAAGATATTTTAAATATTTATAGGGAGTAAGATATTTTAAATATTTATAGAATGTAAGATATTTTAAATATTTATAGTTGGTAGATATTTTAAATATTTATAGGGAGTAAGATATTTTAAATATTTATAGAATGTAAGATATTTTAAATATTTATAGAATGTAAGATATTTTAAAAATTTATAGCGAGTAAGATATTTTAAATATTTATAGAATGTAAGATATTTTAAAAATTTATAGCGAGTAAGATATTTTAAATATTTATAGAATGTAAGATATTTTAAATATTTATAGAATGTAAGATATTTTAAATATTTATAGTTGGTAGATATTTTAAATATTTATAGGGAGTAAGATATTTTAAATATTTATAGGGAGTAAGATATTTTAAATATTTATAGTTGGTAAGATATTTTAAATATTTATAGAATGTAAGATATTTTAAATATTTATAGGGAGTAAGATATTTTAAATATTTATAGAATGTAAGATATTTTAAATATTTATAGGGAGTAAGATATTTTAAATATTTATAGGGAGTAAGATATTTTAAATATTTATAGAATGTAAGATATTTTAAATATTTATAGTTGGTAGATATTTTAAATATTTATAGGGAGTAAGATATTTTAAATATTTATAGTTGGTAAGATATTTTAAATATTTATAGAATGTAAGATATTTTAAATATTTATAGTTGGTAGATATTTTAAATATTTATAGGGAGTAAGATATTTTAAATATTTATAGAATGTAAGATATTTTAAATATTTATAGAATGTAAGATATTTTAAAAATTTATAGCGAGTAAGATATTTTAAATATTTATAGAATGTAAGATATTTTAAATATTTATAGAATGTAAGATATTTTAAAAATTTATAGCGAGTAAGATATTTTAAATATTTATAGAATGTAAGATATTTTAAATATTTATAGGGAGTAAGATATTTTAAATATTTATAGAGTGTAAGATATTTTAAATATTTATAGTTGGTAGATATTTTAAATATTTATAGGGAGTAAGATATTTTAAATATTTATAGTTGGTAAGATATTTTAAATATTTATAGATAGTAAGATATTTTAAATATTTATAGCGAGTAAGATATTTTAAATATTTATAGAATGTAAGATATTTTAAATATTTATAGAATGTAAGATATTTTAAATATTTATAGCGGGTAAGATATTTTAAATATTTATAGAATGTAAGATATTTTAAATATTTATAGAATGTAAAATATTTTAAATATTTATAGAGTGTAAGATATTTTAAATATTTATAGGGAGTAAGATATTTTAAATATTTATAGAGTGTAAGATATTTTAAATATTTATAGTTGGTAAGATATTTTAAATATTTATAGAGTGTAAGATATTTTAAATATTTATAGTTGGTAAGATATTTTAAATATTTATAGAGTGTAAGATATTTTAAATATTTATAGTTGGTAAGATATTTTAAATATTTATAGAGTGTAAGATATTTTAAATATTTATAGTTGGTAAGATATTTTAAATATTTATAGGGAGTAAGATATTTTAAATATTTATAGTTGGTAAGATATTTTAAATATTTATAGATAGTAAGATATTTTAAATATTTATAGAGTGTAAGATATTTTAAATATTTATAGGGAGTAAGATATTTTAAATATTTATAGAATGTAAGATATTTTAAATATTTATAGAGTGTAAGATATTTTAAATATTTATAGGGAGTAAGATATTTTAAATATTTATAGAATGTAAGATATTTTAAATATTTATAGAGTGTAAGATATTTTAAATATTTATAGGGAGTAAGATATTTTAAATATTTATAGAATGTAGGATATTTTAATATTTATAGTTGGTAAGATATTTTAAATATTTATAGAATGTAGGATATTTTAATATTTATAGTTGGTAAGATATTTTAAATATTTATAGATGGTAAGATATTTTAAATATTTATAGTTGGTAAGATATTTTAAATATTTATAGAGTGTAAGATATTTTAAATATTTATAGGGAGTAAGATATTTTCAATATTTATAGTTGGTAAGATATTTTAAATATTTATAGAGTGTAAGATATTTTTTATTCATAGTTTGTATTTAAAAACTATTATAGCTCGTATTTTTTTATTATTTTAAGAGGGTATTAAATTACCTCAGGCGGTAAGAATTTACTTTAGGTATCTTTTTAATTTTTGATTGTAAAAAATAATTATAAGATGGTTTTGCTTTTATTGAAGCTAGTATTTGATTATATGAGCTTGTATTGTTTTACCTAAGTTAGTAAGAAAATTATATAGAATGTAATATTATTTTTATTTATAGGGGGTAATGATTGATTTGAAAAGAAAGTAATTCCTAATATAATGTATTAAAGAATGTTTAAGTAATTGTTAATTTTAGATTATTTATACTAGGTAACTTTTTTCTATTTTAGGATGTAAAGAATTTAATGATAAGTAAATTTTTTATTATAGAGTGTAATTTTTGATATAAGCGGAGATGGATATAACATTTGACGACTTTTAAATATTTATCTTAAATTAAAGTTTTATTATTTATTAATTTTTGACTTAGTTATTTTATTTATTTTAAAGCTACTAATCTTAATAGCATTATATTTTAAGATCTTTACTAAATTTCTCATTTTTTTCACTTTATTAACCAAAAATTTATTCTTATTAAGGAGACGTGCGAAATAATAATTTAGGTAATATTTTGATAATAGCTGTATATTTTTTTCCTGATGTATTAGATTTCTTGATAATAGTTCTTTGATTTTTAAAATATGTCTAGAATCTTGATTTTTATTCTTTCTATTAATCTTTAAAATAGCTTCAGTAATTTTTGAATAGGAAGATAATATGTAATGATCTGATCTCCTATCTATAAAATGTGTGCTTTATGAATTATGAAATACTTAGCTTATATAATAGTAAATAAACATGTTGTTAGTTAGTTTGATTCAGCCATTCTTGTAAATGTAATAAAGTGTTAAAGTGTTACTGCGACATGGTTGCTCCTATTTTTTAAATTTTTAATAGATAATTACCTAATTTATAACCTATAAAATGTAATAATATGATTAAAGCAGATGTAATAATTTAGCTTATTTAACATTATTATTCTTATTATAAATTACTACTTCATTATTTTCCTTTTCATTACTAATATTATATCACACTATTCAGTCTATACTTTATAACCCTGTTTTATATTCTAATTAATATATTAACTACTTATTTTTACCTATTTATTAATATCCTTTATCTATATCTTCTATTTTATTTAATCTACTAATATTATTAGTAAGATTTCTCTAGTTTAATACTATTAAGATGTAGTGTACTCTTAAAGTACTTTATTTACATATTTTATGATTAACTTCTAATTTATGTCTATAATCAGAGTTATTTATTTCTATTATCATTTCAAATCTTAAGTACACTCAAAAATTATTTCTGTCTTATTATATACAAAATTTTAATTATTACTCTGTAGACATAAAATAAAATCAGTTACCAATAAATTTCGCCAACAAGTGTAATTGATAAGGACAACTCTAAAATGGTATTTTGATTTTAAAAGTATAACATAGCATAATATAAAAGTAAATATTATAAAAAATATAAACAAGTAACAATATGTTCTAGCTAAACCTTTATAAATATAATAGCAAAAGATCTGTTTAATTAAACTAAAAACATTATAATTTGCTTAATATAGGCTAAGAACATTTAATTATCACTCACAAAAATTGTATAAAATTAAAAAAGTTTAGAAAGCATTAGCATAGGTTACTCAAATAATATAACAGGATCGTTTTTATTAGATTATTATCTAAACTTGAATTTAAAAGAATCATGTACCTATAGTAGGAGTCTGAACTATAATATTCTTAAGCAATATCTATAATTAACAGGAATGCAAATTGAAAATCTAAACAGAAATTGAAATTAATAAAATTATTAACTTGCCCATTTATGTCCTAATTTGAATTAAATACAATTACTTAAGCTTTTAAATTTATCTGATTCACTCTTAGATAAAATAAATACCAGCAAATTAAAAAAAGATCTACTTTGAAGAAATATCCTCTTTAGCTTTTTATAGCTTTTTCTCTTAATAATTTCCAAGTCTTTAATTTGCTAGATTAGTTAATTGTAAGAATTTTAATTAAATAAATTTAGAAAAATTGCTATAAAACTCACCTAAGTTGGAAGCAATAAATTTAGAAAATTTGGATTAATTATAGAAAGAAGATTACAAGTTAATAGGAATTTATTGCTATAACTTAAAAAAATAATATTACAATCAAATAATTAGGATTTAGATGAAGAATTATAAATAATATTCTAAAAAACAGAAAAGGCACTCAAATATAACTTAAAATAAAATAAATTAAAAAAGAAACTTTAGTAATTATTAGTGAAAGAATCCAATTTTTATAAATTTTTCATTTTTCTGATTGCTTAGTTAATAGTTAAAATTGAATACAAGAAATTACTCAGATATTGTAATTAAATAGACTAATTCTTGATAACTGCAATTTATTAATACTGATGTGATTGAGATAATAAAATTGTAGTAAAGATTAGAATATTTAAGCTTATAAAGAAATGAACAAATTATATAAGAAGTTTTCCCCTTTAAGACGAATGTAATAAAGACTTTCCAATTTATAAGATCTTAAGAAATTAGAGCTATAAGGTTGCAAATAAATAAATGAATAATTAATTAAAAGCTTGAAGCAAAAATAAAACAAAATTAAATTAAATTATGATGATAGCTATAAACATCAAGAACGAGATGAAATAGATTTTGAGTTATGATACCTTTTAGAATAATAACTTAAATAAACTACTTTTTATTTTATTTTTGCAAATTTAAAAATTCACCTTTCTTAAAATTAATTTTTCTTTATTTTCTTATCTTCTAATTCATATTAAAATTATAAAATATTTAAAAAGTTGATAAATAAAAATGTTTTGAAAATGTATAAAGTAAGATAATTTAAATTTGAGAACCATAAAAATTAATTTCTTTAACTTATGATAATTAAATAATACTTTTGCTTATTATTGCTCTATAAATTAAGATAGAAAAAATAATAGGATAAATTAAGTGCTGAAAGGCGAACATTATTTAATTTAATTTAAAATTTAAAGGATAAATTAAGTTTAGCAATTAAAGAGAATTTTCACCTCTTCATGCTGGACACCAGATTGCTTTGGTATTAAAAATAAATTTTTATAAGTATCTATCCTCTCTCCTCCCTTTACTCTTGTCATTTCCAATTCTAACTTTATTTCTAATCAAATTTTCTCTTGTAGATGTATCCTAATTCATTTAAGCTCTATTAATTAAGATTTTATTACATTTTGTAATTCTATTTGTAAAGTTAATAAATTTAGACTCATATGACATTATTAAATATTACTTAATAAGGATATTTAATATATTTTCATTAACCATTTGTTGTGAATAGAACCTTACAGTATCTGTCTAAAATTTGCCTTTTTAAAGAATAGTTATATAATAGTAATTAATTAACGTGATTTCACATATATTTGGTTCATCACGAATTAAAAGTTTATTACTAAATAAAACAATTAACTCCGAATTTGTTTTGATCATGTCAATCATAAGTCTTGATAATTTTTGATTTGTTCTTTCTAATAGTTTCCGATAGGTAGAATCCCGATTATTTCTTATTGAATTCATAAACTGCATATTAAATAAATGGAGATTCTTTGTTTAGTTTGAGTATTTTTTTCCTTCAAATTTTTCCTTCTTAATTGCAATAAATTCTGAATATATTTATCTATTAATTTTCTATGATTCTTTTCTTTTAGTCTAAATTGGAAACAAGTTCGCACTTTATGACTGACCATTTGAATATCAACATCTAATTATTTTCCGATTGGTAATATAATTTATCATAGGTTGTTATTCCACATCCATCTGACCGTTCATCGATATCTTTTAGAGGAATATGCTTTCCATCAGCTCTGACAATTGCTTTGAATTTTGTTTTCAATTAATATATTCTGATATTCGCTGCAAACTTATTCTCAGTTTTTGTATATTTGAATTAATCATAATGTATTCATCTTTTTTCGAGCTTTTATACTTGTCTTAAAAGTTTAAAATTTCTATTGCATAATTTTGAGATCTTAAAGTATTATTTACTGATCGTAATTTGGCTGAGATGAATCCCTTTAAGAAGAGACACTTTTTAAAGAAATGTTCCATTTTATGCTAATAAGCTTATAAAATAGATCTTAAATATAAAAATATTTTAATTAATATAATTATTACAAACCAGAAAACTTTAAAGCGTTATTTAATAATCAGTTTAATATATCTTTATGTTTGTATAAATTTTATTCAAATTATTAAATCTTTTTAATAAAAACTAAGAGGTTGTAATTCCTAAATAATTTTAGATAAAATAGACTCTTTTTTTTTCAAATAATTATTCAAAAATAAAGTAAAAGCACTTAAATAAGTAATCTATCAGTCTCAAATTATAATAGGTATATTTTGTTCTAATTGTTTAAAACTTTTAAGATTTAGTTAAATCTAAATAATTAAAATTAGATAAAGTAGTTTTCTTTATTATTAGCATGTTTAAATTATTTTCATTTTTAATAGATTAAATCCGCATTAGTCTAGTGGTTAGGATATTCGGCTCTCACCCGAAAGACCCGGGTTCAAGCCTCGGATGCGGAACTATTTTGCTAATTCCTACTAAGTATATAAAATTAAAAACGACCAACGTGGGGCTCGAACCCACGACCACCAGATTAAGAGTCTGACGCTCTACCGACTGAGTTAGCCGGGCTTCTTTTTATAAAAGTGAAATAACTTAAATATTAATTAAATCTATCTAAAATTAGAAATTATTATTTAACTAAGCTGAATATTTAATCTCCTAGATTTCACTTTACACACTTACAAAATTATAACTAATATTATACCTTTAAAATAATTTTATTTAAACCTTAATTATTTAAGCTGATTTTATAATTAAGTTAAAGAACTTTTTGATTTCAAATCTTATAAAAGTTGCTAATTTAAAATTAATTAATTTCAGTTTTATCATTTTCTTTTATACTTTAGAGCTATCTTTTATTCAGTATGACAAGGTGCTTGGAAAATAAAATTACTATAAATCTGTTTAGTAATTATTTCTGTAATTTGGTAAATATACCTAGTTAACTCATCTTATAGTTATAGAGCGAGGATGGAAATAAAATTAGATATTTGAAAACAGAAGAAAAAATATAAACTTAAATTTATTTTATCTTTAATCAGTCTAAAAAGAATTAAAAAAATTGAAAAATACTATGAAGTAAACAATGAATAAATAAAAGATCTTAACATAAACAATCATACTAAAGAAATCTAAAAAAAACTATTAAAAAATTTTTTAAAGGAAAAATTATAGAGAATATAAGATATGAAAACAGCAGAAATAATTTATAGACAATATAAAAATGAGACTAAATTTTAAAAAATTACTTATATAACAACAAACAAAGAATTAATAAAAGAATTAAAATTAATTTATAGACTAAGAACGCAATTAATATTTTTTAGAGCTGATCTCTCAGAAAGACATATTGATTAAGAGTAGATACTATGCATTTGTTAGCAATAAGAAAAATTTGAACACGTCTTTGATTGCTAGTATTACAGATAAATTATATAAGTAAACAGTCTTCAGGTACAAGAAACATTATAAAACTTACACATAAACATAAATCTGAAAAGAAGGAAATAATAAATATACAATAAACAATGAAACTAATAAAAAATAGAAAAAATTTAAAAGAAATGCTAGAATATAATCAAATTTTAATAAATTAAGAAACAAAAAAGAATAAATAAATCCTAGAAGATATTGATCTTAAGATTAAAAAAACATGGTCTAGCATAAAACAAAAATATTAACAAATAACTTGATTTTAAGAATGATTGAGGGAAAAATAAATCCATTAGTAATATTTGAATAAAGAAGACTTAAAATAATTATTTTTAGAATGAACAAAGATACAAAAAGAAGAGAAATTAAACTAAAAAAAATCAAATCAAAACAATAATGAAGACCTAAGAGTTTCAGAATGAGAGTGATATCATAAAAATTATTTTATTAAGCTGAAAGGCGAACATTATTTAATTTAATTTAATCTTTAATCAGTCTAAAAGCTTCTTTCTAAACATAAATCAAGTTTTTGTTCAAATGATTAATAATTTTATTTTTGCTTTTTTTAGATTAGAAGAAACTATTAATTTTAGATAAAAGATAAAATGATTTAAAAGCTTTGATGAATTTTAAATTAAAAGCTTTCTGATTTTTTTAAATAGAAAGATAGTAAAAATAAATTGTTTTACTCTTTTAAAATCAGCTGACAAAATAAAGGAATCATATGGTTATATAATTAAATATCTTTTATTTATAAAATAATAATTTAAATTTAGTTTACTAACTAAACAGATCTATTATTTAAGTAATAGCTCTAATAAATTTTTAATTTATACAAAAGAAAATTGTATATAAGTTAATGAAGCGAAGTTTATAACTCAGCAATTTATTAAAAAATTGAAACAAAAAAAATGCGACTTCTGCTTTTTATCAAAGCAAGATATTAATTAATTTTTATCAATAGACTTTTATAAAAAAAATATTAAATTACAAAGTTAAAATCTTCTAAATTTAGATAGCTAGGTTGTTTCTAATTTTTATTGATTGAAGATATTTATAACACTTCACCAAATAAAACCTAGATAATGAAGAGACTGAATATGTTGATATAAAACTTAAATTATTATTTAGCACTAAGGTTTTATTGCAAGTGAACATAATAAGAAAACTAAGATCATTAATAAATTCCTTCTTTTCTTAAAATCTTTTAAGTTAAGATAAAATAAGCTATAAATATCTGGTATTTTTTAGTTATAATAAGCTTTTTTTTGCATGAATAAATTATTAAAATCATAAACACTTAAAACTTTTCCTTTTTTGTTTATTTTTAATTAACTAAGTCTTTTTAAATTACTAGTTCATATCATATCATTTAAGCCATAATAAATAATTATAAGGATAGTAAGAACTATCTACTTGTAATTTAGAAGGAAAATTAAAAATTAAATAAATTAAAAAAATTTTGCTAATTCAAAACTTTGGCAGCTAAATAAACATCTATTAGAATAACTCAACCTAATATCTATTAACTATTTACTAATAGATGTTTGAATGTAAGAGTTTTATTTGATAAATAATTAATTAACAAATAATTATTAAATTAGCTTTCTATAAGATTCTTTCTTATGCTTATTTATTTAAGCATTAATTAATGCAGCTCTTTATTTTTTATCTTTTCAAAGTTGGTAGCTCAGGATTCAACTAAGAAATTTAAGATTTCTATTTTTAATAATTTTGATTTACTTCAATAGAGATATTTCTTTTCTTATATTAACCTCTCGAAATTTATATAAAGCTTAAAAGCAAAAAAATAAAAATTGATAAATATCATCTTCGTTATCATTTAGTTGGATCAATAAATTAGTAATATTTTATTTTTTAAGCTATTAATTAAGAATTTTATTAATTTGTCCTTATCTTCTAATTCTTTAGCTAATTTTAATTTCTATCAAATAGTTAGGAATTAAATTAATAGCGCAACTTTGAATTCGATATTGTTTATTTATTTTATAGAAAGGATTTTCATACTAAGTCAGAATTTATTATCAAGTTGTTGTGTCTTAGAAAAATGTGCAAAATATCGAAGGATAAATAGCTTGGAGTGCTATTTAGCAAAGTACATTTTATTATTGACAAATACGAAATTTTTCCAAACCTTTGCCATTAATAGTTTAAAATGTACTCTACTATTCTGCATTCTTCCAATATTTTATCTTGCTTCAATTTTAGAAGTGGCTTATAAACGAATTCTAAAGTAAAAGAAATTTCCGAAATTTACAGGGATAATTATTACGTTGAATAGATAAAAGATAACTTATTAATCATTTCTGGAGGAAGTGAAACTTCAAAAAGATTCACTATTCTTCAAATAGAAAATGATAAATATAAAACTTAAGAGTTGGAAACTTTTTTTAGCAGAAGTCATCATGGGACTATATTTGATGATAAAGCTTCAGTATATTTAATAGGAGGAGAAACTACCAAATCACATGAAGTTTTTAATATGAAAAAATTCAAGTTTGCTCCTTGTTGCGAAGACTTTCCAATAATACTGAGAATGTTTGGACTTTGCTTAGTAAAAGAAGATTTTATTGTTTTTGGCCAGTTTTGATTTTGATAAAAGATAATCTTAAAATTCTATTTATACTTATTCAAGTATTGAATAGAAATGAATACATTTATAAGTTTAATTTAAGAATAAAAGTTCATAAAGTGCTGCGTATTCAAAGAAAGAATAAACTTGCTATATCTGATGTAGTGATGGGTATTTAAGAAGAACTTTTGTTTATGACTTCAAATAAATATTAGATTATGGAGAAAAAATGAATGAAATTTCTTATATATATTCCAAGCCTATTGTATAATGAGATTATATATTTTTCTTTAGAAACTCAGGAGAACTAAAGCTATATGAAATTAAAAGAGGAAAATGGAATTCATCAAACATTTGCGGAAAAACAATAGAATTTGATAAAATATTAAAATTTAAATAAACTAATGTAATAACTTAAGATATATCTAAATGGTTAAAAATCTTAATTTACTGAAGCATATTTTAGTTTTTTTATTAAATTAAATCAGATTTAAGTTTTTCAATAAATTGATTAAGACCCTCTTTAATTACAATGATTTAGATTATAAGAATAAATATATAAAGCATAGTGTAAATTCAATAAAAAACAAAGCTATCATTGTATATTTTAATGCTTATATAAAATAATTTTATCATAAAAAATAAAGGAAAAACTAATTACCCATAAATGTTTATCCTTAGTAAAGAGATAAATAAATAAATAAGGCTTAAAAGGTTAAACAATTATAGAAAATAACTACTATTACAGTATACAAATTTAATTATTAATACTTTTAAGAATCTATTATTAACTAAAGTTAATAGAGATTTAGCATGTATTGCTTTTATAGGTGAAAATATAAGCTTTTATGGAGAATTTAATTAATAAAACTTATTATTATTTGAAAATTATTTTTATTTCATAATCAATTTAGTTAGGTTTTCTAGAAATATTCTAAGCTATTAATTATTTTAATAAATTAAGAATAAAAATTAATTAAAAATAAATAACAAACAATTTAACTTTGAAAATCTTAAATTTTTATTACTTTTTTTTAAGCTATTCCTAAGAATTAAACCTTATTGCCAAAATTTTTTTTAATCTATCTATAAGAGAAATTTTTGTTGGAAAATGTTTTTTTTTAAATTTTTATGAAGATAAAGTAAAATAATAGATTTAATAAAATATTAATAATCTCTCATAGATTTATGGATTGCTTTAAAAGAGTTTATGAGAATTTCAAAATACTTAAATATATAGTAGAAATAATAAATAAAACAGTTATTAAAATAAAGGATAATAATTGAAAAGATGGTGGGAGCTGAGAATGACCTTCGTGATTAAACTTTCTGGTTTTATGGCTAGGAACAAGTTCCTTTCCTGTCGCTGAGAAGGCCCCTCGTCAGAGTCATTTTCTGAAGGGAACACTGTCTTTGAGATTATCCGCTCTTGGTAGGGGCTTGAAGCCTGGCTGCTCATAGCGATGGAGCCCCCTAGCAGCTGTGCCTGGAGCACAACAGGATATCCCCGTTATTCCATAAAAAGAAGTTTCGGATCGTGCAATCGGAAAGGAGTTTTCGGTCCAAAAACTTTTTTAGTTGAAATTAATTAATGAAAATAAAGGATTAAAATAATAATAATAATAAGATAAAAAAGTTTCAATACTTTGAGTATTGGGACATAATTGCACTACTTATAGTTTATTTCATTAGAATATGTTTAGTATAAGAGTTAATGTAAGTTTATTATCAACCTCTAGTTAATTCTTCCTACTCCTGTTCTTTTGTTTCTTCTATATTGGTTCGAAATTGTGTTCTCGCATTTTCCTTTCTCTTCATATTTTCAATTTTCTTCTTATTTGCTTTCACAACCATTTCAAATAAGAAAATATTAATTCTATGAGATAAGAAAGTAAAATGCTTATATGACTATTAGAAAGTCTTTAATATTTCTTTTTTTATTACTCCTAAAAATTAATTTCTTAATAATCTCTCTATTATTTTTAAGGCTTAAATGCACTTCAACCTTTCATATTATAGTTAAATTTTAAGTTCTTTATATACATAATTTATCATAATCAACTCATTAGTATATCAATTCTAAAACTTACTTTAAACATCAAATTGATTTAATTCATAATAATAAAGCTATAATCAATAATTGAAATAATAATATAAGATTGTATTAATTAATAAGAAGTTTATATTATTTTAGTCTCTAAGGAGTATATCACTTATTTGCTTAATCTATTTAAAATCATTTAATTATATTGCAATCTTTTTAGCCTTCATTAAATTTATTAAGTATCTTCTTAATTAGCATCATATCTATTGCTATTTAAATAAACTTAATTATATCTATTTATATAAGGAATTTTATTCAATTATTAGAGAAAGCAATATTATTTGCTTATTTAACCTATTTAGCTTTACACTTTTAATTATAGTCTAAATAATATTTAAAAAGATGCTGGGAGCTGAGATTGGCCTTCTTGACTAGACTTTCTGGTTTTATGCTAGGTGCAAGTTCTTTTCCTGTCGCTGAGAAAGTCCCTGGCCAGAGTCATTTTCTGAAGGGAACATTTTCTTCAAGATTATACGCTCTTGGTAGGGGCTAGAAGCCTGGCTATTCATAGCGATGGAGCCCCTGGCAGCTGTATTTGGAATGCAACAGGATATCTCCATTATTCCTTAAAAAGAGAGCTTAGGGTCGACTAATTGGAAAGGAAATTCTGATCTCCAAGCTCTTGTAATTAAAATTAATTAAATAATATTAGTCTAAATATTTTTAATAAGGCTTATTTTAAATTCTCACAAATGAATATCAAGATATATAGATATAATGTATTATAATTACCACTTTAATGTTTAAAAATTATTTAGAAGTAAAAAAGAGTAAAGACATTTAAAGAATTAGTAAAAAACTAAATTAAAATTATCCTTAAAATAATTAGATAAAGTAGAAAAAGCCTTTATTTCATAATGTTCCGTTTATTAATTAAATAATAGCTTACTAATTTTTAAATTTATTAATTAATTATAAACTTAAAATGTTTCTCTTTCGAGGAACTGGAAACTCTTTTCCAGATAGACAATCCTGGACACTCTCTTGATGCACATAACAAGGATATCCTGCTGCATATTTTAATAAACTTTTGCATGGAAGTTCCATAACTTAGAGATACAGGCTTCAAGCTACTATCAAGAGTAGATAACCGGAGGGATTTTGTTTGCTTGTTGAGATTAATTCTAACCAAGGACCTTCTCACCGATAGGATATGAAATTGACCTTATCCATAAAACTAGAAAGTTTTATCAGAGAAGCACCATCAGTTCTCATCCTCTTTTTAATTCTTATTTCTAACTTTCTATCCTTTTATTCAAACTTTGTAAATAAAAACTTCTGAAATAAAAAAGGGATATCAGAGATTCCTGAAATACTCTTAATTTAGCTTATTGATAAATTTTCTATTTATTATATTTCAAAATTTCATTATTTTTTATTTATTGTAAGATATTATTTTTCCTTATTTTACTTAAATTTTATATTTTCTCCTTCTTCATCTCTCTGACTGTTTAGATTCTTAAATAGTTACTTTAAAATAATCTAAAAAGTGTAAATTTCTTAGACTATTTAGTAATTATTCTTTTGTGGAAAATGAATTAGCAGTAGCTAAATTTAATCTACTCTGCTTTTACTTTATATGAAATCACCTTTTATTCTTTCTATTTCTCTTCTACTATCTTTGTAATTTTGCTAGTTGCATTTGAATTAGATATCTATAAGAGAATATTTGACTGAATATTAATATTTATTTATTAGCTAGCATAATCAAATATTTGTATAAGCAAAAATTAATAAAAGAAAGATTTATAAATAAAAAAGTTTAACAATTTCTAGTTAATAGAAAAATTACCTTCCTTTGTTGGAAACATCATGTAGACTTTAGCATTCTTATAATTCCAATAATTTTAGCAAATATCTTCTTTCTTCAGTAAACTAAAATATCTATATTTGTATCTTAATAAAAGAAAATCGTTTTTTAATTAGGAATTCTATTATCATATATATTTTAAATAGGGTGGAAAGCCCTTTCCTTCGGATGCTGCTTGGAGACCCAGTAAAATAACTAAAAAATGAGCGCGGATGGAGAATAAACCGGAGAAAGAGAAACTAATAACAAGAAAAGGAAGATTCGACAAGGTGGAGAACTCTGAATTCCAGGAGAAAACCTTCTTCATCATAGTTTGTGGGAAGATGTACCCGTAATTGCATATTGCATCCTATGTTTTGGAAGGAAAAATTACAGGGACATACCGCAGGAAGAGAAAACAAGGATAGAGAGACCCATAAAATTTTATTTTTCGACATTAAATAAAATTAATTTAAAGAGCTGCGCACCAACAAGAGGACTACGCTCTCTATAATCCAATTTATTTATTTATTATTATCAATTATGAAAAATATATCAGTGAGTTATTTAAGATAAATACAAAATTGTTTCTTTTAAAGGGATTTAAATGGTGAGTTAGTTGAAAATAAACAATCTAGTTTTAAGGAAAAATTAAATAGTTAATTTTGAGACATTTACTAAATTAAAAATTCATAGTACAGAATTTAGAAAATAAAAATACTCATAAAGTAAAAATAATTTAATTTTTAGTTCTTAGATTTTCTTATTTAAAAAGGTATATTTACGATAATTAAGAGTTTACTTAAACTTATGGAAAAATATAATTGTAAAAATTAAACAAAAATAAAATAAACTTCAAATTTTCTAATTAAATTTGTCAAAAATGTTTTATTTCTTCATCTTGAAATAAGAGCAATATTATAGATGACCTTTTTATAACATTAGTAAATTAAATTAAATTAAATTTCTTTAGTTTATATTAATTATTAAATTGATTATTGCTTTCCAAATTATTTACTAAATATATAGATCTTTTAATTTTTAAACTGAAATTTAAATTAGTTGCTGCAAAAAAGTATAGTAGATTTTATTAATAATAATGGGGTGAATTAAGTTTAACAATTATCGAAGATTTTCACCTCTTCATGCTGGACACCAGATCGCTCAGATGTTAAAAATAAAGTTTTAAAGGTCTCTCTTCCTCTCTCCTCCCATTGCTCATGTCTTTTCCAATTCTATCTTCATTTCTTTTCTCTTGTAGATGAAGCCTAATTTATCTAGGTAAATCTCTCTCTGATTTGTCTCTATTTCATTTATTTTTTCTTCCCCTGCTGTGCTTGTATTCTTCTTTATTTATTCTAATACTACGTCTTGAAATTTTGGAATTTCATGCAGCGTCTTCACAAGTGTTTTGTCGAATTGCAGTAGTAACAATTCTTCACTGCTTTTTGTGGTTTAATCTTAGTCTTCCTGTTGGTCTCTTCAATCATCATTGGATCTCTCCTTTTTTCGTCTTGCTTTTTTTTTATTTTTCCAGTTTGTTACTCAAATCAGATTGTTTTTGAATCTAATTTTAGGACTAGTTTATCTGGTCTTAGAATATGTTTCAGAAAGCGCTTAGTTCTCTTTTTTAGGACATAAGTTTGGATTCTATTCTACCGCTAGGCTGAGTTGTTCCATAAGTTTCTCATTATTCTTCCTCAGTTTTCCAACCTCATCCTGGAGATTCAGCACCACTTTGATCGCTACTCCCTGCTCATCTGATCAGAAGGATTAAATTCTGACACCTCATAGTGAAGAGTAGACTTCATCTGCTTCCTTGGCTTTTCCTCCAATGTAGGACTTATTACGTGAGTCGTTTCCTAGGATTTCTCCCACTTGTCATATCCTGTTTGAATTCCAGGTTGTAAAATTAAGAAGAAGGTTAAGGTTAAGAAAAAACGGCTGGCCAAGATTGGATTCAGGTTTCTCTCCAACTTTTTGGAGGTGGTGTAGAAACCTCTTTTGAATCCTTCCATTTTTAATATTAGATTTTATTTACAAAAATTATGAATAAGATATTTAAAAATTATAATAGAAAATTTTAAAGCATCTTCAACTTAGGGACAATTACAAGCAAAATTAAATTATTTAGAAAAAAGTTTTATATGATAGATCAATAATCATTAAGCACTTTAACTAACTCAAGTATAATTTTCTTACCTTAAATCCAATTTAAAAATTAATAATATCTTACTAAAAACTTGAAATAATAATTTGAGCAAGAGAATAAAATTAGCATAAGTTTAAGATTTATTTAATTTTACTATTTTAATAAACGCGCTTCAAATATCACCTTGTAAATGATAGCATACCTAAATTATTTTACTTTGCGAGTTGCAAAAATATCTACTTAAGCTTGCTTATCAATTTAAGTGAGTATACAGTTTACAAGAAATAGCAATTTAAGTAGAATATAAATTAATGAAGTTTAATAATTTATAAAACTTAGAAACCAATTATTTATATAAACTAAAGAGAGTATAATGCTAAGCTAATTTCTAATAAGAACCAAAATTGAACTGTAAAATATAAATCACTGGAATCTATATGAATAAAATATTTACCATACTGTTAAAGGCTATGGATAATCTAGGAACCTAGTTAAGGAAACTAATTATGTAAAACGTAAAATTTGAAAATTTTTATGCAATACTAGAAGATCTGAATTATTAGAGAGTATATTTAGAAATATTTTGGATAGTTAAAAATTTTGGTTTAAAATGAACAATTAACTTAAGAAAATAATTTTTAACTTCGAACTTGCAAAATTACCAAGAGTCTAAAAAAGATTTAGACAGAACCAAAAATATCTGCATTTATTAGATAAAAGGAATATCTCAGTAATGGAATAACTTTGATTGCTCCAAAAACAGAAGAATATGACATTTAGTAAGATATAAGAATGGATTAAGAATTCTGAAATCTTCTTTACCAAAGATATATTTTTAACTGGTATATCTGTAAAAATAACTTAATAAATTTAACTTGAAATGCAACACTAAAATAAAATAAGCTACCTTTCAAAAGCATTAAAAAATTACTTAACATAATTACTTACATTTGATTGAATGAATTTATACTAAATACACACGGTATTTAAAAAAGAATCAAATTGATTATCTGTTTACTGAGGAGATTTAGTAGTAAACCTTAAAATATTTTTAAATATTAGAATTATAAATTAATTATTTTTTTAATTTTACAATATCTTTGATTTATATAAATAAGCATGCTTATAAAAAAAGAAAGTTCTTAAACTCATTAGTTTGAAATAAGGCTATTTAATTTAAACAATTATTGACCAATGAATGATAATTTAATTTAAATATGATATATATTGTTATTAACATATTCATTTATAGCCTTTAAGTTTAATTATTTTAACTAAAAGGTTATCTTCATGAGATAAAATAACTTTATATTATTAATGTTATTTATAATCCACTACCTAAATTATATATATCCATTTAGCCATCCCAATATTTAAATTATGCTAGATGCAGCTAATATTTTTATATAAATTATGTTTAATAAAATAATTAAATTATGAACATATATTAAGATATTCATATAGCTCCTTTCTAAGACATATATTTCATTGTATGATCTTTTAATTTTTTAAATCAGATATATTTTTTACACTTAAAACATAACTAATAATTACTAAAATTTGGGAATAAGATTATTTAGAATAAATACTCTTTTATTTTTGTAGAAAAGGGAATATACTAAAAATTATAAAATTAATTAAAAATAAATCTTAGTTAATTTAGATTGCTTGTTTTTATCAATATTTATATATTCTTAGTTTTAAGGGAGTATGAATTAATATTTCTTATCTAAATATATGAAATTTATTATAACTATCTATGCTTGAAACATTTCCATGCTAAATTTTTGTTTCTTTATATATAAACTGCGGAGAAATTATATGATATATCACCTGCATTTTTATTTAAAATAAAGGAACTAAGCATAGTAATTATTCCTATTCGTTGAATTTATAAACTAAAAGTTAGTCAAAGTGAAAAAAGTTTCTTAAAGTCAAGGTATAATCTTAAATTTCTTTAATAAAATATTAACTTTTTTATTAATTCCATATATTTAAGGATAATTAATTAGCTGTACTCGCTCTAAATTTTCTATCATTTCTAAAAAATTTGTTTTATCACTCCCCAGCTGTTTTACGAAATTAAATCTACTCCTAGTTATTTATTTTTTATTAGTGTAAATTTCCTCTTAAGTAAATATTGATTGTACTGGAGTTATAAGTAATATATACTTAGCTTTATTAATTTAAAATCATTTTACTTTTAATAGGATTATCCAGTTTATTTTTGAGGTTAGGATTTATTTAACTTGTTATTATAATACCTATAAATAAAAAGCATAGATATAACCTTAATTTTTATAGTCTCTTATAAAGTAAAAATAAGGGTTTACTGAAATAATTGAAATATGCTATTTAACTTTTTAGCTAATGAACTTATAAGGAATAAATTATGCTATATTAGCTATTTTATTTTAGACTTATTTGGATTATTAGTACTTACAAAATTTAACTGCAAGAAAATGAAAAGAAAGTTGTATTATGATATAAAATAAAAGCTAAACAACACAAAAGAAATCTTCAAAATACAATTAAGCTCTATAGAATTTAAGGCAACTTAGAATATTCAAGAGTTTAAACTTAAAGTTTTTGATGGATAAATAATTTTAACTGTAGATTTCTAAATTTTAAATATATGATAAAGCTTATTAAGATATTAAAAATTATATCCTAACTGTCTTATAGATACTTAAAAATACCTTATTTAATTTATTTATAAATTAATTAAGTATGCTTGCCCTAAGTTATGATAATTAAAGGATTTATTATTAAGTTGTGAAAATTTTATTTATCCTAGTAAACTTAATTATATGCTATTAATAGCAGAATTTTAGATTTATAAATTTTTTAAAATCTTTCTTTCAGATATATTGAGTATTTTTATAAAGTAAGGTTCTAGTGTTGTAAACTTGGATTTTATTTCAAGAATTAAATACTTAAAGTATTTATTTTTTCTATGAGAGAAGCGTAATTTAGAAATAAATTCCTAATTTATTAAAGTAGATATTTCCTTCTTTGCTTTTTATGCTAATATCTGTTAGTTTTTAATTTTAATTAGAGTATCTTAGAAATAATTTATCACATATATTACTCTCAATCTATTTATTATGCTTACTTATCTTTGAATACGAACTAATATAATGATCATAATTATCCTTAACGAAACTTGTCAGCGACTAAAACTTTTTATGAATATTGTAATTATAGCAACAATTAAGAATTATATAAGCAGACTTTTTATATAACTTGCAATAACTTTAGCTTGTTATTATTATTTTAAAAGTAGCTTCCTAATAAAATACATTAGTATTATTATTCTACCTTACTTAGATATTATTAAATAAAAGCTTTCCTATTTTTATAATTGTATATAGTTTAATTAAAAATCATAGATCAAGCATTATAATATCTAGAGATAGCTTAATTTATATAAATTAAGCTATTATAGGTAAAATTACCTAAGCAGTTAAAGTAAAATAAGCATTGAATTATAGCTTTATAATGTTTATTAATTATTGGCATAATTTTTACTTTTCCCTCTAATGTTAGTAATTATTGCTTTAGTAGCTCATATTCAAATATTAAGTATTACAAATACAAATAAAAAAACTATTAATACCTCTATCTAAATCTTGTATATTTATATCCTGCTTGGGAGTGAATATTACAAACATTTAAACGTTGATAGAAAATTTAGTTAAGGAGGAAATTATTTTTTTTTATTTTTGGCTCTATCTTCATATTTGAGAAAAACGATAACTATTAGCTATAAATTTTAAACAGCATAAGAAAATAAATAGTTAAGAGTAACAATTAAGATATTAAATTGAATATAAATTCATTAGCTAATTTATTTTATAATAAAAACGTGCAAAAGTAAGTTAACACTAAAATAAGTTCAAAATCCATATACTGGAATTACTATAATTCTGGAAAAGAAATCACTGATAAGAGTATTTCCAAATCATGTGAAGAATAAGGATAAAATTTCTTTATAAATGAAGACGAATACTTCAAGCATTAATCTAAGGGGAAATAGTAAGGAAAGAGTTATTAATTTAATGAAGAACAGAATTTTAACCCTTTAAATGAAAGAGCAATTTCTAAGGAATAATTATATATTCAAAAAATAAGCTCTATCGAGAAATAAAGAGTATTAGAGGAATTTATTTTAGAGGATGCGAAGTATCTAAAATAGAACAAAAACGATCAAAAGGAAATTATTGGCTCTAATATAAAGAACTTAGTAAATACTACATTTAAAAATAGTAACTTTAGATATAAAAATTTGAATACCTTTCAAGACTTTTATGCAAGCAAAACATCTAATGATCAAAAATTCTTTTAGTAGAAATAAGAAAATTAGTCAATGGTATATTAAAACTCTTTTTCAAGTCTGGATACAATAAACGAAGAAAGTACATAAAGATCTTAGTCAAGTTAATATTTACCTCCCAGATAAAAAAATTTAACCAGTACATCATTAAATTTATATGAAAATGAAGAAATAGCTGAATAAAGTTACTATGACGAAAAAAATGGAAAAGGATCTTTTCAAAGGTTTATTTTGATTTCTTGATTAGTAGTTTTAGCATTTTCCTACTTATACTTGGCAATCGTTGAATGAAGCAACTTATTTATTTACATTGAATATATTTTTTAATTAAACACTTAAATTAACCATTTCCTTAACTTCTAATCTTTATTATGATTTTATTTATTTTGCTGTAACTATGTATTATTACAATAAAAAGCAATATACTTCAAATGCTTGATTTTTAAATCATATTTTCTGTCAAACATCATTAAAATTATTAAAATAATAAGAAGAGAAGATACATGAGAAAGGAATTTAAATTCTTAAGCGATAAATTTGTCATATATCTTTCATACTAACGCTTATATAAAAAATTAAGTATTTAAATCAATCTACTTCAGAAAATGTTTAATTTAGATTATTTTCTACTTATTTTAAATTATTTGTTAGCTTAGATTATTAATAAACTATTATCAATAATAAATTGCTTGCTTTGATTTATTTTGGCTTTTTTTAATTTATCTAAGCTTATACTATAATAATCTAAAGTTAATTTAATTTAAATCGTAGCTTTAATCTCTTTCTTTATAATATACTAAGTAACTCATCTTCATTTCTAGGATTGAATATTATGTTTCAATCTCCATTGTCTTTTACCTTTATTTTTTATTATTTAGTTATATTAAAAATCTAAATGAGAGATTATTTTTATATATTTTATAGTTTTCTTTATTATTTCTTTATTTTACGAAATTTACACATTAAAGTAAAAAACCTAATGTAAATAATTTTCCATTAGTTTATTAAAGGTGATATAAAGTATTTATTATGTTTTAGATTCTTTATTAATAGATGCTTTAATTAATTAACCAAAAGATATATTTAATCATAAGCTTTTGCTATTTTATATAACCAGGTATTTTCCAATATCCATATATTTCTTAACTTTGAGATCATAATTAACTTGAAAAATATAATAATTAGAGATGCTTAATTTTACAGCTTTGCTTATTTTATTTCTCTTTTTTTCTTAATTTTAAGCTTTTATGATTTAAAAATGAGGTTTAAAAATAAATGTCTCAGTTATTACTCTTTTATTAACTCTCTATGGCGTATTTTGTTATTATCCAGATTATTAATTACAAACCAATCAACTAATAATTAAAACCAACGCTTCATTATTATAAGCTAAAGTTCTAAATGTGGTTATTTAATATTTTTACTAAAGAGAAAAAGCTGTAATTATTAGATTGCTAGACTAAACTAAATCCAAAGGATAATGTTTATTTATGAATCATTTCTCGTAAATTTAATGTAAAGCCTGTCTAAGCGATCTTCATATCTTTTGAAATATTAAGAGTAAAATTCTAAATTTTCTATCTTCAAAAGTTGAAGAAAATAGAAACTAATTAATAAATTAAAAGTAAAGGATATTAATGAAATTATAGTTAGTCTAATATGAAAAATATAAGAATACAAAATAGTTAATTTTCAATTAACTAAGATAAAATAAACAAATAGGATACTCAGATATCTATAATAAATTAATAAATTGCTTGAAATTCTAAATTTCTGTCTTTTAAATATTTAAATAGACACATAAAATGAGTTGTTGGTCTAGGTTATTAACTTGTATAATGATAATTAATATTTTAGCTTTTAAGTTATTAATTAAAGATTATAAATAGAGAGGCTTATTATTTATATTAGTTGGATATTTATGATTCTAAGCTCATTAAAGAAAAATTAAGCATTTTTTTAACTTTTATATCTATTAGCTTAAATTTATCTTCTACTCACAAATTTGAGAAGATTCAAGCAATAAACTCAACTTCTAACAGCAAGGTATATTTATTAATAAAATAAAAGAAGAAATAGGAAATATGAAGAGATAAAAGAGAATAATGAAAAGAAAACTAAAAGAAATATATTTCTTTGGCATTATTTTGTCTTTAATACTTTCATAAATATATATAAAACTATAAAATCATCTCAAAACTAGAAATATTGTCTCTTTATTAGATAAGATTTTCTAGCAAGAATGAGATAATTATCATTAGTTTAATAGACATAATCAATATCATATGTTTTAATTTCAATTATCACTTTCAAAATTTTATATAAAAATTTAAGAAAATTAAAAAGTTTGAAGTGATGAAACATCCAAAATTTTTTAGAATAATTTAAATTAGAAAAGTATTATTTAATACTCAAAATAGCAAAATCTTTAAAAAAAATTTGACAGGATATTAATAAAGATAAAAACAGCTAATAGTATTTAGAGTAAATAACTAATATATAATATTAAGGAGCTAGAATATAACAAGAAATTAGTAGATTTTTACTTATAAAGTAAATTAAGTTACTAACTAAAAATTTGAGAAAAATATTAAAGTTAGTAAAGAAATAAAAAAATAAATTAAAAATTAAAAAAAATTAATATGAAATTTATCATAAAAAATATAACTAAATAAATCAAGAAAATTAGAATAATAGAAAAGAACAAAGCGATTTTAAAATAATTTTAATGATAAAAAACGACTATAAAAAAGATTTGTTATTGAAAAATTCAGATTTCGCTCAAAAAAATATTCTAAATTAATAAAAACTAAAAATGTAAAAAAATGCTAAAATATAGCATAAAAATAAAATATTTTATTTATTAAAAAATAAAAATTTAATGATAAATAACTAAAAATTAAGATAATTAAAATCTTTTTGCTATAAATTGTCATTTTGATAAAAATATAAAGTATATTTAAAGCGAAATTTTAAAATTATAGTAATAATTTGTCTTAAAATTATAATAATAGTTTCATTTTAATTTAAATAAATAAAAATGCTGATAATTATTTTTTTTAAAGTAAAATTGGTAATAAAAAAATAAAGCAATTAAATAAATTGAAATAAAATTTTTTAAGCAAACATAAAAAATGAAAGAATAATATTTTAAAGTTGAGAAATTGAAACATTTAAAATTATAACAAAGAATTACAACGATTACTAAAATTTGCAAAAAGGCATATAAACATTTTCATTTGCTTATGAAATACAAAATTAAATTTTTAAACTTTTATTTTTAAGTTTTCACTAGTCAAATATTTTATTATATTTAAAATTTAAATTTTTTAAATACTTAAATTTTATTTTTTATTTATAACTTTCTTATTTTTAAATTTAAATTTTTCAATTAAATAATTTTAAAGTTTAATTAATTAATTTTAAACTTACATAGTTTTGGACTGCAACTTCTTGCAGTTTAACAACCCCAACACTCCCTTCATGGGATAACGGGGATATCCTGTTGCTTTCGAAAAGCAGCTGCCAGGGAGCTCCATCGCTATGGGCAGCCAGGCTTCAAGCCCCTACCAGGAGTGGATAATCAAAAGGAAGATTTTCCCTTGCAAAGGTTGACTTTGACCAGGGACTTTTTCAGCGACAGGAAAGGAACTTGTTCCTAGCCATAAAACCAGAAAGTATGATTCAGAAGGTCAATCTCAGCTCCCGCCATCTTTTTAATTATAATTTTAAAGTTTAATTTTATTATAAAATTCTGCTTATAAATAATACTTAATGATTAATTTTGATTTTTAAATTATGATCTTCAACTTTAATTAAATTATTTTTTATTTTAAATTTCATTCTATACTGAAATCAATTTTTATAATTAGAGAAAATCAAATAAATTTTAAAAGTTTTATATAATTTAAATAATTTACTTGGTTTAAACATTTTAGCATTGAGTATTTTTATTTTATAATTTTATAAACTATTCTTTTTTCTTTTTTTTTTGCTCTTTTTTATTATAATTATTATTCAAATTATTTTAAATAGGGAGGAGAAATTTTCTCACTATGATTGAAAGAAACTTAGTAACTAGGAAATACTCTATGTGAAGACATGAACAAGTATCTTGGTTTTTTTAGCCAAGTATGTCAAGACCGAGGTATCAAGTAACAATATGTTTAGCGATGCCTGAAATTAAGGTCTCTTTAGGGAAGCACTCCTTACACTGGCCCTATAGGAGAAAGAATTTCAAGGGATGCTAGCACAGGGAAGAATGAATTGTAATAGGCTTTTAAACTTTAAAAGACTTTAATTAAAAAGCTGTGCGCTATCATAGTGCTACGCGCTCTAAAATCTTAGTTTTTTTAATTAAAATTAATTGCTTTTAACAATCAAAGAAAAGAAGGAAAATATTTTTAATTTGATTATTTTATACCTTAGATAGGTTTATGCTTAAATCAAAAACTTTGAAGGGAACACATCTTGAAGATTATAGACACAAGTAGAGTTGCAAAATTAATTATAATGGAATATATATTCATTACTCATGATGGTCCATGTTTACAGAAACAAATTATCAGAATATATCCTAAACGTCCATTAAAAATCCAAGAGTAAGCAATTTATCCTTAGTTTAATGACCCTAAAGCATGACAAATAATAGTTTTAATTATAAAGTATTTTTATAAGTAATTTTTACCTTAATTTATGATTTTTATATTAAATCAATATTATATTGAAATAATATTTATAGTATTACATTAAAAAATTATTTTGATATTAATTTTAAATTATTATTTATTAAAAAAGTGTAGCTATACTAGGTAGAATATTTTATAATGTATTTAATACAATTTTTTTTTCTACAAAGAATAACTATTATAACCTCCTTAAAATCAATTTTATTATATTATCTTTATAAAATTTGTCTATCAGTAAACAATTTATTTTAATTAATTCAATCAAATTTTTTATACTATATACATGATTTTATGTAAAAATAATAACTTTTATCTTTTTTAATTTGATTAATAAATAAATTTGATTATAGAGCGCGTAGCACTCTCATTGGTGCGCAGCTCTTTAAAAGATGTTTCATACTGACAAGAATGTTTCTTACTGATAAAATTATCAGATACTGATAAACCTTGTTCAATACTGGTATAATTATTCAGTACTGATAAAAATGTTCAATACTGATATAATTTAAGAATACTCGTAATCTTTAATACTTGCTGGAGGTCCAAGGACATGGCAGGATTGTGTCTCATTGCATCACCAAAACAGAGGACGACATGTGTCAATTATGGGTACTTAAATTCTCCACCTCTGATGAAGTTCGCAATATTATTTCTTTTTAATTCCTGAATTAAATCTAAACTAAGCCAAGCCAAACCAAACCAGTGTCGAAGGTCTAATAATCTTATGTCTCAAGGCCAAACCAAAGCTGAGGAAGACATAAAGTCGATTATTGGTACTTAACTTCCCCAACCTCTGATGAAGATGACCTTCTTGTTCACTTTCGAACAACTATGGCGGTTTTAAAAAATATTTAATAAAAACTATAATATATTTATATAAATATATATCCAATTGAGCAAAGTAAACTATTTAAGTAAATTTAGTGTATATATTTATAAGGGGACCTAGCTCAAATGGTAGAGCGCTCGCTTAGCATGCGAGAGGCATTACCCAAGTTCTCTATTTTTAACCTAAAACTTTAAAATTATTTAATTTATTCTTTATTATTACTTTTTTCAAAGGTTTGCAGCATCTTAAATAATTGTAAAATAGCAACAGCATATAAGATAAATTTAGCTAGATATTAATAAACTTTTTACACACTTTAAATTTAATTATTTTAATTTTAGTTGCTATATACATTTTAAAAATATCATCTAAAATAATCATTCAGAAATTACCTCCTACAAGTATAATTTAAAGTTATATTATTTGTTATGTATTTAAACTATTTTAGGCTTCGTAGAAAGGGGTTAATTATTCCGACTCAAGTGTTATAGGCGCATATACATTGATAATTGCAAGTCTATTACCAAGATTCGATATATGATTCTTTTACTTATCAGTTCCTATATTTAATTAGTTTTAGATAATCAAATTTCTTGAGCTTCATTCTTGATTCTTTCTATTTAGTATCATCTTTCAAATTAGAGTCTCTTACTTAGTCTTTTTCAAAACCGAACTACTCTAATGTTTGTGATTATACTATCTCACACTTAATTTCGGTATTTGATTAGTAATTTTATAATTTTAGTTGAGTTGTAATATTTTCTGGATTAATGACTTTTGATAATAAAAGGTACATAGTGATTCTACCATAAAGTCATTTTATTCTTTTTATTGTATTTAAAGCTGTTTATTTTATATTTCAGAATGCTTTTAGCTATTTTTCTGTTGGAAACAGACAGTCTCTATACCCAAAGAGTTTTGAATATAATAGCTGATTAAGTTATTCTTAATCAGAGAAAGCAATTAGAATAAATCCAGTTGGTAATATCTTTACTTAACCTATATGTTATCCAAACTCTCTCTGTATGTATATGAAGAGTTCTATTACTGTGCCATATTATTTAAATTAAGTTATGCTTGGATTGTAATTTTTAAAATATCTCCCTATATAAAATTTAGAAAATTATTCCTAATTCTTAGATAAAGTATTAATAACATTATTTTTATGTTTATCAGTTATGAATTTTTAATAATTCTATAACAACAACAATAGTCCATTTCTCGCTAGTGAACTGTTAATGAAATTATTAACCTCAATTCCAATACTATTTCCTTTACTTTCTATGTGTCTGATAACAATATCATAATATAGCAATGCTAGCATAGGCCCATGTGAGCTTCCTTACATTGATCCATTGTTGTACTCAAGTTTTTTAGAATAGCTTCCATCTATGAGAAATTAAAATATTAGATTTAGCAGAAAGATTTAAATACTAGTATCAATCCTAAAGGTAATTAAAAATATTTCAACTAATCATAAATCAACCTTCTTTCTATCGAACCAAACATTTTCTCCTCACCAATAAAAGTTACTAATAGTTAAGTTTTTCCTTTGTCTTATTGAAGTGATAATCTCATCAGGTATTCTCTCAATCTAACCATATTATTTAGAAAAAAAGTATTATAGAAAGCTAATTTCCTGCTTATTTAAATTCTCCCTTGATTCCATTTGGGCCTGCTGCTTTACAATTAGGTATTTCTAAATTTTTTTTTCAAAGTGTAAAATTAGAAACCTAATAAATATGATAATGGTTAGCTAATAAGCTCTTAATCATTTTATTTGTTTGATTTATTCTTTGGCTGCTAAAATCAATCTATTGCTTTGTCAAGTTTAAATGTTCATTAATCACTAAATTTTCTCATTATTATGTCCTAAAAGAGGATAGTTATAAGAGATCATTGAAATCTCCAATTAGAATATGTGAGTTATTTGGGAATTGATTAAATAACAATTTAATATAAGCATCTTTAAAAGATTGGACATAGTCACCACAGAAAAATTTTAGTTGTGAGCAATTAGTCAAAGTGGTGCTAGATCTTCAGGAGGAGGTGAAAATACTAAAGAAGGACAACAAAAAATTAGAAGAGATTTTATACAATCAAGTAAATCTTGATTCAAGACTTATTTCCCAGAAAAGAGATTTAATTGCTTTCTGAAACATTTCATAAGATCAAAATATCAATATTAAATCTAGCAATAGAAACAGACAGAAATTGGAAATAGAGTACATAAAAGAATGACATGATTGTTGAAAATTCCAAAAGATGCAATTGAGCTACTGTTTCCAAGAATAGTAGAAGAAGAAACAAGAAAAATCCAGATCGAATATATCCTAGAACAAAGAAAAAAGGATATATACAGAGTAGAGGAACGAAATGTGGCAAAAGAAAATATGGCTAAAATTTATTAAAAAGAATTAATAAAAAGAAGATAAGTGGAAGATAGATACTTAATATGAGAGAACAATGCAGAAGAAGAAGAAATGGACGAGATTGAAGAAGAGTTCCTAATCCCAAAAGGCATACTTGAAGAGATAGAGCAGGATCAAATGAGAATACAAGGATTCATAACTAACAGACCAAAGGAAAGAAACAAAAATTGGATCAGGCAGCGTTGGATCTATTCTAAAGCAATGTCGAACAAAATCTGAGATGTGCGAAAAAAATAAACAGACTCCGTAGCTTACGAAAGATAAATGCAGATACATAGAAAGACATAAATAAAAAGCAGAACATTTTGGATTTAATAAGATTTATTAAAATAAATAAATTCAAACATTTCAGTTAAGAATGAATGTAATTGATGGAAGATCAAGTTGATGTTATAGAAGAAACCGAAGACAATCTGAGTAATCTAGCTTATTTGCAAGATTTTCTGTGAAACTCTAAACTTTTTGATTAGTGGAAAATCAAATAAAGATGACACCACGTTAATAAATTATGTTATGTTATAATTTATATTTTTATTTATGATATTATAATTATTGATATTATTATTATAATTATTGATATTATTATTATTATTATAATTATTGATATTATTATTATAATTGATATTATTATTATTATTATAATTATTGATATTATTATTATAATTGTTGATATTATTATTATAATTGTTGATATTATTATTATTATTAAATTATTATTAGTTCTATTATTATTTTTTATATTATTATTATTATATTTAAAATTATTAGTTTTAACATTTTTATTTTTATTGATATATGTATTTGCTATAATTATTTTAATTATTATTCTTATTATTTTAATTATTAATTTTAATATATTAATTATTATAATTATTGTTATTATTATTATTATTGAAAATAATATTATTTTTATTAATATTGATATTTTTAATATTATTATTATTTCAAATGTAATTTTTATTTATTATATTATAAATATAATAATAATTATTTTTATATAATTGTATTGTATTTTATTATTATTTGTATTACTATTATATTTATATTTATTTTTATTATCATTATTTTCTTTAATATTATTAGTATCATTACTATCATTTATATTATTATTATTGATAAAATTATTGATATTTATTATATTATAAATATTATTATTATTATTTATTTTCATTTTATTACTATTATTTCTATTAGTACTATAAGTATTATTATTATTATTGATATTATTATAATTATTGATATTATTATTATTATTTTTATTAATATTTATTTTATTTTTTTATTATAATTGATAATATTATATAATTTTAAATATTTTTATTATTATTGTTATTATTATATTAGTATATTCTTTTATTTTCATTATTTTTTTATTATTTTTGATGGTATTATTGATATTAGTATTTATTTTTTTATAATTTGTTATTTTTATTTTTTTATTATAATTATTATTGATATTATAATTATTAAAATTATTATTATTATTAGTATTATTATTATTATTTTTATTATTATTATTATTATTATTTTTCGTGCTATAACTGTATTTATTTTTATAATTCTATTATAATTATAAGTATTATTATTAATATTTTATTATTATTATAGCTATTATTTGAAATATAATAATAATTATTATTATATTTTTTTATTCTGAGTATTATTATATATATTTTTATTATTAGTTTTATTTTTATTTTTTATTTTTTTGATATTATTATTATTATTGATATTAGCATTTTATTTATTAATTTTATTATTATTATTATTATGATAATTATTGATATGATTATTTTTATTTTTTAATTAAATATATTATTTAATTATTAATATTTAATTAGTATTGCATATTTTTTATTATAATTAGTATTGATAGTATAAATATTTATATTTATGTTGCTTTTTAATTATTATTTATTATTTTATTTTATATAATATTTTTATTATTATTATATTGAAAAAAATGGATGTCGGCTGAAGTCAGGAGAACGAATATGAAACCAAATGAAATGTATATTGCATTGCAAATAATCTCGTACCATATGCCACAACGGGGAAGGGTGGATGTGCTCGGGGGAGACAAGCCTAATTTACCCCAAAAGTTCTCTCTAGCAATATTAAAGTTTGACTGACGGATTTTCTAATTAATGACTTAATAGCTAGATTTTATTCGAATCTTATTTAAGAAGACCGAAGTATTTGATTAAAGATTTAAGAATAATTTTTAATAAGAAGATTCCCCGTTTGGGGAAGCTGACGTGACTCATTGGACTTCTAGAATTTTAACAAGAAACATTAGAACATTTTTTAATATTAAATATTAATATTGAAAGAGCTGCGCGCTCCAAGGAGGTGTTTCGTGCTCTCTAACCCTATTAATTTATTTGCTGATTTTATTATTATTACTGCTTTCTATTCTTTCTGTCAGAATTTTTCTCGTTGAAGATTTGGTTCCACATCCATGTGATCATTTGCTGTTGTTCTTTTTAGAAATATGATTCGGTCAATTCTGTTAATTGATTGAATTGGATAGAATTTATTTAAATTCCGATTGATTGGTTGGGTATTTACATTTTTTAGTGTTAATGTATTAAACATTAGGTATAACTAATATCCTTTTTCAACACTTTTAGTTTTATCACTCCGAAATTAAAATATTACATTTTATTCCGTTTTACACATCTAAATATAAGAGAAATGTACTAAGGAATATAGAATCATAATTTTAAGGATATTTGTAGTTTCACAATTTGGATATCGAAGTAAATTTTACAAAAGCAACTATATTAGCAATATTCTACTCGGGTTATCTAAAGAAACCTAACTTCTAGTTAGGTGAATAAGAAAAGAGTGTGATGAAATGTTGTAAAATTAACATAGAAATAAATAAGCTTTCGTCATTATCAGTTAAATGTTTTCGTCTATTTTTAGTAAATTAATATATTTAGACAGCTTGATAAAGGCTAGAATTTTGATGAATATAACATTATAAAATTACATTAAATGTCTGATTTTTTTAATTACCTATTATGTGCTAGAAGTTTAGATATTTCTTTAGCTAAAAAGAGACAAAAAAGTAATTTTCTTAGTAAAAAGTCAACTATACACTAAATTATCCTTATTTAATATGCTTATTTCATTCATAACAAAAAGAGAATTGATTAATAGAACTATTTTCCTTTAATGTATTACGAGAGATAAAAATATAGATAAACTCTAAGATAAGTTGATTTATATATATTTTCAACATTTATCCTAAATATTTAGGAAGAGAAACTTAGCACCAATCTTAAAAAATAAAACTAATACTATAAAGGTTCTTTCTAAATTGATAAAGTAACTCTTATGTGCTACTAATATTATAATTATAATTCTTTTAGAGATTATAAGATCAACTACTATATTTCATTAATTAAGTCCATTATCTTTAATTAATCAATTTATTTTTCCTTGAGTGTTTATTTTAGATATGTAAGCTTAGTTTGCTTTTTATTTTTGGCTTTATTTTTCCATTTGCATAACAGTTAAATATCAATCTAAGAAAAAAAATGGAAAAAAACCCGGGAATCTAAACCTTGAATTCTAACCTTAAAGATCAATCTTAAGTCTCAGTTAACTAACAAGAACCAAGAATTCAAAAAAGATAAATCTACTCCTGTTAAGGATTGGGAAATACGGAATTTCCTAGCAAACTGAAAAAGCTTGAGAAACCCCACGAGCAAGACATTATTTAGCTTTATTCATTAATTGAGAAAATGAATTCCGAAATATAGATCCTGAAGGCGGAAAACTTGAATCTTCGGCTTCTTTTGTAAGATAGAAAAAAGGAAGATCAAGACTTGGTAAGTAAAGTTTAGTTTTAAATTGAAGCCTTAACTTCTTAATTTGAACTATTAGAAAAAAACCTAGAAGTAAATCAATAAAAAATTAAAGAAGAAATTCGATTACCAATCAAAAAAAACTAACTTCAATCAGAAAAGATGGAAATTTAAAAAATGTAAACAGAATAAAAATTTTAATTCAAGCCCTTAATAAAACGTTGCTATTGTTGTCAAAAGGCTGGACATTTTTGGAGGTAATGTCCGAAGTGAAGAAGAGTGCTTGAGCAGCACCGTAAATAATTTGGAACATCGAGGAGGCTATATTGTAACTACTCTGGATGTATTTACAGAAAGAAGCTGATATTAGATGATTCAAGTGTGACACTAATCAAACAGGATCTTGGTAATTAATAGTAACAGAATAAATAGCTTTAAAAGGACAACAATGACCTTAGAATTTGTTTAGAGAAGCTGGAGAAAAATTACAAGAAGATGGAAGAACAATTCTATGAGCTTATTGAAGAGAAAGAAGAATTATCTCAGTTTGAATCTGATTTAGATGAAGACATGTACAGTTGAGTATTGAATATAGAAACTTTTATTGTCTTTAATTTGAGGAAACATTTCCTCTAATTAAAGATGACCCTAACCATTATAGTTAAAATTAATTAACAGTTAAATATTTTTCTGAGTTTTTATAAAACATGAAAAAAATTAGCTCCAAGCTTTCCATAAGTAGAATATACTCCTACATGTTGTAATTATAAATAAATCTTTAAATTAAATTAAATTAAAGTGTTAAAGAAGGATTGTCTACTTAAAAGCTTCCTATTTCCCTATCCAACCAATAGGAACTTGATCTCTAGGTGGTCTTCTCCTCCCTTCACTGTCAAGTTTTCGGAATGGTTGGCTCTTCATATAGCTTGTTTTCTTCTTATAAATTTCTCCATTCCTGGTTGGGCAAAATTAGGTTAGGTCATTCCATACTTTCTATTAAATCTTCTTTCTCTTCCAGCATCGTCTCCATAGGTGGTCTGTTCTATAAATAAAGCTAATTAAAATATATCCCTTTAAAGCATAATATATGAGTGACAGTTAAAATTAGTTAAAATAAGAACATTCAAAAGAAGAGTAATAATTCTAGAATCTATACATTCATAGAGATTAGGTTTTATAGCTTTATATTAAGAAGTTCTCTAATTCGATACCCTATTATTTATAGCAATTTATGGCTTAATAAATCATATTAGCTTTTATTAATTAATACTCTTTGCTTATTTATATAAATAGAGTATAAGATTATATCTCTTACTAAGAAGTCAGTTAGATAAGAGGCTATGGAGTAGTTTTAATATCTATCAACCTAAATAACGTTTTCAGTTTCGCTTTTTTAGGAGAGGTATAACAAATTTAAAAGCCTAGTATGACTTTAGTTTTATTGAGGCTTTGACTTAAATAGATTAATAAGTAACTAAGAGTGTTAATTTTGGTTGGTTATGAATAATAATATTTGGCTTAGATAAATAATAATCTAGTTGGTTTATAATAAGTATTGCTCTTGACTCTATAAAAATGAAAACTCTAATGATATGTTTATTGTTTTAACTTCCTATGAATAGGACAGCTTATGTTTAAGAAATGTTAGATACCTTGAGCATATTGTTTGTTAGAAGGAAATAAAAATATTAGTTTGACTTATCTAAGTTTAAGTTAAACTAAGGCTAATAAATAATGACTCAGCAACTTAAGAGATAAAAATGAGGCTAATTTTCAGAAGCATAAAATAATATAGATATTATTATAAATTGCTTAGATTAAACAAATCACTACAAACTTATATGAAAAGAGAATGATAAGCAATTGCTTAGTCAATTATAACAATAAAAATACTTATTAGAGAGATAAGTTCAATATTATCTATTCTCAAGGTTTGTATCAACTTTACAATTTAGAACAGCTTAAGAAACTTAGTTCTAAGCTCTCAAATAAGAATTTTTCAAATATTTCAAAAATCATCATTTTCATGCTAACATTCCTTATTTTAAGGCTATTAATTAAAAGTGGCATTATGGGAATAAAAATAAGATAGATAGCAAATAAATTATTTAGACCTTTTAAAATTATCAGCACGCAGTTTATAATGTGTGAACGTAATTTTTGATATTAGATAATAGATAATCTACTAAATACTTCTATCTCTACCTTTATAGTCATTAATCATTAAATCTCCTATTAACATATTAAATAATAAAATTCTTAATATTCACTTTTTATCTGCTACTGATTCTATCCAAAACTATATAGGTACAAAAAAAACTTTCAAACTGAGTGTAGTTAAATATTAGTTTTGATAGCTATAAGAGAGTTTTTTTTTTCTTTAGTGGCATAATTATTTGTATAATAAGAGTGGATAACTTCAATCAAGGAAATCAATTAAGAAAGATAGGAACATACATAATTACTATGCTTCTTTCAATTTCGCGTTAATTTAATCACAGCATTCCTAAAAGTCATGAATGAACGGGCTTAGCGTGAAACATTATTTTGAAAATCAAAGAAAATACCTTCCGATTCCTGATATTTTAAAATAGCCTAAAAATATATATTTATATAGTAAATTTAGCCAAGCTTAAAGAAAAAGAATAAGAGCCGTTTAAAACAGTCTTTTAATAGATCAATATATGAAGAATTTTTAGCTTAATATATTACATTTTTTTCAGTGGTTGAACTAACAAGCAAATAAGCTTTAAGCATAATAAACTTCCATATCATACCAGCTGGATTTAATTTTTCATAAAGCAAAACAAATTTTCACTTAAATTTGTTTTTTAAAAACTACACTTGAAACCTTCTTAATCAACCATATGAAAAAATAATGAAAATGCGTTTAATATAATAAGGATTTTAAAAGAAGATAATAAGAGGTGTAATCTTAAAGTAAACTATACAAATGTAGAAAATTAAGATATAAGAGATTCTAGTAGTTAAATAATTTCCTTATTATATATAGATGAAAATAAAACATATAATAAATCTTTTCTAGTACAGCTTTAATTTTTTAAAGCTTCCTTTTCTTCAATCATTTTTTAATAAGCTAGTATGTTTTATCTTAAGAACTAGCTATTTTGTAAAAGCATTTGTGATTTTTAAAGGATTTACTATTTTACTAGCGAGGTAGAAAAAACGCTAAAGTGTTTTGTTAACTTTTTGAAGTAAAATGTTAGTAAAAAATAAATAATATGGAAATAAAGCTTAATGCTAGATACTAGAGAGGTTATAAAGTAATCAGAGAAATACTAGTTAATTACCTATATTTCATTTGGTACTCCTCTAGAAAAATTAGAAATTAGTGGCCTTTTAATATTCTACTATTTAAATTATTACCTTAGACAAGCTTTGCTTTAAGAATAAATCATATTACATTAATAAAATGTTTATATCTTCAATTATGTAAGAGTAAAGCTAATTCCTAACTTAATAATCATTAGATATCTACATTACATTCAACTTTATAATTTACAGCTGGATTTAGATTTTAGGACGGAGTACTCTGCTTAGATGTTAAAAAATATTAGCACTTAAGTAGCTCAAGGCACTTTAATCTATTAAATACAATAAAGGTTTTTTAAGAATATTAGATTTCTATATAAATTTAAATTCTCCTTCAAGTACCGAGTATCGTAGTATTTGTTACTAATCGATTTAAGTGTAAATACATAAGAAAGTTAGAAAGTTCTATTTCTTGAAAGGATGATAAAATATCCAACCCATTTGAAAGATAGCTATAGTTTTCTTTCTGAGTACCATATTTTCTAAATTAGAGAAGAAATTTCTTTTTAGATTATTCCTTTAATAAAATGAATTTAACTTAATAACTTTTAAGTTATTGTGTAACAGACTGACTAGACATCATTTAATTAAGCAATCACACTCTATGTATCACTTTGTATTGATACTTCTAATTGAATTTAAATTAGACTTCTTAAAGTGAAGTCTCAATTTGACTAATTAAGAGGAAGTACGTTCACTGTCATATAATAAAGCAAGCTTTATAGTAACTTTAGTAGATAGATACCAGTATTTGAGGTAACTTGAGATATAGTTATATGATAAGGATTTAAAGACTTACTGACTTATATATACTTAACTGCTTCACTTTTTCATATCATTTGCCTAACTATCATTATCATTGAGATTTCATTGTTTTAGCATCTGACTCAAATGCTATTTAGTAAGTTACAAGAATAAAGTAACTTAAGTAAATTTATTTATTTAGGTAGTTGGTTTGCAATTAAGCTTTTAGCAAGATCTTCATAGTTCGATTTAAAAATATAAGTAAGCTGTGGATTATACTTATTAATGAATAGCAAAGGAATTAAGACAAAATTAATAGCTATCTTAATATCAAATCAGCTTAATAGAAAAGATAAAGCGCAATGATTTAGAACAGATATTAACATAAAAACAAAATATGGTCATTAAATCATCTACTAAATAACCAAACTAAAGGCTAAAGTCTTTCCATTTCTACTATACAGAAAAACCAAGGAATTCAGTAAGATGCTACATATTATAGTCAATCTTTAAATATAGTAAGGAGGGAATGTAGTAGATAAGTATTTATATTTATAACTTTACAACTAGCTTCAGAAACTTATTAATCAACTAAATCAATAAGATGACATTACATTAAAAAGTCATGCTTATGATATTTAAGTTAAATTAAATAAAAAGAAAAAATAAACTTTTAATTATATGATTAAGCTACTGATAACACTCAAACTACCAATTTTATTTTAACTATTTCCAGTTAAAAAATTATATGATTTAAAAGGCAGAACATATAATATCTTTTTTGATATCTGCTTTCTTTTTAAATGCCTTAATATATGAACTATATCCAGATATTTAGTTGTTTAAGAACGATATTTCAATAAAATTATCTCGTTTCATAAAAAATTTCTAAAATAAATGCTCTAAAGATTTTAATTAATTCCTTTACTAATAACCAAAGAAGCATTATATTTTCTTTTATGCTTATACTTTAATCAAGCCTTAAAAGGGAAAAAATTAATAATTTGAAACAAAATAGAATATCAGTCTGAATAACAACATGCTCTTCTTAATTATTTAGTTATCACAATAGCATACAGCAAAAATCTCTAATAGTACTTACAAATTATACTTTTAACCTTCCATAAAGCCAACTACATTCCTTTGCAACAGTTAATTTACCTCTTACTATATCTCTTATATTAAAACCAAAAAGTAAGCGAAATGAGTAGAAGTTAGAAATAAAATAACCATGATACATTAATTTTAGAGGTTTATGATATATGATAGTTGATGTTTACCTTTATTTTTACACTAGAAGGGATAATTTTTTCATTATTTATATTTTAATAAGTTTTAAATTATAATTTTAGCTTAGTCACTTACTCTTTATAATGCTTTAAGGTTTCGATGCTATTCAGTTCATTATAAGATAGAATAGAAAAGTAGCTTTTAGAAAAAAACTTGTTCCGTTTAAGGATAGAGAAGCTTTGGAGGAGAATGATAAGAAATAATTTGATAATTCTTTCCTTTTTTTTTTTATAAAAAATGGGGTTGGAAATCTCATGCTTGATAAAATCGTGAAAACAAGAAGTAGAACTTGGAAGAAATCGAGAATTATGAAGATGAATATTTGAATTCAGAGCTCTCAATTTTAACAGTGGAAATGACAGAGGAAAGAAAAGATTGGAATAGAATCTTTGTGGACTTAAGATCAGTTCCTTTTAAAAATGTGCAGGCGAAACTTTCATATTACGAAGATTTGGAAAATGATTTTACCTTTGATAACTTGCAGTTAAATCACGAATAGTATGATTTATGCTAAAATATGTCCTTAATACTGTTCTCTAGTAAAAGTTTACTCAGTTTGTTTTTTAGATGAAAAGCTAAAGTTCCAAAATATCTGATAAATAAGTTGATTGTCTACAAAGGCTAAATCATCCTTTTCTTACTTCTTCTGTGGAATATTCTTAAGATAAAAAAGTTTACTATAGTAATGGATTAACTACCAAACTATTCATTGAAAGGTATTATCAATTAACTAAAAAAATTTGAAGAAATCAAAATTCATATGCTATGATATTCCTTATTACTTTTAGCTCACTACCTTCGTTAGAATAAAGCCCTTCTTTTTAGTTTTACTCCTGAAAATATTTTTATTTACAATCCAAAAAAGGATTTAAGATAATAAAACTAGCAAGATTTACAGAATCAGTTAAATTCGATTACCAACTCCAAGCAAATCTATCGAGAAACAGTTTGACTAAGATTATTACTTTTCAGATTATCTTTACGATTACTCTCAAATGTAAACTGCTCAGCTGATATATTTGCAATAGGAGTAATTCTCTTATAGATGGCGTTAGGAGTTCGTCCTAAAAACATGATTAAAGGATGAGAGTAAAATATACAGGATAAAAAGAAAAATAAGCACGAGCTACTTTCTCAGTTACTATTGGAAAACAAAAAGTATATGTCTTAAGCATAATTCGATGTATTTTAAATATGTTTTCAATAGGATACCTAAAAGCGTAATTAATCATCATAAATATAAAAACTAGGATTTTTATAGGCTAAATAATCACTTAAGAGACAGAACAGAGAGTTCTTTTAGAAGCTTACATTATATTCTAAGCTTAACATCTGGCAAAGAATTATCTTCTAGTTTATCATGTTGAAAATATTCAAATCTCAGTCAAAAATTAAATACGATCAATCCTTTTTAAGACTGGAAAAGCAAGGAAAATGTTTCATAACTGAATCAGTTTATAATAGATCCTACTTAATATAAAACAGGATAACTAAATTTATTACGATATCTACTCTTCTGGAAAGAGCCTTTTACCTTGTTTTAGTAACTGTTCTTAGTAATAGATACAACAGAGGATGGAGAATTCAACTTCAGTGGTATTTTTGTTGTATTAAGAATACCTAGTTACGCATATTTTTTGTAATATCAGTTCACAAGAAATAGATTTGACTTTAGATTTCCTTTTTCATAGATGGATATAGTAATATTTTATACAGGATAAATAAGATTTAATATAATTAAAGTATTTCCAAAATTCCCAATTTTCGTAAAAGATAGTAAAAAGCTCTATTAAATTTCCTTAAAGAACTTGATTTGGATTAAAGAAAACAATTAACTAGACAGTAGTTTGTGGATGGAATCAAGAGTTAAAAAAGAAACGAATTTTAAAGCCCTAAGTAAATCTATTCAAAATTAAAACTTTGACTAAAAGTATTTGATACGCTTTATTACTCTTGACCTTTAAACTTTTATTAATTTTATCTATTTTGCCTTTTTCTTTTTTAATTATTATGAATAATTAGTACTCTTTACCCAAAAAATATCCTTTAGGACTAATATTTTTAATTTCATTATTTAAATTAATATAGATTGTGAGCGATCTAAGCTAATGACTCTTATATCTTGAATATAAAGTAAATAAGTTAATCTCATTATAATCATTTTAATTTTATTAGTATCCTCTTTTTATATTTTAGTCAATATCATAACAAAACGGCACTAAACTAGTTATTTTCCCTTCATTCTGTTTATAGATTTAGTGATATATCATTCATAATATTTTAGCTATTCAAGCATTAGTACTAGCATGCTAAATTTTTCTTTAATTACATATAATATTTCTTAAAAGCTAAGCTTAGACAAAAATTGAGAATACTAAAATCTCAGCTGGTGTTTAACTCTCTTCTTATTTAATGACTATAAAGATATCCATACAGAACGTTATATGATAAGTATAAAATATTAATCTTAAAGTTTCTCAGAAAGTAGTTATGATTAGATGACTAACGAATATTACTTTCCTTTACTTTTATATTTGATATAACCTTTGTTGAAATCACTCCAAATTTATATTTGATATAAGTATTGATAAGTTTAACATTGCTAATGATTAAGTTATCGCTTCCAATATTATCCTGTTGATAATTAAAAAAAAATGGACATTCGCCTTTCCACTCTCAGTCTATATTATCGATAGATAGACGAATATTAATTATGACTAAATTAATAGGAGTCTTTCTAACTTAAGTATTGATAAGTTTAACTATTTATTGCATGTTGACGAAAAGATTTCTCCAAAGAATCATGGATTAAGTCAAAAATATCGCTTCCAATATTATCTGGAGATACTTTCTCTTTAAAAGACAGAAGATCCTTCTTACTATCCCATGCTATAAAACATATGTATAGTAGGCCTATTTATAAAGCCTTTTATTTCTTCAATTTTATATGAAAAAGGTATAAATAAAGCTTAATAAAACTTGAAAGTTATAAAATCATTTAAATAGAACATAATGAATCAATATTATATAACTAAATAGTAATAGAATAAGTAGTCTCATGATCAGTGAGGTTATAGGTCTATTTATCTAATTGATTGATTATATCTTAATGGTAATAATTAGATAAAGCTAAGTAGGTATGTGAATGTTAAAGAGATACTAACATATAGAAGAGAATTAAATTTGCTAATTTTTCATTTAAGAAAAATTAGTCTAAATGCAAAGCTTTGCTTTAGATAGGAAAATAGGCTTTTAATTAAGAACATGAGGATATCAAATTAAATCTTGCGGGATTTTTTAATAATGGTTGGGATTAGTGGAGAAAGAGAAGAATGGATACAATGTGACTAACTTAGCTTCATGTTATATAGAAAAATAATAAATAAATATTCTAAAATAGCAGAGAATGGAATAGCAATGTATGAGAGTCTATATATTTTAGTTTTCTTAATGGCAATCATCAGTTTATTAACTCTTAACTGATACTTTAGTATCGAAATCATATTTTTTAATTTCTAAATAAGATTGATTTGTTTCTAAGAGGTTTTATGAATAAATAACAATTTAGGATTTTTGAGGAAGCATAAGCCTTGAAAAAATAGGATGTAGGTATTTATATCAACAAACTTTCAAATACTCTAGTTAAGTCTAAAATTATAAGCTTTAAAACTGGGCGATTTACATTTTGTTTAAAGACAATAAATATAAAAAAGAAAATAGTAAATATAATTCACCTCTTATCTCTTTCCCTTAGCTTCTCAGTAAAATACTAAGTAATGAAAATTCTTCCTTAATATACTTTCATAGATGAAATTAATTAAACGATATATTTGTTATATTTAAAGATACTAAGCTATTTAAATCCTAAATAGAGATTAACTAAATACCTTTAGCTTATATCTTATCCAAATTTCTCCTTTAATTTTTTAACTTAGATAGAGAAAAATGAATTAAGTTGGTTATCCTATTTATTCGCTTTTAAAGGTATTATGTAAAATCATTGGAATAAGTAAAAAATAGATCCCTTTCGCAGCACAAATTACAGAAATATAGACAAACTCAGTAAAGATTAATGAATATTTCTCTTATAGTCTGCTACCTTCTCTATTCACATAATATGAATAAAGAGATATAATAGGATCACATTGAATAAAATGTTGACTATATCAATTTCCAGATTTGTTAATTATTTTTCTCTTAATGAAAGAAAATAAAAAAATAAACTGATAGCATAACTAAAAAGCTAAAATAGCCTGTATTATAATAGTGTAGTATATAAGATAAAACTTAATTAGTTCTGGAAATAATTTATCATATAGTTTATTTTTATAATTTAAAAGCATAAATAAAGTAAAATAATAAGCCTTATTATATACCATTTAATCAATATTTTAATACTTTTTATCTATTAAACTACTAATACAATAAAAATAATTTTATAACATCATATCATTGTAATTTTTCGATTTCTCTATTTTATATTCATTATAATAATGGAGAATCTATAATTATCATTCTCTGATCTGAAAATATAATTTGATATAAAAGCTAATAATCTAGTAACTTAATTAGTTTAAATGTCTTTCAAATATTATAATAAAAATATCATCAATTTACTATTTTATAAGGCAAGTAAAGCTAATTTTTAGTTTAATTTTTAAATAAAACTCTAATAAATTTCTAAATATACTACTATCTAAATTATGAATATCTTTAACCTATATTTATAATTATTATTCTTATTTATTTTATACTTTTTTGATAATATATTTAAAATTTATTATCTAATCTAAGGAGATTTTATTTCATAATTACTCTATTTAAACTACAATCAATAAATAGTATAATCAAGATAATTAAAATTATTCTTGCTGCTTAAAGAAAAATCTTCTTTGCTGGTAATATTTTATGAACTAATGCTTAATTTAAATATACTCTTAAATAGTAAATTATTTAACTAGATGGTATTTTTATTTATCAATATCTAGTTAAATATTTTTAATTATATATCATCAAACAAATGTTTACTTAATTTATATCTGGCTATCTTTCCTCCAGTCTCTCTTAAATTAATCTATTTAAGTTTTATTTTTACTAATAAATTAAAATATTTAGCCATTACTCATATTTACTTTAAAATTTTATAATACCCTGAATCAACATTATTTAATACTCTTTATATTTACAAATTAGTATTAAAATTAAAAATTATTAACTATCCAATTAATCTTAACTATTTGCTTATTTAATTAGTTTTTCTTTTAAGAGACTATTAATTATTGCTTTAGATATAAAAATTAATTTAAATATAGTTAAGACAAAAGCTATGTATTAGATATGCCACAAGTGACTAAAATAGTGATATTCGTTCTAGATTTATTATTATTTTCATACGATTAAGATATTAACTATTAATGGAAAGCTATGAGAGTATATATGCTTATTAGATAGATAGAAACTAAGGTAAAGAAATTTAGAAATAAAGAGTTTATATTTATTTAAATGATTCTATTAATTAAATGAAATGTAGATATGGGAAGTGATATTCCCATTATATATTACAAGCTAATTTATTAATAAGAAAATATGAGGATTATTTCATTTTTTCATACTTCTTTTTATTTTATTTAAGATAAAAAAGAATAAATGTAAAGTTACAAAATATCTATAATTTTACTAAGATAAATTAAGGATCTAAACCAGAAATAAAGTAATAGTAACTGGAATCTTAGACATCAAGTCAAGTTAAAAAACTACGAGAAATTAAAATAATAATTCGATAATTACAATGGACAATAAATCCACATAGTAGTAATAAGACAGAGATAGATAAATATATACACACAGGTATATCAAATCTAATATTTTAATAAAAAAGAGAATATATGATTCATACAATAAATAGCTTAATTTAAAAAACTCACACTTACGTAAGAAATTGTTAAAAATAAAAATTGAAAAAGTATAATAATTTTATCCATAATCTTAATCTAATTTAGATAGGAATTTTTAATGATGTCTGAAATAAATAAGATAGTTCTCTTGATTTTTAAAGTAAAAGAATAAAAAATGCAAAAAAAAAGATAAATCAAAGATTGGAAAAACTTAATATTCTATTCTTACAAAATAATAACAGAATTTAAGTTAAAAATTGTTAATTTTGTAAATCTTCCTAGAATCTGATAAATGAAGACTTAGCTTCAAAAGTAAATAAAAATATTTGAAGTTAGTTATCAATAATAAAAATTTCAATCGAAGTTTATTAAAGAAAACAATTTTAACTCAATGATTATTTCAAAATTGGATGATGAGACTTTAAGAATTTTTTAACTTTCAATGTGCTTTTAAAGAAACATATGATTAAAATAGCACTACAGAAGACGTTGGATTTTAGTGGTATATGTGATTTGCTTGAAATATTCTGGTTTACATAATAAAATAAATAAAATTAGCTAAGTTTATTAGATAAATTGTTATCGTTCACTGCAAGCTTTTTCGAAACCATCGATATAGCATTTTAAATTAATTTCTTTCATAAAAAGCAAAATTTTTGAGTTAAAATTAAAATTATTTGGCTTCATTAAATTTTTTCATTAAAGCTTGCTAAAATTAAAAAATATCTTATTTTTCAATAAAAAAAAACAAAAATTTGTAATTTTTAAACTTTTGATTTCAAAATAAATTAAGTAATTATTTAATAAAAGGTTTAAATGTAAGATATTATAAAAACTTATAAAATAATTTTTAAGATCCTTCAAGAGATTATTCGTTATAATGTTTAAGATCCTTAAGTTGATATGAAACCTATTATCAATCTATTAGTATATTTCTTTTACTTATTGAAATCAACTTAAATAAAGCGTAATATTATATATTATTTCAAAATTATTAATAGTGTAAATAATAAAAACTTTAGATATATCAAAAGTTATTAATATATATTAAAACTAATACTTATTTACTAAATAGATAATATAATCTATTATTATATATTTTATATGAAGACTAGTATTATTCGGTAAATCAGATACTTTTATCATTTTTTTATTTCTTATTTAATTGAACAAATTTTCTATATAAGAGTGAAACAAGCAAGACTCTATCATTTATGAAAAATAATTGCTATATATTATATTTTTATAGAATGTTGATTGAACCATCTGGTATTTTTTAAGGTATGTACTTAAATTCTAATACTAATTTAAATAACTATTAATCATTAAGATTCATTTTAAGTTCTAGGGCATCAAATGAATTTCATAGTTATCTTAATAAGTTTTATTAAAGAAAATAAAATAAGTATCACTAAAATAAATAATCTTTAATATCTAATAGATAAAATAGATTTTTATCCAATAAAATTAAGCTTTCTACTTTCACTTAGCAATTTAATTAGAATAGCTATATCAACTTTAATAATTTATTATACTTTATAAAATGATTTTTCACTTATAATATTTAGTTACTTAACAAGTAGGATTATTAAAAGACTAAGGTAATTGATCTTAAACTATATTTGGTTGTGCTTATTGCGATTCTTACTGCTTATTTGTTTAAAGTGCTAAACTAATTAATAAGTAAAACAGATGTGTTGATTAATGTGATGGAGATTAATATTTACCTTTTAATGAAACTATATGCTTAACTTGTGCATTAAATTTGCAAGGATATAAAAATGTAGTCTTAATGGAACAGTTTGCATACAATATTACAAAGAGTATTCATTATAAAATGGAATTTGTATTAAGTGTCCTATTGGATATTAAGATTACAATAATATTGGTATATGCTTACCATATTCAGAAGCAATATAAGATTGTTAACTATGTTAATTAGACAAACCAGAGTGTTTATTTTGTATATACAGCAAATTTTTATTAGATGGAAAGTGTTTTGATAATCGTGGAGAAAATAAATTAACTTAAATTTAGCATAAAGTTCAATTAAATCATTGACAAGATTTTAGCAAATAAAACAAGCAAAAAGCAAATTTCATAACTATTTTCAATTTATTTCGCCATTTAAAGTCTCATAATGAAATTAGCATTTAAGTAAAATTATTTGAACATTTTTATCTAATCAAATGCTTATCTTAAGACTACTAATTAATAAAATCCATACAAATGCTAGGATTTTTCATACTTAATTAGCTATTGCGATGAATGCCCCTTAAATGCTTTAATCTGTCTTAAATGTACAAGGGGATACATACTATACGATAATTATTGCAAATAAAAATGTGATCAAGGTTACTAAGATTATTCCTAAAGTGGTATTTGTAACAACTGTTCTGATGTTCTTCCAAGTTGTTCAAATTGTGACTAAAGTAAAGTTAAATGCTTAGAATGTTATTACTGATCTCATCTTACAATTGAAGCTTGCATAAATTACTGTTAATATGATTAAATATAATATAAATTAGTATTAATGGCTATTGTATTACATATAATCATAAAGTACCTGGCTGTAAAATATGTAATAATAAGGGATAAAATTGCAAAGAATGCGAACTAGACAATAAAATTTACAAAGAATATTGCTATTAAACATTTCCTTTTTATGAAAATGTAAATAGAATATGTGAATCTTTTTGTAAAGCATGAAATTGAAAATAACGTGTTGAATGTGGTTAAGGTTATTACTTAAAACATAATGAGTGCTATTAGTGTAGTGACAATATACCGGGTTACGATATTTGAAGTTTAGATGGAGTAACATGCTACAAATGTTTAGGTTCTTTTAATCTATCAAATATAAACTCTAAAGATAAATCTTTAGCATAATTTTTATATTAAGATTATAATAAAACTGGAGTATTTTAAAAATGCTTTTAAGCTAATTCTGGTTGTTTATACTGCGATAATAATGAACCTATTTGTTTAAAATGTGAAAATAAACTATTAAGTAAAAACAGATGTGTAGATTAGTGTGACGGCGATGAATATGCTTTTAATGAAACAACATGCTATCCTTGTACTTTTACTATTTAAGGGTGTAAAAAATGTAATATTTAAGGAATAATATGTATGTAATGCTATGAAGGATATTCACTTTAGAATGGTATGTGCTTTGAATTTCTTTTAGGTTATTAAGATTATAATAATAAAGGTAGATGCTTATCTCGCTCAGAAGAAATAAAAGACTGCTTATTGTGTCAAGCAGGTATAAAAAGAATGCTTATTTTGTGCTTATAGTAAAAGTGTCAAATGGAAATTGTGTTGATCTTTGCTAAGAAGATCTTATAAGCTACGACTTTTATTATTATAAAACAGGATGAATCTTAGAATTTTTAAGAAATAGACTTTAATTCAGAAGAAAGAACGAATAAAAAACAATGTTGTTTATTCTTTAAAATAATTGAGAAATCTTTAAATTAAATACAGTATAGACTATACTTTTGAAAGTCCAATTTAGGTATAAAACTAAGAATGCTTGGTTTGCATTAATACAGTATATGGTTGCTCAGAATGTAATTAATAAAATAATGTTTGTATAAAATATTAAGAAGGATACAAATTTTTATAATGGTTAATGCTAATAATCCTGTTCCTAATAGTTTTAAGATTATGATGAAGATAGCATAAGTTAAGAATGTAACTAAGCTATTTATGGTTGTTAAACATATAGTTAAAATTCAATTTAATGCTTAAAAAGTTATGATTAACAAAGTTTAGTTGATGAAACATGTGTAGATATATGTGAATAAGGATTTTATTTAGAATGAGATTAGTAAGGTAATCAAGAATGCGTTCTATGCTAAAATCGATTTTAAAACTGTGAAATCTGTGATAAAAATAATTGAAAATGTACTAAATGCTTATACAATTTGTTTTTGCTTGAAGGAGAATGCTATCGAGATTGTCCTGATGGATATAAATTATCAATAGAAAAAGAACAGTGTGTTTCTCTTTTCAAGTAATAATATGGAAATGATTGTATAGGTTTTGAAAGTGGATATTTTTTAATGGAAATTAAATGATATGAGTGTAACAAGAAAAGGTCTAATTGTATAAAATGTCATTATCAAGGGAATATTTGCGAATAGTGTAAAGATAAAATGATGTTATTTGATGGTATGTGCTGATCGTTATGACAAAATTTAAACCTACAAAGTTATAATGATTCTTAAATTTGCAGTCTTTGCTCTTAATATTTACCTAACTGTAGTTACTGCGATTCTAAGCTTCCTATCTGCTTATAAAGTGAAAATAAACTTTTAAGTAAAAACAGACGTGTAAATTAATGTGATGATGATGATTTTTTACGTTCTAAAGGAACTTAATGCATATCTTGTGCTTTTATTAACAAGGATGTAAAATATGTAGCTATTAAGATACATTTTGTACATAATGCTATGAAGGATATTCATTATAAAACGGAATCTGTATTTAATGTCCTTTTGGATACTAAGACTATAATAGTACCGGTAGATGCTTATCTTGCTAATAATCAATATCTGATTGTTTTCTATGTCAAGCAGATAAAAAAGAATGTTTGCTTCGTAATGATTAAAAAGTTTTATCTAGTGCTAATGTTTAAACATTAAGCATAATGTTAGTATTCATAGAATTAATTAATTGATTATAACTAATTTTTCAACACGTTTTTAGATATAAAAGTAAATTATTCGATACCATATGATGAAAGTATCTTCTATTTCTCATATTTTACTTGTTAGTATTAAGCAAAAGAATATTATTAGTAGTACTATTATTCTACTAAATTCACTATTTAGTTTTTTTCAAAATTAGTGCTAGTGTACAAATTGTTCTTAAATGATTGAAAATTGTTAATCTTGCAATCCCAAAAATAATTATGCTATTAATGCGCCGAAGGATATATATTATTCGATAATTAATGCTTTAAAAACGGCTCCTTAAGATATTTTTCTAGCGATGGAGAAAATTGCTTACCATGTTAAGATTCTATAAAAAATAGCAAGAGATGTAGTATAAATGGTCAAATATGTAAATAATGTAAGAAATAATATGATTTGAATAATAATACATGCTCGAAGGTATGTCCTAATGTCTTATAACCAGATGAAAATGAAAAGTGCGATCTTAATTGTATTAAGCAAAATAATAATATTTGTTTATAATGTAATGAAGACTTTTATTTATACAATCATACTTGATACAGTTGTAATTAAAAAGTTCGAAATTGCTTTTAATGTGATTAGGCCGAAAATAAAGGTAATAAATGCTAGTAAAATTTCAAGTGATTTAATAATACTTGATTATCTAGTTGCTCTGCTAACTACTAGGATTATCAAGGTAATGGAAAATGTCAAAATTGCTAAGATAAATTCCCAGATAGTATTTAATATGACTAATCATAACCTTTATGCCTTTCTTGTGTAAGTAAATTATTAGCAAATGGTAAATTTGCAGATAATTGTCCTAAAGGATAATTTAATCTTCTCCAAAGGAAGATATGTAAAGCTTGTAGCAATTTCGTTTTATATTGCTAAAATGTAGCTAAGATGGTACAAATTATTATAAATGTGTTTTTGGTTATAATTAATATAATAATTAATGCATTTAATCGCTATGCTCTTAATCATAATAAGATCATGAAGGTAGTAGAATTTTTTAAAATGCTCAGTTGCAATACCATTCTTTATTTCTTGTAATTAAACTAACCCATATTGCAATGGCTGCACTATCAAATACTTAACAAGCAGAATTTGCTCAGATAAATGCTCAGAGAGATATCAAGATAAAGACATAGATAAAAAATGCTAGCCTTGCCAATAAGTATTTTCAAATTGAGAAAAATGCCCTTAAGATGGATAATAATGCTTGAATTGCGAATATCCTTACAATCTATCCTAGAGCTAATGTTATTTATCTTGTTCTCTAGGATTTCAAGATTTTGATGGAGATAAAAAATGTGAGCTATGTTCTTATCAATGGTCTTTTTGCTCTAAATGCAATGATACTTAGTGTTTAGCTTTTAATAAAAAAGAAGGACTAAGGTTAGATAAAACTTGCTAAGATACATATGGTACAAATGAATAAGATGCTGATAAAGATTAAATTTGTAACGTTTGCTCAATCTAGTTAAGGATTATGCTTAATGTAATAATTAAGGACAGTGAAATCAGTGTGAAAATTAAGTTGTCTAAGCATACTTGTGTTGATACTGTCCTGAAACAGAGTAGGATAAAGATTAAGATATAAATGTGAAAAATTGCGGCAAAGTAGTACCAAACTGCGAAAAATGTACGGAAATGGGAATTTGTAACAAAAGTGAAGGATTTTATAAATATAAACTTGATAAAGCATGCTTTTTATTTTGCGGTCCTAAAGAATATTGTTGGTAAGAGAACTTGCTAAATATGCTAAAACATAATATCACATTGTAAAGAATGTTTAGAAGATGACTCATCCTGTACAAAATGCACAGATAATAAAAAATTGTATGAAGATAGATGCACAGATGAATATCCCTCTTACTTAGTTGATTAAGAAGGTATGTTCCAATAAATATGTTCATCTGATTACTATGCTAATTTATAAATACTATGCTAAAATATTATTAAAATTGAAAAGTTGTGAATCTAAAGTTAGTTAGTGTACAAGTTAAACCAAGGCTGGTATATTTCTTAGAAAACTTTTAAAAAGAGTAGTAAGTGAATAGAATGTTTAGAATGTTAAGATTATTGTACAATATGTGCAGATGGAAAATATGATTTATAAGGTTAATGTAAAAACAGTTGTGGTGATCATTATTATAGCGATTTAAATAAACGTTGTCTCTATTGTGATCCTCCATGCTATAAGTGTGAAAAAGAAGCTAAAAATTTTACTGCTTGTTTATGTTGGTCTAATGATAAATATTTTCTATAAAAGGACAAAGCAACTAATTATGGAAAATGTGTACAAACTTGCTGACCAAAATATTATTGCAACACTTCTTAATGCACATGTGATCAATGTAATTCTTAGTGTTTAACTTGTGTCTAGAAAGTCAATTGTTTATCTTGAGATCTTAGTAGCAATTTTAATCATTTATTATTTTTTGATGGAACTTCATTCAATTCGAATAAATGCGTTAGTAACTGTGACTATGATGAATATTAATATGGTTGGATAAATGATGATACTACAGGTATCTATAAACTGAAAGAAAAAGAAATTTCAATTAGAAATCTAATAGAAGAAATTAATTAAACTGGTATGTATGATTTGAAATTACTTTCAATGTAATCCCAAAAGAAAATTCATTAAAACTTTATTTATAGATTTATGAAGATTCTTGATAAAACTCTAATTGAAATATAATTTCTACTTAAAATAAAGCAGATAAAGTATAAATTTAGTCGACTAGATCTTATTGCAACTTTAAGTCTAAGTATTTCTCAAAACAATCTACTTACAATGCCACTATACAAGATATTTCAATTTTATCTCATTCACTTAGTCTTAAGATTTAGATTAAACAAAGTAAATGGAAAATAGCTTAAGAAGGTAACTATTTTTATGATTATCTAAACCATTTAGTGTTCCATTACTAATGAAACATATGGAAGTTCATCAGGGCCTGTTTCTTAAATTAAGAAGAAAATGAATATGTTTTTGATGAAGATCTAGGAGCTGAAGCAAAATACATGTAGAGTCATTCAATATAAGATTAAACTAAAATTTAAAATTAAAAAAATAAAATAAGATGAAAATATATAAAACTCAGATTTAAGGTGATCATTCATATAGCTTAATAAAAAAAGATCTGCTTTTAAAGTCTTAAAAACAATAATCTTAAAATAAAATAAAATAAAAAAAATCTTTAAAAGAGATTGGTAAAGAAAAATGTTCATTTTTTTAATTTTAAAAATATAACAAAATATCTATTATAACAAGAAAAAGTAGAAGTATAATTTAAATTAGATTTTAACACTTTAAATATATACTGCATAGCAAAAAAAAAATGCTATAGAAAATTAGCAAACTTATTAAATATAATAAATATATTCTTCAGAACATTAAAATAGAAAGAAAAAAATTTTAATTCTAAAGTAAAATAAAAAAATGACAATGACTTTAAAAAAATAAATCGATTTAATTATATTAAAGATCATAGTAAGTTTCTTTGAAAAAAAAAACTTAATCTTTTAATAAAATTATAAAAAAAATAAATAACTTCAGAAGAGAACTAATATTATTGTTTAAATGGAAAAAATAAATTAAAAGTTTTATATAAAAAAATAAGAAAATAAAAAAGGCAAAGAAAAATTTTTCAACGATTTTTCAATTTTATTTATCTTCATTTTATTTTTCGACGATTTTAAAAAAATTCAATTCTCATCTTTTCATTTACCCTTTAATTCTTGCTTCATATCTTTATTATTTTTTTTATTATTCCTCTACTCTAATATTCACATCTTTACCTTACTATTCTAAACAACTATTAATTTCTATATCACCTTTAAAAAAATAATTTTCTTAAAAGACAAATCTTTTAAGACATCACTTCTTAACTTACTTAATATTTTACTTAATATTTTACCTTTTCTTACTTTCGTTCATATTTTTTCAAAGAAACATTAATATCCAATCTATAACACATTATCATCTAAACTGCTCATTTTTATCAATTTTCCATCATACATTTTTTTTCCATCTTTTTTACGATTTTATTTTATTTTTCTTCATTTTATTTTTCGACGATTTTAAAAAAATTCAATTCTCATCTTTTCATTTACACTTTAATTCTTGCTTCATATCTTTATTATTTTTTTTATTATTCCTCTACTCTAATATTCACATCTTTACCTTACTATTCTAAACAACTATTAATTTCTATATCACCTTTAAAAAAATAATTTTCTTAAAAGACAAATCTTTTAAGACATTTCATATTTCTATTTTCTCAAATTTGATCTACTTGCAATGATTTGACATCATTGATATTGTTAACTTATTTAAAATGTTTCTTAAGTGTAATCTTTTTTTTCTAGCCTTTATTTTTTATTTTATTTCTTGATTTATAAATGTTTTTTATTTTTATTAACGAAATTTTAAATTTACTTTATGGTCTATATACGAGTTTTTTTATTTTTTTAATTCTCTCTATTACGTGATTAGCTTACTACCTTGTTTTTTTTTTATCAACTAACTTATATTTTATGTTCAATTTTTATTGTAATTCTTTTTAATTTAAAAATCTTTTAGTTTGATTATTTCTCTTAATATATTTTTTTTATATTTATTACTTCATTTGATCCACAGGTAAGTAAGATACAATTTGTGATAATGATCCTTTTTTTACTATTTATGTATTCATTTTAATTCAACTACTCTTTATTAAACTTTATGATTTCCTATTTTTTTTTAATTTTTTGATGAACTAGAGAATAGATGAATATCACATGAAATCTTGATTTCTTTTTCTTAATATGAATACCTTTAAGTTTTACGATTTTTTTGTATTATTTTGAATTTCAATATTTGTTCGATTTATAAAATTTTTCACTTGCAAGGAATTGAAAAAGCGGGTTAAAACGAATTACGTACTACAGGGTCGGCTTTTCATTTAACATTTACATTTTCTCGATTGACTATATGTTTTCAATTTTAAAAGATTTTTCTTTGATCCACTTGCCAGTATCTGACAATCATGTGAGAATGAATTTCTATTTACTTATTATGAATGTCCTATAATCGTTAAATTATTATATACTTTTTGAAATATGATTTGATAGTTTTATCATTTGATCCACTATAAAGTAATTGACCATCAGTTAAATTAAAATAATTTACTTAGTATGAATGTCCTTTAAGTTTAACTTTTCTTGAAATCTTTGATATTCTTATTTTTTAGATTTTAATTTGATCCACTAGCAAGGAATTGACCATCAGGTGATAATAAATATTTTTTATTTAATTTAGATAACTTTAAGATTAACGATTTCTTGGTTATCTTATTTATTTTCATTTAAGAATTGATTCATTAAAGTTTCAAAAATGTTTATATTTATAGTATATACTTATGTTTTTTTAATAATTTTTATATTTTTTGATATATTTTTATATTTATTTAATAATTTATTTAATAATTTATTTATTTTGAATTTCGATTATAAAAGTTTTAAGTTTTTTAAAGTTTTGCAGTCATCATTCCAATTATTGAGTCTAACTTCTGCTCTTATAAGTCGATCTTCTCCTAGATCAAATCCACTTTTTGCATCTTCTCCTAGATAGAATCCATCTTCTCCTAGATAGAATCCATCTTCTCCTAGATAGAATCCATCTTCTCCTAGATAGAATCCATCTTCTCCTAGATAGAATCCATCTTCTCCTAGATCGTATCTACTTTTTTCATTTGCTTCTCAATAGAATTCAATTAGTTGTTCTTTTCTTCAATCTTTATATTTATTTTATTTTCAGTATTTTTTATGCATTCTCTTACATCCTCAACTTTGCCTTCTCATTCGAAACTATCTTCTTGGAATAAATTGTCACATATATGAAGATATTAGGCCTTATTTTGCTTATTTCCAAGTTAAAGGATCTATTCAATCTCAAGAATAACTTCAGTCATTTCTTGATAATCATAGTACACTTGCTAAATTTAAAATTCATTAAATGAATCTCCTAAAATAGAGATGATCATATTAAGCATTAGTACTACATTTAAAATAATAGCTAAAAAGAATGTAGTGTACTGAATGTCTAAATCATCTTTTATAAAATTATCAGATTCGCCTACTATTAATCCAAAAGAGGCTATTCATAAGTTTTTAAACGTAATATCATCACCTTTCGCTGTTACATTTAAAAGACCAAATGATAATGTTGTGTAAACTAGGATAGAAAGAAAATATCTTATTTTATAAAGAGAGTCAATAATCAGTTTTATATAATATCTAGTTTGAGAAAATGCTCTGAAACCAGTAATCCCACGTAGCACGTTTAAAAGTAAAAAAGTTCAATTAAACGTTTCGAATGCGATGTTGCTATATTAACAATAAATTCATGGTATCATACAAATAATTCTTGTTATATCAATAAGATTCCATGGATCCTTAAAATATTATATCTTTGTAGCTTTAACTTGTAACAACTCTCAAATCAATAAAACTAGGTTGACTGAAATCAATGAAACCAAATCTAGATATAAAAATTAAAAGGATTCATTCATCAACACAACAATTAAAAAAAGATTCATTCATATTAAAATAGAAAATCAAAACGTTATATATCATGACTAGTTTCACTTAAAATCGATGTAACTTCTTATTATCTTATGCTTATATAAATTTTTTTCCTAACAATTGAGAAAAGATTTTAATAAATCTATACTATTTTCAGATTCAGGCTCAGAGGGTAATTTAAATAAAGAAGTGGAAATTCTTAGATGCTCTTTAGGCTATATTTATGACCAGCTGTTTAAAGAACCAGGGCTATTACTTTTATCATTACCTTATTTATCATTCAGTTAATTTGATCTATTTTTATTTTTAAAAAGGTCAAAGTATTAAGCAAAATAATCGTAAAATTTAATGCGATTATTTGTTTCAATATCAAGAAACTCATGTACATTTTTATCAAAATAAAGACAGGAATTACAAAATTCATTTAATTTTAAAGAAGAGTTTGTAATAATAGAAGCAAAATCTTCCTCAAGAGAATAAAAACTAGATCGTAGTTATGAAAAATCAGCTAAATTAATTCTAGAAATAAAATCTAAAAGTAAATCAGTAATGTTTTAATGCTACTGAGCAATTGAATAATATAAAGGTGAATGACCAAAAAAGTCACAAGAAATTAAAAGGTCTTAATTCTATAAAGCTTTTTAAACATAATCGTTCAAACCCAAAAAACTAGCCAAATGAAGAGGAGAGAATAAAAAGGAAGTCATTTAAATATTTTAGAAAGACATGAGTTCAGGTCTTCGAAAACAAAAATACTATCAAATTCTTAAATATTAAAGCATCTAAATATTTTAGAGAGGAATAAATCCAATAAACATATGAAAGGCAAAAAAATTTGCTAAAAAGGAACTTTAGAAAAGAGATTTGGTTAATAAAAGAAAGTGAATGCAACAAATTTAGATAGTCGTATCTTTTGATGCACTAGCAATGAATTGACCATCAGGTGAGAATGAGATACTGTTTACTGATTCTAAATGTCCTTTAAGTGTAACGATTTCTTGATAATCTTTGAGATTTCAGATTTTGATAGTTGTATCATATGATGCACTAGCAAGGAATTGACCATCAGGTGAGAATGAAATACTATTTACTGGTTCTAAATGTCCTTTAAGTGTAACGATTTCTTGATAATCTTTGAGATTTCAGATTTTGATAGATTTATCTTTTGATGCACTAGCAATGAATTGACCATCAGGTGAGAAAGAGATACTGTTTACATAGTCTGAATGTCCTTTAAGTGTAGCGATTTCTTGATGATCTTTGACATTTCAGATTTTGATAGTTGTATCAGATGATGCACTAGCAAGGAATTGACCATCAGGTGAGAATGAGATACTATTTACTTAGTTAGAATGTCCTTTAAGTGTAGCGATTTCTTGATGTTCTTTGAGATTTCAGATTTTGATAGATTTATCAGATGATGCACTAGCAAGGAATTAACAATCTGGCGAGAATGAGATACTATTTACTGAGTCTGAATGTCCTTTAAGTGTAACTATTTCTTGATGATCTTTGACATTTCAGATTTTGATAGATTTATCTTTTGATGCACTAGCAAGGAATTAACCATCTGGTGAGAATGATATACTATTTACTAATTGTGAATGTCCTTTAAGTGTAACTATTTCTTGATGATCTTTGAGATTTCAGATTTTGATAGTTGTATCTTTTGATGCACTAGCAATGAATTGACCATCAGGTGAGAATGAGATACTGTTTATTCAGTCTGAATGTCCTTTGAGTTTAACGATTTCTTGATAAACTTTGAAATTTCAGACTTTGATAGTTGAATCTTTTGATGCACTAGCAAGGAATTGACCATCAGCTGAGAATGAAATACTATTTACTGATTCTAAATGTCCTTTAAGTGTAACGATTTCTTGATAATCTTTGAGATTTCAGATTTTGATAGTTTTATCATATGATGAACTAGCAAGGAATTGATCATCAGGTGAGAATGAGATACTGTTTACGTAGTCTGAATGTCCTTTAAGTGTATCGATTTCTTGATGATCTTTGACATTTCAGATTTTGATAGTTGAATCAGATGAAGCACTAGCAAGGAATTGACCATCAGGTGAGAATGAGATACTGTTTACTTATTTGGAATGTCCTTTCAGCGTATCGATTTCTTGATGATCTTTGAGATTTCAGATTTTGATAGATTTATCAGATGATGCACTAGCAAGGAATTAACAATCTGGCGAGAATGAGATACTATTTACTGAGTCTGAATGTCCTTTAAGTGTAACTATTTCTTGATGATCTTTGACATTTCAGATTTTGATAGATTTATCAGATGATGCACTAGCAAGGAATTAACAATCTGGCGAGAATGAGATACTATTTACTGAGTCTGAATGTCCTTTAAGTGTAACTATTTCTTGATGATCTTTGAGATTTCAGATTTTGATAGTTGTATCTTTTGATGCACTAGCAATGAATTGACCATCAGGTGAGAATGAGATACTGTTTATTCAGTCTGAATGTCCTTTGAGTTTAACGATTTCTTGATAAACTTTGAAATTTCAGACTTTGATAGTTGAATCTTTTGATGCACTAGCGAGGAATTGACCATCAGCTGAGAATGAAATACTATTTACTGATTCTAAATGTCCTTTAAGTGTAACGATTTCTTGATAATCTTTGAGATTTCAGATTTTGATAGTTTTATCATATGATGAACTAGCAAGGAATTGATCATCAGGTGAGAATGAGATACTGTTTACGTAGTCTGAATGTCCTTTAAGTGTATCGATTTCTTGATGATCTTTGACATTTCAGATTTTGATAGTTGTATCAGATGATGCACTAGCAAGGAATTGACCATCAGGTGAGAATGAAATACTATTTACTGATTCTAAATGTCCTTTAAGTGTAACGATTTCTTGATAATCTTTGAGATTTCAGATTTTGATAGTTGTATCTTTTGATGCACTAGCAATGAATTGACCATCAGGTGAGAATGAGATACTGTTTACGTAGTCTGAATGTCCTTTAAGTGTAACGATTTCTTGATGATCTTTGAGATTTCAGATTTTGATAGTTTTATCATATGATGAACTAGCAAGGAATTGACCATCAGGTGAGAATGAGATACTGTTTACGTAGTCTGAATGTCCTTTAAGTGTAGCGATTTCTTGATGATCTTTGACATTTCAGATTTTGATAGTCGTATCATCTGATGCACTAGCGAGGAATTGACCATCAGGTGAGAAAGATATACTATTTACTTATTTGGAATGTCCTTTCAGCGTATCGATTTCTTGATGATCTTTGAGATTTCAGATTTTGATAGATTTATCAGATGATGCACTAGCAAGGAATTGACCATCAGGTGAGAATGAGATACTGTATACATAGTCTGAATGTCCTTTCAGTGTAACGATTTCTTGATGATCTTTGAGATTTCAGATTTTGATAGATTTATCGGATGATGCACTAGCAAGGAATTAACCATCAGGTGAGAATGAGATACTATTTACTGAGTGTGAATGTCCTTTAAGTGTAACGATTTCTTGATGATCTTTGACATTTCAGATTTTAATAGTTGTATCAGATGATGCACTAGCGAGGAATTAACCATCAGGTGAGAATGAGATACTGTTTACTGAGTGTGAATGTCCTTTCAGTGTAGCGATTTCTTGATGATCTTTGAGATTTCAGATTTTGATAGTCGTATCATCTGATGCACTAGCGAGGAATTAACCATCAAGTGAGAATGAGATATTGTTTACTTATTTGGAATGTCCTTTCAGTGTAACGATTTCTTGATAATCTTTTTGATTTCAGATTTTAATAGTTGTATCATCTGATGCACTAGCAATGAATTAACCGTCTTTTGAGAAAGAGATACTTTTTACTGAGTATGAATGTCCTTTAAGTGTAGCGATTTCTTGATGATCTTTGAGATTTCAGATTTTGATAGATTTATCTTTTGATGCACTAGCAAGGTATTGACCATCAGGTGAGAAAGATATACTATTTACTTATTTTGAATGTCCTTTAAGTGTAGCGATTTCTTGATGATCTTTGACATTTCAGATTTTGATAGTTGTATCAGATGATGCACTAGCAAGGAATTGACCATCAGGTGAGAATGAAATACTATTTACTGATTCTAAATGTCCTTTAAGTGTAACGATTTCTTGATAATCTTTGAGATTTCAGATTTTGATAGATTTATCAGATGATGCACTAGCAAGGAATTAACCATCAGGTGAGAATGAGATACTATTTACTTAGTTAGAATGTCCTTTAAGTGTAGCGATTTCTTGATGATCTTTGAGATTTCAGATTTTGATAGATTTATCTTTTGATGCACTAGCAAGGTATTAACCATCAAGTGAGAAAGAGATACTGTTTACTGAGTCTGAATGTCCTGTAAGATTCATTTTTAAAATTTTATCTATGATATTTTTTTCTTAATATTGCATATTTTTTGTTGTTTCATTTATTTTTTTCATTGCTTCTTGTTTGCTTCTTTTTTTTATTTCTTCTTCACTTTAATTTAAAAGATTGATTAAGTTTGGTTAAACACAATCGAATCTGGTACAGTTAAAAGGTTCTTAAAAACTTTTCATAGAAAAAGATTATTAATTTATATAATATTTCTTATTTAAACGTTATTAAACGCTATTTCTTACTCAAAAGGCGTTTAAATAACGTTTAAGCTTAAATTTTTTCATTTTTTTCAAATTATTAAGATTTTTACCTATGCCAATTTTAATTTGTGTCTTTTATTCTTAATTTATCTTTTATTTTCTTAATATTTCATTAATTTTTGATTTTAAATATTTTATCATATTTAAATAAGATCCAAATTTTATTTCTACAAACTTATAAATTTTTTGATTAAATATTTTTTGACTATTTATTTTTAGTTTTAATAATTTTTTTGCATTTTTTTTGAAAAAAAATTTACTTTTTTATTTTGTTTATTATATATAATAAATTCAGAAGTACATCAACTTTAATTTACATTTTTAAGTTGAAAATATTTAAATTATTAAAAAATCTACTCTAAAATTTAAAGTTAAAATTAAAAATGCTTTTTTAAAGCTTTTATAATCATCCTTGAGACCTATTTTATCAGCTTATTTCCATTTTTTTTCCAATAATTCCTACTTTGCTTAGTTAGATTGTATGGCACTTCATAAGTACATCATCTTTTTATATTCTGAATATTTTAAGTCTTACATGTAGCTTTCTTAATTATTTCTCCAAGGATTAAGATTTTGAATTAAAGAATTTTTTTAATTAAATTTTTTCGCTTTATGTTGAATATATCTTAATTAGGTTTTTAAAATTATCTTATTTATTCTTTCTATAAATTTCACTTTATTAGTAGCAGTATTTTCATTGGTGTTATTTATTGCACATGTAGTATTTTATTCTTCTTTTAGTCTATTATTCCTGTAACACTTATTTAATTTAAATTTATTAGTTATTTTAAATTAATAGTTGCTGTTTATTTTTATTTGAGTCTTCATTTTATATTTTCATAAAATCTGATTGATTTTGTTAAAAAGAAAATGGTGCTACCTGAATTTATTATTAAATTAAAAAAATGTTTGTTCCAATTTGTTTTCTATTTCTTATGTTGATTAATATTGTTTCTCAAGCAAAGACGTTTTTAATTTTTCTACTTTGTCAGTGAGGTATCTTTTTTTGAACTTAAACACTTCAATGACTAAGATAATATTTCTATTTGCATTTGTGTCAAAAGCTATTTTAATATTTCCAAGTGGTTAATGTTCGTCATATCAATCATTTTTCTCCCTTTTATTCATTTTAATTATTTCGCTTTTTTAGTTTTTAGATAATTTTCTTGTTTTAGCTTTTTGTTCAAAATTCGGCAATTTCTTAGAAACCATTTTATATATACATAAATAAAATAAGATACTAAATATAATTCTTAAATACTTATTCTTTATTTTATTAATTTATTAATTTTAAAATCAAACTTTTTAATTTTATCCTTTAGACAGAATTTTAGAATTTTTTTATAAAATATAATTTTTTTAAATATTTTTTTCTGGATAAAACTTAGAATTATATAGAATTAATATTTGTTATTTCTAACTTCATCAATATAACACTAAAAATACTTAAAAATATATCTAAAATCTTATTTCCAAAATAATAAAAATAAAAAAATTCCTTTTATAATTATTTGCTACATTTACTTTCGAAAAGACAGTAAATCTTTACCTTTAAAAAGTTATATTATTTAAGAGTTTAATCTATTAAAATTGTATTTAAAGGAAATACAAAGCTTTATAACATAATTTAATTAAAGAATATTAAATTCTTAATAAAAAAGATATTACGGTAATTAAAGCAAATAGTTGCTAATTATGTTATGTTTTAATTAGCTTTGCTATATAAATTAAAATATTTTATTTTCATTTTTAAATAGAAATTATCATTTTTTATATTAAGCTATTTTACATGCTAATAAAATTATTATAAATTAACAGAACAAATTTATAGTTTCTTGCAATAAGCCTCTTATAAACAGGATCCATCAAAATTGTTTTATAATTAACAAAATATTCTTCAAGAACTCAAAGTTATGTAAAGGAGAATTTTAAACTTTTAAGAAATATAAAAGAACTAGAAGGAAAAAACGCATACCTAATAGCAAACACCTAAATTCTAAAAACGAAAATTTCCGACAAGTCAATTTAAGAATTGAACAAATAGAATTCAAATTCAATCAATTAGCTGAATTGACTGAAAAGTTTATTTTTAAAAGTACAAAAAAAAATAATCCCATGCATGTGAAACCGAATCTATAACCTGCAAAAATTACTAAAGTAAAAAATAGAAAGTAATGCTGGTACTGCAGAAAATATGGTCATATTTTAAGATAATGTTGAAAATTTTAATAAAAATAAGAATTATAAAGCTTTAAGTTATGGAAATCCATAAGTAATTTATACTGCATCCAAAAGGACTAGTATATAGAAAAAAATTCATATTGGAAGTGAAATACTGATGGACGTTTCATTTGCACAATAAAGAAAATTAGATAAATGGTTGTAATTGAACTCGATTGAAATTGTTTCCAATGATCGAGGGTGGTGAACGCACTACAGCAAGATATGTGTTTTAAAAAAGTGACCTTGACTGGAAATAGAAATTTTAACAAAACTATTAAACTTTTTAAAAATGATGAACCCAATGAGGGTGGTATCACTATAATTAATTATTGTTATTATTATTATATATTTTTTAATTAATTTGTTTTTTAGTAAATATAAAGACTTAAAATAATTCTTTCCAATTATTATAAAGCTTTCTCTTTAATTAAAAAATTACGAAATTATTTTTTTATTCATATTTTAAATTTTATGCAAAAAATGAATATATAAATGCTAGATAAATATGTAAACTTAATGAAGAATTCTTTTCGAGTAAATAATCAACAATTTAAATAAGAAAGTTAACTTCTCATTTTTGAAGAATAAAGCTTTTTTAAAGTATTTGAAAAAAAAGAAAAATAATTCTTTCAATTTATGTAAAATTTTAATATGATTTAATACCAAATAAAAAAATTGATAGAATGTAAATCATTATTTATTTTATGAAATAAAAAAATTAAATAAAATAAAAAAATGGTAGAAGGTCTCAAGAAGGGCTTTTTGCAGGATCCATAGATAAAGAAGAAAAACCAGAGGCTTCTAATTCTTCATCCATCACGTCTACTTTAATAAAATAATAATCTTCTTAATCTTAATAACCTCCAATAGTTGAAAATTTAAGATAAAACAAGAACTTAAATAGGCATAAAGAGAATAAAACTAATAATAAAATACTGACTTTCTTCCTAAACCGAGACCAAGTAACTATAGGAAATAAGAGAATCCAAAAACGATGCAAAAACAGACAAATGAAGAATAATTATTAATTGAAAGTTTTTGAGACAAAAAGAGATGAAATTCAAGAACGCTTAGTGTTTTAAGCGCAAATAAAAATTTAACAATAAGAACTAGATAAAATAATTTTTTTTAAGTCAGTAACGAAACTTTAAGAATTAAAAAATTAATAGTAGCAAAGTAACTAATAATAGTTTAACAAATTCCTAAACAATAATTTAGTTATATAAGAAGAAATTCCAGAGCATAAAATGCTGCAGGAACTAAAAAAAAATATAAGATAACAAGCAGAAACCTTTAATAATATTGAAATATAGCAAGAAAAGAACGAAGAAGAAACAAAATATCAAAAAAGTTCAACTTTAAATTCCTAGAGAAAATTATTTGAATAAAATAACCTTAAGAAATAGTAAGAAAACTAAGAAATGCAAAAAATGGAAAGAGCTGATTAATTTTAGGATGAGACAAACAATGAAGAAGAATCAAGATGAATAGTAATGAACTAAAAACATTTAATTTCATTAATTAAAATAAAAAATGCATCAAATAATATCGAAAAGTTAATGCGCATAAAGAATATTTAATAATTCTTCTTAAAAATAAATAATTTCCCACAAAAAATCTAAAATCAAAAATGCTCATTAAAAAAAATCAGAAGAAACAATAAAATTATAAAAAGAAATAAATAATCAAGAAAAATAAATATAAGAACTCTATGAAATTTAAAGAAAGATTTAAAGATAATAATATAGTGTTGTAAGAAAAATTAACATAATAAATAGATTATGGCGATTTATTAGAGTAAGAAATTTAAAATCTAAATATAAATTCAGAGATAGAAAAAGAACAATTTGAATTTTAGATTACCAAAATGAAATAAAAAAAAGAAAATCTAAAACATGAGTTAGAAAAATAACAAAATTAATACAATATTTAAAATTAAAAAATAATAATAAACAATGAAAGAGACCAATTATTATAAGATTAGATTACTGAAATCGAATAACAATATTTAAAATAATTGGAAGAAAAAGAGGTAGACATCAAATTTATAATTAAAGAATACGCAAATAGGAATCTAGAAATAAATAAAAAAAATTAAATAATAGAAGATAAGTATAGCTAAATTATTTAACTACAGAGAAATTTGAGCAAATCATTAGAAGAGAAACAAAATTACTAAGAATAAAAACAACTTAACTTAAAATATACAAAAATACGAAATAATTTAATAACTATGAAAAAAAATATAATTACATAAATTGATTTAATTAAATTAAAAATTTTAAGGTTAATGGAGTGTTCCCTTAAAAGATCCCTAACCCCCTGTATTACCTTTTACAGGGTCTCGGACTCCCCGGTGTCTCCACCCAAGTTCACTTCCGAGCTTTCCGAACGGTCTTGGAGTTATCTTCTTACGTCATAATTAACCATCCGAGGAAGGATAAGACATGGTCAATTCATTTCAAATCTTTTTTCTAATTTCCTTATTTCCCCAGCATCTTCTTCAAAGATGATATTGACTGCCACATATGTAGCACTTTTTTTTGAAGTATTTTTCTTAAGTCATGGGTTGTTCTTCTATTATCGTTGAATCTTGATTTTTTTATGGCTATTAGCTCTCTAATTTCTCTAACTTTTGCTTAATTTTTTTAACTTGCTATAATAATAATAATAATAATAATAATAATAATAATAATAATAATAATAATAATAATAATAATAATAATAATAATAATAATAATAATAATATTAATAATAATAATAATAATAATAATAATAATAATAATAATAATAATAATAATAATAATAATAATAATAATAATAATAATAATAATAATAATAATAATAATAATAATAATAATAATAATAATAATAATAATAATAATAATAATAATAATAATAATAATAATAATAATAATAATAATAATAATAATAATAATAATAATAATAATAATAATAATAATAATAATAATAATAATAATAATAATAATAATAATAATAATAATAATAATAATAATAATAATAATAATAATAATAATAATAATAATAATAATAATAATAATAATAATAATAATAATAATAATAATAATAATAATAATAATAATAATAATAATAATAATAATAATAATAATAATAATAATAATAATAATAATAATAATAATAATAATAATAATAATAATAATAATAATAATAATAATAATAATAATAATAATAATAATAATAATAATAATAATAATAATAATAATAATAATAATAATAATAATAATAATAATAATAATAATAATAATAATAATAATAATAATAATAATAATAATATTAATAATAATAATAATAATAATAATAATAATATTAATAATAATAATAATAATAATAATAATAATAATAATAATAATAATAATAATAATAATAATAATAATAATAATAATAATAATAATAATAATAATAATAATAATAATAATAATAATAATAATAATAATAATAATAATAATAATAATAATAATAATAATAATAATAATAATAATAATAATAATAATAATAATAATAATAATAATAATAATAATAATTAATAATAATAATAATAATAATAATAATAATAATAATAATAATAATAATAATAATAATAATAATAATAATAATAATAATAATAATAATAATAATAATAATAATAATAATAATAATAATAATAATAATAATAATAATAATAATAATAATAATAATAATAATAATAATAATAATAATAATAATAATAATAATAATAATAATAATAATAATAATAATAATAATAATAATAATAATAATAATAATAATAATAATAATAATAATAATAATAATAATAATAATAATAATAATAATAATAATAATAATAATAATAATAATAATAATAATAATAATAATAATAATAATAATAATAATAATAATAATAATAATAATAATAATAATAATAATAATAATAATAATAATAATAATAATAATAATAATAATAATAATAATAATAATAATATAATAATAATAATAATAATAATAATAATAATAATAATAATAATAATAATAATAATAATAATAATAATAATAATAATAATAATAATAATAATAATAATAATAATAATAATAATAATAATAATAATAATAATAATAATAATAATAATAATAATAATAATAATAATAATAATAATAATAATAATAATAATAATAATAATAATAATAATAATAATAATAATAATAATAATAATAATAATAATAATAATAATAATAATAATAATAATAATAATAATAATAATAATAATAATATTAATAATAATAATAATAATAATAATAATAATAATAATAATAATAATAATAATAATAATAATAATAATAATAATAATAATAATAATATAATAATAATAATAATAATAATAATAATAATAATAATAATAATAATAATAATAATAATAATAATAATAATAATAATAATAATAATAATAATAATAATAATAATAATAATAATAATAATAATAATAATAATAATAATAATAATAATAATAATAATAATAATAATAATAATAATAATAATAATAATAATAATAATAATAATAATAATAATAATAATAATAATAATAATAATAATAATAATAATAATAATAATAATAATAATAATAATAATAATAATAATAATAATAATATAATAATAATAATAATAATAATAATAATAATAATAATAATAATAATAATAATAATAATAATAATAATAATAATAAATAATAATAATAATAATAATAATAATAATAAATAATAATAATAATAATAATAATAATAATAATAATAATAATAATATTAATAATAATAATAATAATAATAATAATAATAATAATAATAATAATAATAATAATAATAATAATAATAATAATAATAATAATAATAATAATAATAATAATAATAATAATAATAATAATAATAATAATAATAATAATAATAATAATAATAATAATAATAATAATAATAATAATAATAATAATAATAATAATAATAATAATAATAATAATAATAATAATAATAATAATAATAATAATAATAATAATAATAATAATAATAATAATAATAATAATAATAATAATAATAATAATAATAATAATAATAATAATAATAATAATAATAATAATAATAATAATAATAATAATAATAATAATAATAATAATAATAATAATAATAATAATAATAATAATAATAATAATAATAATAATAATAATAATAATAATAATAATAATAATAATAATAATAATAATAATAATAATAATAATAATAATAATAATAATAATAATAATAATAATAATAATAATAATAATAATAATAATAATAATAATAATAATAATAATAATAATAATAATAATAATAATAATAATAATAATAATAATAATAATAATAATAATAATAATAATAATAATAATAATGTAAACTAAATGTTAAGAGTTTTGGAGTTCTTCGGGATTCCAACCGATTTCGCTCCTCCTTTTTTTTAACGTGGATGTATACCACGGCCTTTTTTTGAATGTGGGTGACTTCCACTATTAATTTTCCATGTTACCACTAAATAATTTCTATTTATAAATTCCTGAGTCGGTTATTTAAAGTTTATTTAACATCCTTCATGTTCTTATTTTTTCTCTTTTTTTCAATTTTTATCATTTTTTCAATTTTTTAATAAGTGATATTTCGAACTACAACATCAACAATTTTTTGTCTTTTTTTTTAATTCAATTAAGGCAAAACTAATTTTTCTATTTGTTCTATTCTTTTAATTAAGCTTTTATCAACATTTTATTCTATATTTATTTCTTAATCTTTGCTTAAGAAGGGAGGACTTCAATACTCATGTTTACCCCTTGTTTGAAATTATTTTAAGACTGAGTATAGAGCTATTGTTCTGTCACAATATTGTTTTATATAAGCTATTTCCTAAGAATTAATAGTTCGTTATTTTAATCCTCAATGTTATTCATAAGCTCTCTAATTCTTTCTCCTTGATTATATGTTTCTTCTTTATATTTAGAAATTAATTTTTTCATATTTTCCATTTCAATTGAAAGCGAAGTGCTCTCATTAACTTGTCCAACCATTACTTTGCCTTCTGAAGAGGAGCTTGATAAGTGTTCCATTGATTTCTACTTCTTCTCTAGTTCTTTGTTAGCTCTTCTTCTTGCGTTCCTTGCCTAATTTTTAGATAGTCGAATATTCTATTCCATTTCCATTTTTTTAAATTTTTAAATAATGAAATTGATATTTAAAGGTTAAAAGATAGTAAATACTGAGCAAATAAGAATCAATTATATTAAAAAGGCTTTGAGTTGAAATTTTTGCTAGAAGATATAAATAAGTTTATAGTTGATAAGAAGAAATAATTAGAATTATAGGAATGTAAGTATTATTAATAATATTTTTGTGAAGATTTTATTTAAGTTAATAAATGATTTTTGTTAAAAAATATTAAAATAGAGTAAACACAAGAAAAGAAGCTATTTAAGGATAATCCTATGATTATTTGCATGTGTTATAATTATTTGTTCAAAAAATTTCACTATAAGAAGAGTATTAGTCCTCTATAAAGAAATATTTTTATCTATATCGTAGAATTTTTTAATAAGATTTTAAAAAACATAAAATTTAATAAGAAAACATATGAGAAATATTTAAAAGAAAAATAAAAAAACATTTTCGATACATATTAAAAATAAGGAAGATAAATAATTTTACTGAAAAAAGAAAATTTAATAACAAACAATTAGAAATTGCTGCTATTTCGCAAATGATGTTAATTAAAATAACTTTGTATTAGGCATTTAAAAAAAGGAAGTTTATACATTTAAAATGGAACTAACTCAATTGGAAGAGTGCTCGCTTTGCATGTGAGAGGCAACAGGATCTATATCCATGTTCTCCATCTTTACTATTTTACTATTTTTAGTGATAAAAGACATAAATCGATTTAGCTTAGTTAACGCTGCTTTTCTGTGGTGGGTTCAAATCAGCGGTGTTTTGATTAAAAATAGTAAATATTTATGAATATATTAATATTTAATTGAAAAAATGTTTTTAAATTTTTCTTTTCAAATGTTATTAGTTAATCTGATTTTTTTCAGGAAAATCTTTGGATAATTTGTTTTTATTTTATTTATTTTACATTTTTTTTGCTTATTTTATTTCTTATACTTTTTTTTAAATCCATTTACTTTTTTCCTTATTTATTATATTGAATTTTCAAATTTTTCTTATTTATGTTTACATTTTTTTGTTACTTATTTTAATTCTTTTTATAATATTTTTAAATATTATTTAAAAAATTTTAAAGTATCATATCACTTTTTGATTTTCTTTATTTTTCTTTATTTTTATTTATTTTTTAATTTAATCCGCATTTTTTCATCAAATTTGGATACATCGCTTAAATTTATATTTTTTCAATTTTTCTAAACCGTTATTTTTAGTTAGATACAGAATTAAATTTTTTTTTAATTTTTTTACTTATTCTAAAATAAAACTTTATTTGTTTTAAATAATATTAATCATGTTAAGATAAAAATTTTTATTTTTTTTATTTTTAGACGTGCACCAACACAATTTTTTCCTTAAACTTTTATTAAGATTTTCTTGATTAAGATTAAATTTTTTTATTTCACGTAAACATATAATATAAAATGACTGGCTGCAAGAAGTTTTTTTACCACCTCCTCAAAACAGGAGAGAAACAAGATGTACATATTCTCACCACGTCTTCTTCAGCTTAACGCTCTTCTAAATAAAAATAACCAGAACTATCTAATAGATTAGAAGAACTTATAAAAAATACTAACTCCTAAAAATTAAAATAAAGAGGATCCCTTCCATCAAAAAAAATAAGAACGGAGGTAAAATTCAGAACAGAAAAGCTAACACAGCTCTCAACACCTCCATTGAAAACTGAAAAAAGAAATAATTCAACTGAATCAATAAAAATAATAACGAAATAATAAACGAAGGAGGTAAAGTACGATAATTCAATATAGATCAAATTACCTTTGATTTAGACAATACCGAAATAGAACAAATGGACTCTGAGTAGATGAAACAGCTGATTCATCAACTTATTAGAAACATAAAAAAACTCGAATAGGATTTAAAATTCCCAGAAGGAAGAGATGCTTATATTAAATCATAAGAATGATGATGCAGTCTACATGGTAGACAGAAGAGCTAAAATCGGAGCTTATGAGCTAATGGCAAGTTTAGAGAATGATATTTGAGTAATGCAGAAAAAGACGAGAAAAACTGAGTAAAATTAGAATCTAGACTCAAATTAATAGAAGAAAACCAGTAGAAACCTTCATAAGGAACGAGACCTTAACGCATTTTGAAATATATCACAAGACTTGAGCAGTTAATCGCAAAACTAACAAGAGAAGTAGAAAGAACTGATCAGCAAATTAGAAAAAATAGAAGAAAATCAGTATAAATTGCAGCTTTAAATGGAATTGAAAGAATAAAGGAATGATCCAATGATAATTGAAGGTGAAAATAACTCAAGATTTAAACTTAAACGACAAGTGCTCTTTATTTATTCACTATAACGACAAATGATGTTTTCATGGTAAACTTAAATAAAGGTTTTAAGAAATTTAACCAATAAGACGATAAGTTAAATTCAATATCAAAATAAGATTTTTTAAGATATAATATGATTTTATTTATATATATTCATTTTTTAAATGGATATTGGGTTCTAGTAACCGAGTAGGTAATCCGTTGCATTGTAGACTGAATTAATAGTATTCTTGTAATAGATGTCACCACAAATAAGTAAGTGTTTCTTGTGTAATAAGCCTTATTTATCTGAAGGTTCTCTCTATCGGACGAGAAACTGGCTATGAAACTCTAAAATCCAGGTCTCAGAGTTATCCCACCTTTTAATGTTTTAATCTGGTCGGGAATTGGAAAAACTAAAGACATGACTGAGATCAGAAATAATTTTTTATTTAGAAGAACTTAAATAGACTGTGGCATTTGACATAAATATCAGATTATCCTCTGACCTCTTCAAACTCCCTCCTTCGAACTGACTCACAAAAAATTATAGAAAGAAGATAATCAATTTTTATTTTAAATACGGAGAAAAGAAGAAATTATGAACAAAGAGATCAGGTGAAGCTATACATTACTAGATCTTTATTAAGAACAAATTTAGTTTCTTTTATTTATCGTGGTGAACTCGATAAAGGTGGATCCAGATTATTTATTTAGAAATAATAAAAAATTTAGAGATTTAACTCTTAGATTTTCTTAATAAAACTAAAGTTTGAAATTAATTCTATTTGCTAGTACATGATCAATAAAGTATTTTAATAACCATAGCTAATTATTAATATAAGAAGATTATATATTTTTATGATATACATCCATCTTAATTATTTTAAATAATATGATCTTATAATTTCATACAAATGTTTACTAACCATTAAATAATTAACATTTTAAAAACTTTATATTATATCTTTAGCCTATATGGTTAGTATTTGATACTCTTTTATTAAGTTATAATAGTAAAATATAATTATTATCTTAAATGCTTTTTATCTATAATTCTTTAAGTATATTATATCTAAAAATAAAGTACCTTGCTATTTTATATTTACTAGTTTAATCTTTTATCTTAAATAAGTAGTTTAAAAAGCTAAATACTATAAATTTCTATTTATCTATTCTTTAAAAATTAATGCTATTTTTAGGTTTTTTTGTGGACAATTCCATGCTAGTTTATTAAAAAAAATGATAGAAATTTTAATTTTGCTTAATTTAATTACTCCTTACTTTTTTTAATTTACAACTTGTATAAACAAAAACTCATAAATTTTTCTTTAATAGACTACCTTATTATCCAAATGAATGAAAACAAAATATTGTAGAATATGATAAAGTTAACTTAAACTACTGGAGACTAATAAGATATTTTTAAATGAAAATGTAATTTATTTTATTAAGTTAACTTATAAACTTTTAATTTTGATTGCTATTTTATGGATACTTTAATATATATTCACCCTTATATATCTTTCATTTTCATTGTTAAGATTATGAGATGTTTAGACAACCTTGCAGATTTAATTTTCTTACTTCAAAATAATTGAGCTCATTACAATAACTTTATAATATCTTATGAAGTAAATAAAATCTTTATTCTTAATAGCACAATTCCAACAAGTTTTCATTGAGTGTAACAATTAAAAAGAGAAAAATGTGTTATGCTTAATAAAAAGAATAAGAATAATTATTTCTATTTTAGAATAATTTACAATCCTTATTGGTTCTATCATCTTGCTAGATACTTTAATGCATTTATTAAATGTCTTCTAACAGAAAGGAATCAAGCATGGGAATTATTTCAAAAAAAGCTTTTTAAGTAGCAACTTCAAAATTTAATGAGTCATGTAATATAGATCTGAAATGATTACCTTTTAAGTATATTATAGTTATAAAATTCTTCAGATTCTACTATAAAATGAAATAAGAAAGTATTTATTTTCCAAGATCAACTAAAGGCTCTCTTTTAATTAATATCTGGAAAAAAGGATTTTAATACTATAATTTAATGAGACAATTATCAGACCTTTAATATATCGATCTGCAGAGTTACTAGAATAGTATCAGTCTTAAAAATTTTACTAAATATATAAGAGACAAAATATAACAGTAATTCCATGATGTTGCTACATACAAATTTTAAAGAATTAAAACAGCTAAATATATACAGAGTAATTTGATAATCTTTAGCAATTTCCACAAATTACTTACGCGAAGTTGAACGAATAATATAAAAGAGAAATAATCAATATTCATAAACCTAGAAATCAATCGCATAATTTTCGGAAGGATTTATAAGATCATCATTATTCTTTGGATAAATCCTATTGTATGTGTGGAGAGTATGAGATATTTAGTACATTTTTATATTTATAAACTATTCTAATATAAGAAATTGATTATCGTAAAAGATCAGGAATTATGAATTGAGACGTCTTCTACAATATGGTCAAGAATATATAAACCCATTTTCAAGGTCTTAATTGGAGTATTTAGATTTATAAATAAAAATATTTCACACGAAATTATTTTTAAGAAGACTTAAGTTATTAGAAATAGAGAAAGTAAAAAAGGAAGAAGTAAGGATAAGAAGAAAGAAAATCTAATTAAAAAATACATTTTATTGACGTACATAATCGAAGGAAGTAATTCTTGCAATAAAGATGGCTAAATCTCTTTTAGTTTAAAATTAATTAATATAATTTTAATTAAAAAAATATAGATATATATCTTTTAAATCTATATAAACAATAAAAAATAAAATAAATTATTTATATATTATAAAAAATGGCTCCTAAGAAATAACTGGGAAGAACTAACAGGATAATAATAATAATAGTAAACTAAATGTTAAAAAAATGTTTTGGCATATTCTGGACTTTCAACCAGTCCCTGCCGCCATTTTTTTGACTCGGATGGATACCGCAACCATTTTTTTTATGTGGATGGTTACCACTGATTGCTTTCAAAAGAGCGCATAGGCAGTTTTTATTTGTATATTCCTGTTGGAGTTATCCATAGAAAATTCAATGCTCTTCATGTTCTTTATTATACCTTTTCATTTAATTTTTTTCATTCTCAGCATCTTCTTAATAAGTGGTAATTGGATTGGCAATATCAACATTATTTTTTAATCTTCTTTTGACTAATATGTTTTTTAAATAGCTTATTTTCAATATTTTCTAGTCTTTTAATTAAGTTATTATCATATCTAATTTCTTTCTGTTCTTAAACACTTTATAATGGAGTGAAAGTTTTTTCAATTTCCATCTTTGATGTACGTTAAGATTTTTATTGCGATTACATTCAAAGTTGTTCTTCCGTTATTACCTTGTTTTCTATTAGCTGATTCTTAAGGATTTCCATTTCATTATTTTGCACGTCAATGTTTGTTGTAAGTTCCCGTATTAATAAGTCTTAATTATATATTGTTTCTTCGTATCGGGATATAATTTTTTACATTTGTTCGATCTTTTGTCGTAGTTCCTCTGAAATATCTGATTTAAATTCCTCAGCTTGCAAAGTTCCGATCATTATTTTACCTTATGAGTCGGAACTTGATTCTTCTTATTGTTTTGCTTTTTATCGAAGTACTTAAGCAGCCTTTTTCCGAGCATTTCTTATTTGATTTTTATTTAATCTAATGTTCTGCTCCATCTTTTTTTTAGAACTAACAGGATATTGATTAATAAAAACTTCTCATTAAAATTTTCTCCCTTGAAGCAAATAAAAAACTCTAACAATAATTCTTAGAGATAAATTAACGAATCAATTCTCTAACCTATACTATACAACATCTACAAAATAAAAACAAATTATTAAAAACGGAAATAACATAAAGGCTTCAATGTCGCAAGTTAATTAAGAACTGAAAAAACGGAAAAAAATAGAAAAATTATAACTAATTTCCATCACAATCCTAATAAAGATCCTATTTTAATTAAAGAAAAGAATGTAAAAACTCTTTCGAGTTGGAAAAAATACCAAAAATGCCAAAAAATAGGTCATGGTTCAAAGAATCGTGAAAAAAGATGCTTCTACTAATAGAGATTGGGTATATTTTAGAAGATGCTGGTACTTTTAGAAGAAACAAAAACTAAATACCTAAATGATATGAAATAATATGAATAAATTATACTGCTCTCCAGAAGGAAAAATCTAAAAGAAAAAGATACACAGTGAAGATTAATTACAATTAGATATAGTAAGCGATCAAAAAGAAAAACAAAATAAATGTTTGGGCAAAAATTGAGAATGGAGTAAAATTCCTGTGATCAATAAAGTTAAATTTGCGTAAGCCATTACGCAATAGAAGAAGAAAGTTCTAAAGAAGACTGAAATGATCCTATGATAGCATGAAGCAATCCTATTCTCTCATAAAGCAACTTATAAACTTATCAGTGACAAACCTTAAAATGGAAATATAAATTTAAATATCTTATCCTACCTACTAATTCCCCCAATTGCGACCGAAATCCATTTATTTATAATATATTTTCCTAATTATTAATTTAAAAAAATCCATATTTGCAAAGTTTTATTCAATGTTTATAAAAAATTTAATTTAATTTAATTTTCTTGATTATTTAAATATATAAATCTTTTTACTCTTAAGGTTTTTTAATTTTACCTTAAAATAATTTTTTTTATTATTTACTTACTTAATTATATTTAAATGGTAAATTATAAAAAATAATAAATTTATAAATAGTGGATAATTTATTTAGAGTTTTTATTTAAAATAGGATGCTTTAATTAGTAAAAAATATAAAACGTGAAATGAATAAAATATATTTCGCTTGCATTTAGGTTCATTATAATAACAGAATTTAAAATAAATTAAAAAAATAAAATGTATATATTAATATATTTCAAATTTAGACTTCTTCTATAGTAATAAATAAATTACTACACATTTATTTATTTTTTAATAATAATAAATAAGAAAATAAGATTATAGAGCGCGTAGCACCTCAATGATGTGCAGTTCTTTAATAAAAATTTTTAAAGTTAAAAAAATTCTTGTTGAAGTCTTCCACAGTGCTAATATTCCCTTGTGAGTTTTGTCTTCTATAGGGCCGTGATCGGAATGCTACCCTAAGAGATCTTAGTATCTGGCGTCTTTCATCATTAATGCTACTTGATGTCTCTTTGATCTTGCCTTCTCTTCCTTTGGCTGATTTTTCGTCTATGGGGTATTTTCTGATACTAAAATTTAGCTAAGTTTCAGTTGGAAGATTCCTCCTCCCTATTTATTTATGTATATTAAAAAACTTATATTATAGAGTGCATAGCACCTCTTATAATGCAGCTCTTTAACTTAACTTTTCAAAGTCTTAAAAATCTAAAAATGAAGGTTACACTAACGTTATCACTCCCTTTAGAATCTTGTCTTCCAATAGCGCCATTGTTGAAGTGATGCCCCATAAGATCTAACCTTCCGGCATCTTTAAAAATAAAATAAATTAATATACATGAAAATAACAATAAATAGAATCAAATCTTTAAATACGTTGATAAAAAGGATGAAAACAGAAATTTAAATACAGGAATAAAATTCTTTCTTAATTAAGTTAGAAAATAATAAAAAAATAAAGTTTTTTATTTATGATTTTTCTATGTTGATTTTCTTTTAAACATAAAAAAGGTAAATATTAAGTAAACATAAAACATTTAAAATTTTATTTAAGCGCTGAATTTCTTTTATATACTCAGTGAAAATAAAAAAAGTTTATTTAAATATTCAATAGAATTAATTATTCACACATTTCAAATCCTGCATTTATCTTAAATATAAGTGATTTATAGATTAAGGCCTCCTTTACTAATTCAGCTAGTGATATTAATTTATCTAAAACTTAAAAGAAAAGTTCTTTTTGATTTTAATATAATTTCAAATATTCTAGGCTAAATTCCCTAACTATTAACATATTATGCTTATATCCTCTGCCTTACTTTAAAGAATTAATAAGCTGTAGAGAGTAAAAAAGAATTCAAGAGTAGCAGCAGTTATTTACTTAGACCTATAACTTACAACCAAAATTGCATTAACCTTAATATCCCTACTCAAAGATAACTTTAATAAATTGACTTAATTATTAAATACTTTCATTCAAAGTTGCTTCGCAGAAGAATTTCAATTTCATAGCAAAATGTCGAACAAAAGGAAGAATTATTGGAACAACTTGGTTAGTGAGAAAGCGAAAAGAAAATGATTAAAATAAATTGAATTAAGATAATTGAGATGGAGTTTGCAAAACATTTTTTATTACCTATATGAATTTTAATTAATTAATAACAGAAGCAGTAAAAGACACATAGAAATACTAAATGAAGCTAATAATTTAATTTAAATTAAAAAAATGGCAAAGAAAATTTTCAATTAGCAAATAACTAAATCAAGTAGAAGAAAAAGAATAATGAAAGATAAAAAATATCAATTACATTTTATATAATAGTGATTAATAAGTCTACAAGAGATAATTATATTTCAGGTCACTTTTTTACAATTTTGCTGCGAGTTTTTAAAGTTCTTTGTTAATTCATTTCTCAAATTTAGCTTACTTAAATAAAATTCAATGTTCTTACCTAATATGTAGTTTTAATTATTTTCCATTCGTTTACGTTATTGTAAAATAATCAATTTTAAAGAACAGATTTAAATACTTTTGCTCAGATTTTTTATGAATCATCCTTGGGTAAATATACTTAATTCTTCAACTTTATACCTTTGTCTTTCTTCTATATAATTTACATTTTTGAAATTTTATGCTGAAAAATAATTAAATATATGTATTTATGTGTCGTTCTAAGTACTTTTACGGACTTTATAACTTTCACTTTCAATTTTATAGAATTTTTTATGGTTATTTCTTATTTTTTCTTGTCAAAAGATTTTTATTAAATTTATTTCCTTTTCATTCACTCTATTTTTTGCAATTCCTACTTTATAAGTGTTTTCTAAATTTAAATTTCTATTTATTGATTTAAATTTCTTATCTTTCAAAATAGATTTCATCTTAAATCTATTTACTGTAACAAATTCTTTATTCTATTGCAATGAAATTTGATAAACTTTTATAGCCTCATCAACATAAGTTTTAAGCTTCTTAGCCTTTATCTTTCTTTCTCTAGTTAGCTCATCGATTTATTGTTTGATATTTATTTCTTAAGTTTCTATATATTGAGCATGATTAGACCTTGAAACAGAAATTTTATAGCATTTTCTATTGTTATAAATTAGAAAGCCATTTCTTAGCTGTGCAAATTACTATTTCCTTCAATTTTATTCAAAACTTTTATTTTAATGCTTCTAGTTAGTAATTTATTATTATACCACCATTATTCATTTATTTATATTTTACAATAATTATCACTAATTGCTTCTTGTAAATTAATGATTCTGCTAGAGTTAATGCAAATTGTTTGTTTGAAAATGAGGTTAATATAATAAAATGTTTTATAGAAATTGCTATAAAATCTTCTATTTTTGTAGCTACTTCAAATGAATTTTACTTCCTAGTAGGTAAAAATTTTTCAAAGTTAAATAATTCCTAGTATTATACAAATCGATCTATATTGCAGAGCACTTTAATTGGACATTAGTTTACTAAACTGTAGTTACTTTAATTTTATTAATAATTTTTGCTCTTTAAATTTTCCCCCGCATGCTGCAAGATGAATTTTATTTTTCTAGTTTTACTCTAAAAATTTCTTATAAGGCTGCTGGACCTTTACCACAAAATACAAGCATGAAATTAGTAGTCTCAATGTTTATTTCATGATAATTTCTCTACCTTAGCAGCATCTGCATCCAAAATATATTTTTTATACTTAATATAAATGTTAAAATTATTCCATCTTTAGGCTCAACAATATATAATATTAATACCTTAAAATATAAAATTAAAACTTCAATTTAATTATTTTTAAAATAAAAATATTATTAAATCTTATGAAAAAACTTCATTTAACTAGTCTTTTTCCAAATATATTTACTAGTTTTCAAATAATTTTTTCCAAATCTTAGTGCTTATTTAAAATTACATTTCTTATTATTAAGCAAGATTATTTAAATAAGTTGGATATTTTTAAGATCAATCATGTCTTTATTTTAAATAGCATTTTAACTAACTTTTAAGATATCACTATTATTTGTAGTTCGAGTATATTATAAAATAAAATGGCTTCTAAGAAAAAATCTATTAAGAATTAGCATGATATTTATTAATAAATCATTCTCAATTAAATTTACTTCCTAGAAGCAGCAAACTAAAAGATGAAACAGAAATTCTAAGATTTTAATTAAAGAGTTTATTCTCTAACTTATACTATACAATAACTTTAAAACGAAAATCAATAATTAAGATTTTAGCTCCAAAAGCTTAAATGCCTCAAATTAGCAAAGCACTGAAAAGAACGGAATAAAAAATAGTAGAAATTAAAAAGGAAAATAATCTTTTGCAACTTCTTTCAATTCGTAATTCCAATAATGGTTCTATGATAAAGAATAGCAAAAATTAAAAACTTTTTTCATTAGAAAAAAATTGAAAAATAATAGAAAATGTCTAAAAGTAGGTCATGATTAGAGGAACTAAAATTTCTCTACTATTTTAAGATGGAATATATAGAAAAGGCAACTAAATCAAGAAAAAATAATATGTCGAAAATAAGAAAATGTGGAAATGCATCACAAAATTATACTGCATTGCAAACGGATAAATATTTAGGAGAAATCTATATAAGGGAGATTAACTTCAATCAGAAAATGTTAATGGTTAAGAGAGAAGAAATAGGTTAATATTTGAGAAAATATGAGACTGAAGCAAGATTCTTATCGTAAAGAAAGGAGAAGACGCAACAAAAGGTTTGTGATTGAAGAAATCAAAACGCAGAAGTAAATATGTATACATAAATGCAAATTAACAACTTATAGACTAAACAGGATCAACTTAATAAAGATAATCATCACGCTAATGAATTGATATTATTATTATTATTATTATAAAATGGATGTCGGCCACGTCAGCCAAACAAGTAGGTAATCTGGTGTAGTTTATACTGCATTGAGAGTAATCTCGCACTAGATGCCACCACGGGGAAGGGTGGATAAGCACCGTTGAGACATACCTAACTTACCCCGAGAGTTCTCTCTAGTAGTATGAAAGTTTGACTGACAGGCATTATTATTACAGACTTAATAACTATCTCTTATTTGGACCTTATTTAAGAAGACTAAAGCATTTGACTCAAGATTTTAGCATAATTTCTAATAAGAAGTCTCACCATTTAAAGAAGCTGACATGACTCATGGAACTATAGAATTTTAACAAGAAACATGAGAATATTTTCTTAATATAAATATTAATATTGAAAAAGCTGCGCGCCAATGAAATATAACGCGTTCTATAATAATTTTTATTTATTTAATAATAATAATATACTTAAAGTTAGTAGAGTTTTGCATTCTCTGGAATTGCAACCAGTTCCTGCGGACAGTTTTTTTAACGTGGGTGTGATCCACGACCTTTTTATTAAGTGGAAGGTTACCACTGTAACCGTTCAAGTGGTCTTGCAAAAAGCTTTTATTTGTAGATCCCTGTTGGAGTTATTCATAGTTTATTGAGTTGTCTCCATGTTCTTTTCTGCTCTTATTCGTTTATTTTCTTTCATTATCAACAGTTTTTTAAAATATGTTGATTTGATTTGCAACATCAACAAAGTTTGTATTATTGTCTTTATTTCGTTCTTTTTTATGATAATTTATTTTCTATATTTTCTAATCTTTTAATGAAACTTGTAGCAATCATTTCTTTTTCTGGATTCAATTCTGTTTTTAATTCTATTGGTATTTTTTCTATTTCCATTTTCGTGTCGTATTTAAAGTTTTATTGTGACTAAGTTCAGAGTTGTTCTTCCGTTATCAAATTGCTTTGAATGAGCTGTCTTCTGAGTATTAATAATTCGTTGTTTTAATCCTCTATGCTATTCATTAATTCCCTTATTTTTTCTCCTTAGTTATAAGCTATTTCTTCATACTTTGAAATTAATTTTTACATTTGATCTAGTTAAATTTAAAGTTTTTGATCAGATTCGTTCTTAGGTTATCTTATCTCTATAGATCCTACCATCACTTTACCTTCTGATGACGAACTTGACTCCTCTCGTTGCTATTGTTTTTTCTAAATTTCTTTTGCCGCTTTTCTCTTTAGGTTTTTAAGTTAATTCTTTGAGAGTCGAAGAGATTAATCCATTTTTTTTATATCTTTATTTATTTATTTATTTGATTATTTATTATATAAAATAAATAGGAAGGAAAAGTTCTCCTCTGAGACTATACTTATGATCAAGTACCATGAAATACCAAAGAATAAAAAAACTTAACAGAAGTTTTGGCAGGACCGAGAGATGAAAAGACGATTAAGTAATGCTAATAACGAAGGATGCTAGACACTAAGACCTCTTAGAGCATTCTGATAACGGCCTTATAGAAAAAGGACTCATACTGCTATCACTGCGGAAAACTTCAGAAATTTTTTTTTGCTTCATATGATTTTACTAAAGATTTGTGTGTCATTGAGGTGTTACACTCTCTCTAATCTTATTTCTTATTTATAAATTTTTAAAAATAAGTGTATAACATATTTTAAATATTTTAGTACATCATTAATTTTATAAAAATTATAAGTATAATAGAAATTATTTTAAACCATAAGCGTATGAAATACTTTTAATTATTTAATTATTATGATATATTATATAAATACGGCACCTAAGAAATAATCCTCTCTTGGCTCTTTCGTAAAAATACAAAATTAATAATCTAACATAAATGAATAAGAGCATCAATAATGATAAGAAATAGAATCTAAGGAAGTCTTTGCATAATCTGAATGATAACGAATTTACTAATATAATTCGAATTAAAATAAATAAGATAAAGGATAGAAAAACTAGAAAAAATGTACGAAGAATTGATTTAATCACTAGATCATTAATTTCAAAAATTGGAAGAAGCAATCGATAAATTCTAAGCGAAAATAGAAATTAAATTGGAATAAATTGATTAAAAATTTAATGAAATTCCTAAAAGTTTTAATTTCAATTTTCTTAACTTTAATAAGAAATAAAATAACTTTAGGAAAATAAGAATAATAGCTAGTATAATCAAGCATTCTAATGGAAATCAAAATGGAATATTAATAATAAGAGACAAATAAGATATATTCCTATCGTAGAAAATCCGATGATACATATACTAGAAGAATCCCTGCTGAAGAAAATGCTGAAAGAAGGCAGAAATTGAAAGAATTAATAAGAAACAAATATTAGATGAACTCTTCTGCTTCTGACCAACAAGGACAGGAAAAATAAAAATTTATTTCAAAAATTCATATAATTTAACCATTTTTTCCGTTATTTAAGCTTTTGCAAAACCCTTGAATAAAATATAATTTTTTGTAAGAATAATAGAAGAATGTGAACTTAGTTTACCAGAATAAAAATAACAGAAATAAATAAAAAACTGTGGTTAATAATGATCCAACAAAAGCTGCATAAGTAATAACTTAAACAAAAATATCAGAATTATGAATTTACTCTCTTTTAAAGGGAATATATGGACTTCGGTCTCGGTCAGGAGAAATAGTATGTTATCATGAGCATGCATAATGTATAGCGAATAATCTCGCACTAGATACCACAACAGAGAAAGGTGGAAAAACTCGAAAGAAAAAAGCCCAACTTAACCCGAGGGTCCTCACTAGTAGTATGTACATTTGACTGACGGGTTTACTAATTACTTAATTACTTATTTTTATTTTGATATTATTCAAGAAGACTTTAGCATTTGATTCAAGATTAAAGAATAATCTTTAATAAACAGATTACTCATTTTGAGAAGCTGACGTGACTCATTTTGAAGCAAGAGTAGCAACAAGAAGTATGAAAACGCTTTCTTTTAATATTAATATTGAAAGAACAGAGCGCTATCAAGGTGTAACACATTCTATAATCATATTTACAAATCAGATATTTTAAAACCGTAAAGGATAAATAAAAATTTTCTACACAATGTTCTTATAAATGACTCCGTAAGTATTTCTGATTCATAACATTCACTGCCAGAGAAATTTCTTAAGTAATAGTTAGGAAATTATCGGAATTTAAAAATTTAAAAAATTTAATCGTGCTAGCACTTTAGCTTTATTCTAATAAATATATTTGAATCTTGCTCAAAATTTTGTTCACTTTCTTAGTTTTTCAGCACCATTAACGTAAAGTTTCGTGTTTGTTATTTTTAATTTTAAACCCAGATTTTTGAATATTTAATTTTAGGCATTGTTTATTTACTTTACTTCGTGGGTGAGTTTTTCAAGTAAGCGGACGACTTTTAATGACTCATTTTTTGGTTCTAATCTCTATTATTCATTTTGATAATTTTTTCATAATTATTACGATAAGAATAATATCGTTAAAAGTTTCCTCTTTTTCATTAAAAAACTAATAGTGAATTTTATTACATTTATTTAGTAATCATTAAGCAAATAAAATAAAAAAGAAGTAAATATAAAAAACTAAAAAAATTTTAAATCTAAAAACAGATATCTTTTAAATGTAAAAAAAAATTCAAAAATCGAAAAAATTTATGAAAAAGAAAAGAAAAAGGATAATTTTAAATCTTCGAATAAATTTTGATATACAAAATTTAAAGAAGTTTATAATTTTAAACTTGATAATCGAAAGAAAAATTAAATTTAAAATTAAAATAAAGACTAAACATGTAATAATAATCTCATACTAGCCGTTTAAGATAAAAATAAAAGAGTATTTCATTAACATTTCAATCTTTGATATTAGAAGTAAATTTAACAATTTTAAAACTTTTCAAAAAACTTTTCAAAAAAAATGAAAATCTAAAAATACGTTATGATGAAAATATTTTTAAAATTGTGAAATTATATAGCACTTGCTCTATAACTCTTTATTGAAAAATTACAATTAAAAAACTTAAAGAAGATTAATCTAATATTTATTTTTAATTATACTTTAAAAAAAAAGTTTTTAGATTTTATAAGGTCTTTATCTACACATTATTTTTCTATTTTTTATTTTTCAATCTTTTTGTGTTTATTTCTGAGTTTAACTATTACGTTTAAACTAGTTTAAGCGTTTTACTTAAATAATATCTTTTACATTTTTCATCAAAGTCAAAGTTGCGAAAGAGTACTTTTTCTTAAGATGGAAAGTCTTTCCAATAGAGTCCGGAAGTCTTTAAAAAGAGAAGTTATCATTCGAAGTTAAAGTTTGAGACAGTGTTTTCCAATTTAAATAAATAGTAAAAATACTGTTGTATTAAAGAACTTGACAAATGAGAGCTTAGACAAGATTCAAACTTCGCGTTATAGTCCCTTGATTTACTGATGGAAAATTTTTATTATTTTTATATATTTTTCTTTTTCTTTCAATACATTTTTTAAGTATTAAGTTCTTTTAACTCTAGACATTTATGATTATATTTATGAATTTTTTTAGAGTTTTGTTTTCTTTAAAATTCATTTCTTTTTTATTTACTGATTTCTTTTTCAACGATTTTTTTATAGTTTCTATTTTTTTTAGGGATTATTTAACAACAAAGATTTTTACTTTTTGATTTTTTTTTCTTCTTTTAATAATTTTTTTTGATGCATTTATAATTTTTTTCATTTTATCCTTCTTCATTTTTTTTCATTTTATTTTTCAGATTATTTTTTTTTCTCAAGTATTTTAATTTTAAAATCTTAAATAGATTAGATTGATACTTTTTTAAATTTATTTAAAAGAAGTGTTTTGTTTTCGCTTTAGCAGATAATGAGGACTGCTATTTTTATTTTTTTGGCAAAACTTTTTACAACTTTTATAAAAAGGCCTATTTTTAACTAACTTTTAGTTTTCACGACACTTTCTCAATTTTTGAAAGATAAGACTATTTTTTTACATTTATAGGGTTGCAATAAATCAAGATTATAAGATTTAATTTAGGTCAAGTTCAAATTATAAATCAAATTTTAAAATATTTTTTGAAAAGTGCTTACTAGTTTATTTTAAATAAAAAAGTTTAATTATGATTTGACTTTAAAAAAAAAAATTTGGGTGAATTAGATAACTTGATTTACAGAATAGAAACTCTTTCTGAGTAAAAAAAATTTTTTACTTTATATAATTTTGATTCTTGTTGCTAAAAAAATTATATTTTTATAGTTTTAAAGAGGAAATATAAAAAAACTATTATCGAGCAAGCAGTAAAATTCACAATTTTAGAAAAAATGTTTCATAAAATTTTTGAAAAGATAAAGACATTTTATCTATGTTTGGAAAGTGTGATAGGGCTTAATTTACCAAGAAAATATTTTTAATAGTTTCGAAAGTTCAAATTTATGTTTAAAAGTGAATCTTAGTTGATTCATTCAAAATTGAAGTCGGAATGGGTGGTTTTCTTTTACAAATATCGTTATATTTTAAGATGGTTCTTTTTTATTTTTTTATCTTTCAACAAGTAGTTGATATATGAGAGAGATCATTTTATTAAAATTTTCTTATTTCCTAACTTATTTGTGGCTCAATATTTATAAAATATTTTAAAAAAATTATACATTTTAAACAACAGTATTTGCTTTAAATCATGCTGAATTAAATACGATTTTCACATAAATGTTTGAATTTTCTTTTAGATCTTGTTAAAGGAAAATCTTTACTGTAATTATTAGATTGAATTTTTATTTTATAATTGCTCTATAATTCTTTTTATGTATTACCCTTTAGTTCTGTTTAAATTGATGAAAATAATTACTGTAATTCTTAAATTATCATTATTATTATCCATCCAATAATTCTCAAGAAAGTAGCTAAATAAAATATACTTAATATGAGATTCTAATTTGTTGATGAAGCGTTTAATTTCTAGTTTATTTGAAACTAATTTAGCTATTTTATATAAATTATCCAACTAATATAAATTTTAATAGTATTGGTATTTCCTTTCTATTTAAAAAAAATTTTTGTATTTAATTAAATTTTAAGAAAAAATATTATTTCAGTTTCAAATTTCTAAGCAAATTTTAAAAGAACTTATATTCATCGATTGATCAAAATAAAACTTATAACACTTATATGGAACAAATATCTAAAAAATTTATAGTTTTTAATAAGTATTTTGTCAATCAAGTTCATTCATGATTTCATATGATAATAAAGCAATATTTACTTAATAAAAACTGATTAGCATGTCTTTATTATTATTTTAGTTTAGAATAATGCTAAATATCTTCAAAATTATTTTAAGCACAGTTATTTGAATTCTATATTTCGAAATCCTTAAAGAAAGCCTTATTCATAATGAAAATATATATTATTTATATTTTTATAGTATTTGATAATTTTGTAAATTATTAAACGCTATCATGCTTTATTTATATTATTAAATGATTCATTGTTCATTTATTTTATTCGATTATCATTTCTTAGATTTTATCATTTATCAAAGAATGTATTGTTACTCATAGTTTCATTCGTAAACTATTTATGTTATTGCTAACGTATTCATTTTTTCTTTATTAAGGGAATAGTTATATAATATGACAGTTCTGTTTTTGAAATAATGAGGTAAAAATGATAAAATTTACTATAATAGCTTAATATTAATGATATTTAAATATCAATAAAAATTAACTCTATTACAGATAGTTGTACACTTAGAATCTCCATTCTTTAAATAAAATTACTTTTATTTATTAGGTATTTTTAATCTATCTTGGATGCCTTTTTCACAGTAAGTTTCTTGTGTATTTATTAAAATCAAAACGACCTCTCTAAGCTAGATAAAAATAGCTTATTTTAAACATAAACTAAGGTTTTTTAAAGCAATATTGAAAATATTTCAGCTTATTTATTGAATTCACACATCAAGCAATCATTATTAATTATATAAGCAAGAATATGAAACAAACCATCAAATAATTTTTCAATTTCATTAAAAATAAAAATTATCATTAAGTAAGTTTTTTTTTAATTAAAGGACTAATAAATTCGACAAAGGCAAATAATTGCATTAATAGCTAATTAGTAAGCTTAATAAGATTTTAATTATATTAAATAACTATAATTAACATAAAATATTGAAACAAAAGCCTTCGACTTATTAAAATGGAAATTCTTTACTATAAAGTTATTTTTTCTTTTAATCTTCTAAGATTATCAAGTCATAGAAAATCAAAATTAATGATTTTACCGTAAACTAATAGGAAACAAAGAAATAGCATTTCAATATTAGTGTATTTTGATTTTTTAAAGGTAAAAATCAGCAAGAAATTATAAAAAGGATGAATAGTTTAGAAATATCGATGAAATAAATATCTATCATAACATTTGTAATAATGTTTTATATTTTATTAGCAAATCTCAAATTAATCAAATATAATATACAAGAAAGGTGTAATAATCAAATATCATGATACAATTTTTACTATTCTTGCTGATTAAGTTTTTGTTTCTTAATTTTTTCTATCTTTCATCTATGAAGTTCTAGACATTTTTGAGCTATCTTTGTATTTAAAAATTAATTTACTTTGCCATTATAATAACTTTTAGGTGAAGATTCATCAAAGTTAAAAGTAATAAACATAATATAAACTTAATATATTTCGAAAGTTTATAGTATTTATTTAACAAAGTTCAATAATAGCACACTTGAAAAACAATAAAATTAAAATAATCTGGTCTAAAAGTAGAGCGAATAACATTGTAATTAGTATGCTTTAAACTTAATTTTAGTATAATTTTTAAGGTTTCATTTTTATTAGTTCTGACAAAGAAGAGCAAGAGAGTATAAATACATCGAGAATTTAAAATTTAATTGACTTGAGTTAATGTATATATAAAGTAAATGCCTTTTTTTATTTTTAGATATAAAAATTTTATAGTATTGAAATCAATAATTTGTTAGTGTAGATCCGTCATTATTCAAAAGTTGCGTTTTATCTTACAAAATTATTAATTAAAAATGACGATCTCATTATGAGTTAAATGATGAAAAGTTTGATGAAAGCATAATTTAAACGCTAGAAGTGTGCATTCATTAGAGTTACAGTGGAAGTAGAGTTATAAATTACTTAGATATGAAAATTTTCATGATTTAAAAGTTTGATATCAATGTCAAATGAGAAATAAATATCAAATCAAGATGTATTAAAGCTAAAAGTTAAACAAGTAAGATAAATGCTGATAGAGATAAATTATTCCTTTATGAATTTTAGAATTTTAAGTAGATAATTATTTTATTTGAAAAGAAGCGAGAAAATTTATCTTAATGAAATAACATAAATAGAGAATCGTAACATATTTAGATTGTTACTTACTTCATAATTTAAAGATTTCAATGTTTACCAGTAATGCTATATGAAAAACTTATATTTGAATTATTTTAGATAAATAACATTTTATGAATATCCTAGAGATATTGGTTTCTATAATTTTTTTAATCAGATTTTGATAGTCTTGCCGATTGAAGATCTACCTAGCATGGTTAAATACATGATAAAAGTAAAATAGATAAACTTTTTAAAGTCCTTAGTTATGATGCTTATTTGAAGAAATTTTAAGGTTTCAGAGTTTTTAGGCGTTTCATCATAAGATTTAATGTGTAAAGTTCCATTGGTACTGAAAGAAATGTAAGTAATACAGCTCTAGGGTTTTTGTCAAGATTAAAAAAATGATTTTTACTTAATTTCAATTTAAAATTAAGTAGATTTGCTATTTTTTTTTATAGAGAGAAGGTTTCATATAAGTTAGTAAGATTACGAAGTTTAATTTTTGTATCAGATGAACTAAATTTTTAATAATTTTTTCATTTCATTAATTAATCTTCAAATATAATTAAAACTTTTCATTCAATTTTTTATGTCTTAAAATTTTAATCCACAAAATAAAAAATTGCGCACTCATCAAATTTTTATAATTTTTTTTTCTATTCTGACTGATTGTTGCGAATAACGATTTCATTTAATATCTTAGCTTCTTTATATTAAGCTTCTTAAATGCTAAATCCCTATAACATTTCAAATTAATACTTACTAAAATTTTATGTATTTTAAAGCTTTTTTAATTTTTTTTGTCTTACAAGATTCAGATTATTTCCTATATCAATATCTTTTAAATTAAAATATAATAATAAACTTTTTTGAGCTATAATAAATAAAGACTTAAAGTAATTCATATAAAGTATTTATTTAGAAAAGCATTAATTGCTTAATTAATTATATTTAACTAATCTTTTAAGTACTTTATCTTTAAAAAAAAGTATTAAAATAAAGAGAATTTAATAGAAAACTTTACTTTAAGACATTTTTATAAGTAATAATTTTTATTTTAATTGTAGAGTCATTTTATTTAGGACTTTGCACTTAGCAGCCCAATAAGGGAGTCCAGTTTTAATTCAAGCGAGTCTATCTTTTTATCGATAGAACAAGTTTGAATTTTAAGAAGTTCGACTTCTTTCAATTTCTCCTCAAAAGAATTCATCTTTCCATCAATTGAATTCATCTTTCCATCCATAGAATTCATCTTTACATCCATAGAGTTTGTTTAGGTCTTAAGAATTTCTATTTCTTTTGCAGTTTTCTCAAGAGAATTTAATGTATTATTTTAACCTTCGTGAGATTCTATCTTACTAATCTTTCCTTCAAGAGTATCTAATTTTTTTGAGTTTTAATCAATTTTTTCGTTTATTTTATCTTCAGTTTTTTTGATGCAATCTCTTACATCTTCAACTTTCCCTTCCCATTCAAACCCTTCTTCTTGATAATAATTATCACAAATATGAAGATATTGATCCTTATTTTCTGGTTTTCATAATGAAGTGATCCGTTCTATCTCAAGAAGAACTTAAATCTTTTCTCTATAGTTATAATAGACTTGCTAAATTTAAAACTCATCAAAGGGATCTCCTAGAATTGAGATTATCATATTAAGCATTATCACTACATTTAAAATAACAGCTAACAGGAATGTGGTATACATTATATCCAATCCTTCCCTATCAAATTCTCCTGATTCTCCTGTTATCAAATCAAAAGATGAAATTCATAAGCTTTTAAATGAAATTTCTTTACCTTTTACTGTAATATATAGAAGGCCAAATGCTAGTGTGGTGTAAACCATTATAGCAAGGAAGTATCTTATTTTGTAAAAGGAATTTAAAATCAGCTTTATGTAATATTTTGTTTCGTCAAATGATCTAAGGGCTGTAATTCCACGAAATACGTTCAGCAGTAGAAAAATCCAGTTAAATATTTCTATTTAGCTATCTGAAGCGCAGAAGAATATCCATGGAACTATACAAATGATTCTAGTAATATCAATTATATTCCAAGCACCTTTAAAATAGTCTAATCTAGTTACTTTAATTTAAAGCAATTCCCAAGCAAGCAAGCAAGCATTTATTAGCACCAATAAAATCAAGGTAAGGTAAAAAAAGCAAAAAGGCTGAACCATCATAGTGATAATAAGGAATAAATTAAGTCATATCAAGCAAGAAAAACCAAAGTTTACATATCATAAGTTATTTCATTTTAAATTAATATAATTTCTTATTATTTTATGCTTGTATAAATCTTTATTTTTAGAGTCCAAGAAAGATTTCAATAATTCAAGGCTTTAAGCAGATCCCACAACAGAAGGAAGTTGGATTCAAGATGTAGATATTTTAAGATGTTCTTTAGATTATTCGTCGGTTCGGGAATTAAATTCTGGAGATAATTCTTTTAAATCAGCATTCTATTATTAGTTAGATTAAGAAATTTGCTATTAGAATAATTCAAAGCTTTAAGAAAAACAGTAAGAGAATTTGGTGCGTTAATCATACTCAACACAACGAAATTCTCGCAGGTTTAAGTTGAAGTAAAGAAGGTTGTTAAGAAAGTTGTTTAAAAAAGTAGAAGAATTGCGTATAATATCAGTAAAATCAAGTTATAAAGATTAAAACGTATTTCTTTTAACTAAAAACTCAATATCTTTACGTTAAGTAATGTATTCCAAGAGAAAATCAGTAGTGCTTTAATGTTAATAAAATATCGAGTAAAAAAGGGGTGAATGACCGAAAATATCAGAACGTAAATATACAAAAGTGTTATTAGATATAGATTTAATACTTTCAGTCTCCCCCAAATAGCAGCAGAAATGAAGAGGGGTGAATAAAAATTTAGTAAGTTAGCAATTTCATTATGAAATAAATTCAATTTTTCCTTAAAGCAAATTTTTTAAAGTATGTACGATAGAAATCAGTGAATCGCTTTACAAAGGAATGTAATAAAGGCAAAACAAAAATTAATATCGAGAAGTTTTTTTTGGAACACTTGTAAATCGATACGAAAATCAAGAATACTAAACCATTAAGTTTCAGAGCTTAATAGTGTAATCATTTGATGAGCTAGCGAGTATATTCCCATCAGGACTGAAGGTAACATTATTAACAGAATATGAATGTCCTTTAAACGTGATAATTTCTTTCTGAGTTTATAGATTTCAGAGTTTGATTGTACAATCAGATGAGGAGCTAGCGAGTGTATTCCCATCAGGACTGAAGGTAACGTTTTTAACAGAATCTTAATGTCCTTTAAGACTGATAATTTCTTGTTGAGTTTATAGATTTCAGAGTTTGATAGTTTTATCAGTAGAGGAGCTAGCGAGTGTATTTCCATCAGGACTGAAAGTAGCATTGTTAACAGAACTTTAATGTCCTTTAAGATTGATAATTTCTTGGTGAGTTTGTAAATTTCAGAGTTTGATTGTACAATCAGATGAGGAACTAGCGAGTGTATTTCCATCAGGACTGAAATTAACATTGTTAACAGAATTTGAATGTCCTTTAATTGTGATAATTTCTTGGTGAGTTTAAAGGTTTCAGAGTTTTATAGTACAATCATCTGAGGAGCTTGCGAGTGTATTTCCATCAGGACTGAAAGTAGCATTGTTAACAGAATCTTTATGTCCTTTAAGAGTAATAATTTCTTATTTATTTTAATGATTTCATAGTTTGATTGTACAATCAGATGAGGAGCTAGCGAGTGTATTCCCATCAGGACTGAAGGTAACGTTTTTAACAGAATCTTAATGTCCTTTAAGACTGATAATTTATTGATGAGTTTAAAGGTTTCAGAGTTTGATAGTTTTATCAGTAGAGGAGCTAGCGAGTGTATTTCCATCAGGACTGAAAGTAACATTATTAACAGAAGTTAAATATCCTTTAAACGTGATAGATTCTTGGTGAGTTTAAAGGTTTCAGAGTTTGATAGTTTTATCATCTGAGGAGCTAGCGAGTGTATTTCCATCAGGACTGAAAGTAACATTGTTAACAGAATTTGAATGTCCTTTAAGAGTGATAATTTCTTGTTGAGTTTATATATTTCAGAGTTTGATAGTATAATCAGATGAGGAACTTGCGAGTGTATTTCCATCAGGACTGAAACTAACATTTCTAACAGAATATGAATGTCCTTTAAACGTGATAATTTCTTGATAAGTTTGTAAATTTCAGAGTTTGACTGTACAATCATTTGAGGAGCTAGCGAGTGTATTTCCATCAGGACTGAAGGTAATGTTGGTAACGAAATGTTAATGTCCTTTAAGCATGATAATTTCTTGATGAGTTTATAGGTTTCAGAGTTTAATAGTTAAATCATATGAGGAGCTAGCGAGTGTATTTCCATCAGGACTGAAAGTAACGTTGGTAACAGATGCTTAATGTCCTTTAAGAGTGATAATTTCTTTCTGAGTTTATAGGTTTCAGAGTTTAATAGTTAAATCATATGAGGAGCTAGCGAGTGTATTTCCATCAGGACTGAAAGTAACGTTGGTAACATATTCTTAGTGTCCTTTAAGCGTGATAATAACTTGCTGAGTTTGTAAATTTCAGAGTTTGATAGTTTAATCAGATGAGGAGCTAGCGAGTTTATTTCCATCAGGACTGAAAGTAACGTTGGTAACATATTCTTAATGTCCTTTAAGAGTAAACATTTCTTGGTGAGTTTGCAAATTTCAGAGTTTGATTGTACAATCATTTGAGGAGCTTGCGAGTGTATTTCCATCAGGACTGAAACTAACGTTATTAACAGATGCTTAATGTCCTATAAGCGTGATAATTTCTTGCTGAGTTTGTAAATTTCAGAGTTTGATAGTATAATCAGATGAGGAGCTAGCGAGTGTATTTCCATCAGGACTGAAAGTAACGTAATTAACAGTTTCTTAATGTCCTTTAAGCGTGATAATTTCTTGTTGAGTTTATAGATTTCAGAGTTTGATTGTACAATCAGATGAGGAACTAGCGAGTGTATTTCCATCAGGACTGAAGTTAACGTTGGTAACAGAATATGTATGTCCTTTAAGCGTGATAATTTCTTGATGAGATTGTAAGTTTCAGAGTTTTATAGTATTATCATACGAGCAGCTAGCAAGTGTATTTCCATCAGGACTGAAAGTAACATTATTAACAGAATATGAATGTCCTTTAAGACTGATAATTTCTTGTTGAGTTTGTAAGTTTCAGAGTTTGATTGTACAATCATTTGAGGAGCTTGCGAGTGTATTTCCATCAGGACTGAAACTAACGTTATTAACAGATGCTTAATGTCCTATAAGCGTGATAATTTCTTGCTGAGTTTGTAAGTTTCAGAGTTTGATTGTACAATCAGATGAGGAGCTAGCGAGTGTATTTCCATCAGGACTGAAACTAACATTGTTAACAGATGCTTAATGTCCTATAAGCGTGATAATTTCTTACTGAGTTTGTAAGTTTCAGAGTTTGATTGTACAATCAGATGAGGAACTAGCGAGTGTATTTCCATCAGGACTGAAAGTAACGTAATTAACAGTATCTTAATGTCCTTAAAGAGTTTTAATGTTTTTTATTTTACTTTCCAAATTTTTTTCTATAGTTGTATTTTGTAAAATTTTGTAACATTTGTCGATATGATAAGCTTAAATATTTTAACTGCAATTTGAAGATTGGTCCTTAGAAATTTTCATACTCATGAAAAAAATCGAGAAAAGAGCTAAAATAAATAAATTTACAAAATAAAAAAAATTTAAAACTAAAAATTTAAAATTTAAAATTAAATTTTTTTTTATTTATTCTGTGAATTTTTTTCATCAGTGAGAAAATTTCTGTTGACTAATCTTGTTTATCAATTTTTTTTTTATTTATGTCATAACAATCAAATTTTCCGTTAAATATAAAAATTTTAAAATATTTTTATTTATTTTCTCTTATTTAATTCATTCCAATTTATTAACGAGTATAGAAAAAAAAATGTTAAATTTTTTAAAATTTTTGCTTATTTTTTTAATATATTTGTAAAATAACAAGGATAATTTATTTATTGAAAAAGTTAGATATTTGATTGATCATTAAATTTGATTCTAATTATCAAAATTTAATTCTTTAAAATATTTTTCCGAAATAATATTTTCCATAATTTTCCTTTTTTTATATTAGACTTTTTTAAATATAATTTTTACTATTATTTTTAAATTTAAATTTTCTCTTAGATTATTTAAAATTACTATGATTAATAAAAAATAAGGTGAATATTTTTTCTTTGTTTACATATATAGACATTTTAATTTTTAATAAATTCAACATGTTAACTGCGTTCATGAGAACTATTTTCTAATCTGATAAAGTTTATGCTTCATTCTGATTAATTTCGTCTTAGCCGCCGTCAATTAGAAACACTGCCAATCTTAAAAGAGAAAAACTTGACTTGCCTAAACTTTAACGCGATAAGTATTAATTTTTACATTTGAACTTCTAAATTAATTATTAGTTATTTTAATTCATATTCAAGAAAATTTGAACTTTAGTTCACTATTCGAGACTAACTAAAAAAAAGTAGATTACCATTCGGTGAAATGATAATAACTGATTGTAAAGCTTAAATAATTCCAAGATGTATGTATAATTATTTTTAATTTTAATATTGAAAATGTTGCGCACTATTAGAGTGCTATGTATTCTACAAGCTTTTCTATAAATTTCTTAATTAAAAAAAATGCGTCTATAGAGTGCGTAGTCCTACATATAGGGCGCAACTCTTTAAAAAAGTCAATTTATAAGTATCATAAAATTTCCAATATTACCATATCATTCTATCTTCTATTTGTGGGCAAGGTTGCGTTCAAAATCTCTTAAACACAGGAAACTTACAGGCGATAATAGGAAGATTTTCAACCCATGATGAAGTGTCTAATTAAGTCCAACATTTAGAAAAGGTTGCTTCACAGTCAGTTTAACTCTGGGGAATTCTTCTCGAGACCTTAAAAGGTAAAAACCATCCTATTTAAATTAATCGATATAATATTAATAAAAATACAACTAAAATATAAAATAGCCAAAATTAAACTTATAATAAATAACTTTAATCTAATCTTTAATAAAATAAAAAATTCTATCATTCTTCATATCTTAAAAAGTTAAACACTGATAAACTTCTTTTAAAATGTTGATATAATCTTACTTTATATAATATTTTAATGATTGAAAATAAGATACATTTGATCAAAAAAAACTTTTAAATTAAACGAATATTAAAAAGGATTCTGAATTTATTTTTCGGTGAATTAAATATAAAATATTTTTACTTATTTTTCTTAAAAGTTTAAGCTCTTAACAGAAAACTTTTTCATTTAATTAAAAAATATAAATATCTAATATGTTTAACTTAATAAATTACTTAAAATTTATTATGAAAATAAGTAAAATTATAAAATTATAAAGTTTTAACTATCGTTTTCCAGTTATTATACTAATTCAATCTTAAAATAAAATCTAAAAAAAACATAATAAAAATAAAAATTTGATAGTAGTAAAAATATAAAGTTTTTACATTGCTTTTTTAAAAAATATTTGAAAATCTTAAAAGTTTCTAAAGTCAAACTTCATAAGCAATTATTCAATAACGCTACTTAATCCATGAAACTTGTTTTTCTTAAAATAAATAAAATAAATTATAAATTATGCATTTTGAAAATATTTTAATTTTTTATTCATAAATGAAATAATAAAATAAAGATCAAAATAATACATTCTTATCAATTAATGCAACGTCTTTTAAAAAAATTAAAAAAAAAATAAAAAAAAAAGCAAAAAATTAAAAAAATAACAAATTAAACATTTTTATTCTGTTATTAGAAAAAAAATATCAAAAAAAATAAAAATTTAAAAATTAAGATTGATCAAAAAAATAGAAATGAATAAAAAATAAAGTATAATTATAAATAAATAATTGACGTTAGCTTATGAGTTTAAATATTACATATAAAATAATTAAAAAATTATTTGATTTAATTATAAAAAGCCTTCACAAATATAATAAAGTTCTCAAGTCGCTTTCACATATAAATTTATAATAATAAAAGGTTAGCATGAAATGTTTAAATAAAGAATTAAAAAAATATACTGAATTTTAAATAAAAATTCATTTACAAAAATCTCCTTTTCAATATCTAAATTGCTATTATCTGAATATTAAATTTTTAATACTCTTTAGATTTTATAAAGTCGTTAATTAAATTACACATTATTATTTTCTTCTTTTTCAATCTTTTTACGTTTATTTCTGAGTTTAACTATTACGTTTAAACTAGTTTAAGCGTTTTACTTAAAACATTTTATTTTTTTCATCAAAATAAGTTCTCGTTATATTTTCTTAAGTATCTTCATTCGTAATTATTCAACTCTTTTTATCAACTTATAAATATGTCTGCATTAAATTATTAATGTGATTCCATCTCCTTTTCTTCATCTTTAAATTACTATCCAATATTTTTACATAAACACAAAATCTCCTTTTCAATATCTAAATTGCTATTATCTGAATATTAAATTTTTAATACTCTTTAGATTTTATAAAGTCGTTAATTAAATTACACATTATTATTTTTTTATTTTTCAATCTTTTTACGTTTATTTCTGAGTTTAACTATTACGTTTAAACTAGTTTAAGCGTTTTACTTAAAACATTTTATTTTTTTCATCAAAATAAGTTCTCGTTATATTTTCTTAAGTATCTTCATTCGTAATTATTCAACTCTTTTTATCAACTTATAAATATGTCTGCATTAAATTATTAATGTGATTCCATCTCCTTTTCTTCATCTTTAAATTACTATCCAATATTTTTACATAAACACAAAATCTCCTTTTCAATATCTAAATTGCCATTATCTGAATATTAAATTTTTAATACTCTTTAGATTTTATAAAGTCGTTAATTAAATTACACATTATTATTTTTTCATTTACCCTTTAATTCTTGCTGCATATCATTATTATTTTTTTTATATTCATTTACTCTAATATTCACATCTTTACCCTACTATTTTAAACAACTATTAGATTCAATATCGCCTCTTAAAAAGTAATTTTCTTAAAATCAACTCTTTTAAGACATCACTATTTTTAAAAAACCTCTTAAACTTACTTAATATTTTACCTTTTCTTACTTTCGTTCATATTTTTTCAAAGAAACATTAATATCCAATCTATAACACACTATCATCTAAACTGCTGCTATTTTCATTCTTCCTTCATACATCTTATTTCCATCTTTTTTTCCATTTTTCCATTTTTCCATTTTTCAATTTTAATTTTATTTCTTTTTTAAGATCTTATGAGTTATCTTTTAACTGCACTCTTTACTTCTTGATTTATGTCTTTATTATCATTCCTTTACATCTTCATCCTAATAAAAAACTATCATTTCATAAAAAAGTTTTACAATAATAGTCTCTTTTCAAGACAATTTATCTAAACTTCTTACTTAATATCTTTAAACCAAAAATATTTTAAACTATAATAACACTTATCTCAACAAATCTGCTTCCTTAACCTCCATTTTTTTTCTTCTTTATCTATTTTATTTCCATCATAAATTTTTTTTCCATTTTTCAATTTTATTTCTTTTTTAAGATCTTATGAGTTATCTTTTAACTGCACTCTTTACTTCTTGATTTATGTCTTTATTATCATTCCTTTACATCTTCATCCTAATAAAAAACTATCATTTCATAAAAAAAGTTTTACAATAATAGTCTCTTTTCAAGACAATTTATCTAAACTTCTTACTTAATATCTTTAAACCAAAAATATTTTAAACTATAATAACACTTATCTCAACAAATCTGCTTCCTTAACCTCCATTTTTTTTCTTCTTTATCTATTTTATTTCCATCATAAATTTTTTTTCCATCTTTTTTTCCATTTTTCAATTTTAATTTTCAATTTTATTTCTTTTTTAAGATCTTATGAGTTATCTTTTAACTGCACTCTTTACTTCTTGATTTATGTCTTTATTATCATTCCTTTACATCTTCATCCTAATAAAAAACTATCATTTCATAAAAAAAGTTTTACAATAATAGTCTCTTTTCAAGACAATTTATCTAAACTTCTTACTTAATATCTTTAAACCAAAAATATTTTAAACTATAATAACACTTATCTCAACAAATCTGCTTCCTTAACCTCCATTTTTTTTCTTCTTTATCTATTTTATTTCCATCATAAATTTTTTTTCCATTTTTCAATTTTATTTCTTTTTTAAGATCTTATGAGTTATCTTTTAACTGCACTCTTTACTTCTTGATTTATGTCTTTATTATCATTCCTTTACATCTTCATCCTAATAAAAAACTATCATTTCATAAAAAAAGTTTTACAATAATAGTCTCTTTTCAAGACAATTTATCTAAACTTCTTACTTAATATCTTTAAACCAAAAATATTTTAAACTATAATAACACTTATCTCAACAAATCTGCTTCCTTAACCTCCATTTTTTTTCTTCTTTATCTATTTTATTTCCATCATAAATTTTTTTTCCATCTTTTTTTCCATTTTTCAATTTTAATTTTCAATTTTATTTCTTTTTTAAGATCTTATGAGTTATCTTTTAACTGCACTCTTTACTTCTTGATTTATGTCTTTATTATCATTCCTTTACATCTTCATCCTAATAAAAAACTATCATTTCATAAAAAAAGTTTTACAATAATAGTCTCTTTTCAAGACAATTTATCTAAACTTCTTACTTAATATCTTTAAACCAAAAATATTTTAAACTATAATAACACTTATCTCAACAAATCTGCTTCCTTAACCTCCATTTTTTTTCTTCTTTATCTATTTTATTTCCATCATAAATTTTTTTTCCATTTTTCAATTTTATTTCTTTTTTAAGATCTTATGAGTTATCTTTTAACTGCACTCTTTACTTCTTGATTTATGTCTTTATTATCATTCCTTTACATCTTCATCCTAATAAAAAACTATCATTTCATAAAAAAAGTTTTACAATAATAGTCTCTTTTCAAGACAATTTATCTAAACTTCTTACTTAATATCTTTAAACCAAAAATATTTTAAACTATAATAACACTTATCTCAACAAATCTGCTTCCTTAACCTCCATTTTTTTTCTTCTTTATCTATTTTATTTCCATCATAAATTTTTTTTCCATTTTTCAATTTTATTTCTTTTTTAAGATCTTATGAGTTATCTTTTAACTGCACTCTTTACTTCTTGATTTATGTCTTTATTATCATTCCTTTACATCTTCATCCTAATAAAAAACTATCATTTCATAAAAAAAGTTTTACAATAATAGTCTCTTTTCAAGACAATTTATCTAAACTTCTTACTTAATATCTTTAAACCAAAAATATTTTAAACTATAATAACACTTATCTCAACAAATCTGCTTCCTTAACCTCCATTTTTTTTCTTCTTTATCTATTTTATTTCCATCATAAATTTTTTTTCCATCTTTTTTTCCATTTTTCAATTTTAATTTTCAATTTTATTTCTTTTTTAAGATCTTATGAGTTATCTTTTAACTGCACTCTTTACTTCTTGATTTATGTCTTTATTATCATTCCTTTACATCTTCATCCTAATAAAAAACTATCATTTCATAAAAAAAGTTTTACAATAATAGTCTCTTTTCAAGACAATTTATCTAAACTTCTTACTTAATATCTTTAAACCAAAAATATTTTAAACTATAATAACACTTATCTCAACAAATCTGCTTCCTTAACCTCCATTTTTTTTCTTCTTTATCTATTTTATTTCCATCATAAATTTTTTTTCCATTTTTCAATTTTAATTTTCAATTTTATTTCTTTTTTAAGATCTTATGAGTTATCTTTTAACTGCACTCTTTACTTCTTGATTTATGTCTTTATTATCATTCCTTTACATCTTCATCCTAATAAAAAACTATCATTTCATAAAAAAAGTTTTACAATAATAGTCTCTTTTCAAGACAATTTATCTAAACTTCTTACTTAATATCTTTAAACCAAAAATATTTTAAACTATAATAACACTTATCTCAACAAATCTGCTTCCTTAACCTCCATTTTTTTTCTTCTTTATCTATTTTATTTCCATCATAAATTTTTTTTCCATTTTTCAATTTTATTTTATTTCTTTTTTAAGATCTTATGAGTTATCTTTTAACTGCACTCTTTACTTCTTGATTTATGTCTTTATTATCATTCCTTTACATCTTCATCCTAATAAAAAACTATCATTTCATAAAAAAAGTTTTACAATAATAGTCTCTTTTCAAGACAATTTATCTAAACTTCTTACTTAATATCTTTAAACCAAAAATATTTTAAACTATAATAACACTTATCTCAACAAATCTGCTTCCTTAACCTCCATTTTTTTTCTTCTTTATCTATTTTATTTCCATCATAAATTTTTTTTCCATTTTTCAATTTTATTTCTTTTTTAAGATCTTATGAGTTATCTTTTAACTGCACTCTTTACTTCTTGATTTATGTCTTTATTATCATTCCTTTACATCTTCATCCTAATAAAAAACTATCATTTCATAAAAAAAATTTTACAATAATAGTCTCTTTTCAAGACAATTTATCTAAACTTCTTACTTAATATCTTTAAACCAAAAATATTTTAAACTATAATAACACTTATCTCAACAAATCTGCTTCCTTAACCTCCATTTTTTTTCTTCTTTATCTATTTTATTTCCATCATAAATTTTTTTTCCATTTTTCAATTTTATTTCTTTTTTAAGATCTTATGAGTTATCTTTTAACTGCACTCTTTACTTCTTGATTTATGTCTTTATTATCATTCCTTTACA